>JAPTHN010000041.1:2449675-2924719 GCA_026936325.1 Platynereis dumerilii
CCTTTGGGTGATGGACTTATTTACTGTGCCTTTCAATAGCTCTTTCATGAGTGATCTTGATCAGCTTTGCTGTTTTATGGTCCAAATCAGGCGATGCAATTCTTCACGGGAGTAATTTTTTTCTGCTTATTGGCCATTGACCTGGATATAAAGCACATTAGGCTGCCCTTAATCAGTAGATAATTTGGTTTAATAGCAACCTGCTTGGAACAAATCCCTTTGGGCTAAGTGTTACAGTGGCTCTACCATTGGGTTGATTCAGTATTATGATTAAACTTAATGGGAGTGAATCACATGGTTTTTTGCCAGAATTACACTGACTATTGTGGGATATGATGGGCAAATAAACATTAATCTCAACCAGTGTTTTCTTACAGAGTATATATGATTATTTTTGTACCGTCAGATAAATAAGCATCTAATTGTTGTGATTAGAGTCTGTCACTTTGATATAGAAAAGGAGTGGACTGCTGCACTGTGAAAATGGCTCTTCGTATGTCATCATGCTGATGATTTGTCTTGATTATACCAAATACATTCAATGTTTCAAAGCAACTGCAAGCAATGAAATAGACAATATAAATAAAAGGAAGTGCAATGGAAAATGTTCCACCAACTATTGTTGCATCTTGTTTGCCGGAGGTATCAATCGAAGTAGCGCAGAATATTATGCTGGTGTAATCCTATAGAAATCCCTCTCAGATTGGAGTATTGGAAGAGTCCTCAAGGAAGCTTATATCCATGTTGTGGAGGAGATATTCCATTGTACTATTGATTCTGCTCTGTCCATCACAATGCAAGTAATCCTCAACGTGACATTGCTCAGTTATTCTGAATTTTTTATGACTTTTATCGCAAACATTTAAAATCAGTCAATTATTCTTAAACTGGCCTTTTCCATCAAGGAGCCAGAAGATTTTAGCCTTTTATTGCACACTGCAGATTTCCCCCTGATTTACTTCTTCCAGTTGGTGTTATGTTGCAGTCAATTGGTCAGTGCCAGACAAAGGTTAAGCACTCCAGCCAATGTTTAATCACTAAGAACTATGGGCTGCTAAGCACTGAAAGGGTCACTTTCAAGGACTGCCAGATCAAATTCGCTGTACTCTCTACTAACTACATATTCAGTGTTTTGTGGAGGCCATCTGGTCAATTCAGTGAAGCCATTCTGATCAGGCACTGCGGAGGGGCACCTGGGGGGGCACGCGATTCACTAGGGGGGGCACCCACTATACTAATTGTATATTTCTGCCAGAGTTGGAAAGTTCATATGGGGGGGCACCTGGGGGGGGCACAGGTCCAATATGGGGGGGCCTGTGCCCCCCATGCCCCCCCATAGGGGCGCAACTGTACCCTTCTATTTCAGCATTTTGTTTGTTGGGGATGGACAAACTATTCAGAAGATGGCTATCCGACTTTGCAACCCCCTTTTAAACTGTCTGATATTTTTTGTTTGTTAATGTTTCTTTTACAGCCACACAACGTGCTTGAGTCAGGTTAAATGTCTGAACATTATCTACAAGTTAGAAGGTAGTCTGCTCCATTATTAGCTTCCTTTTTAAAAACATCACCAGTAAGATGTGGAGGCAGCTGAACCCTGAATATTCCGTGTGAATCAGGGTGTGCATGGATTTTCCTTTGGGTGTTGTAAGGGAGAGTAAGGTCTGTCATAACTATAGATGGCTCAGATCTCATAGATCCTAAGGAGAAATGTTTACCCTATATTTATTTTGAAATTCTGCGCAAAAACGAGTACTTTGTTTTTGCAAGTGCAAAACATTATTTCCCGAACAGATCCAAGCAATGATGTAGATATTATTAGAGACTGAATACAAATGGAAAAATTTTCATGGATCTGCAATTGTTATGTCTTGTTTACTCATGGTATCAATTGAAATAGCCCATAAGATATGCTGGAGGAACCGCATAGAAATCCCTCTCAGAATGGAGTTATTGAAACGGTCCTCAAGGAAGCTTATATCAATATTGTAGAGGAGATATTCCACTGTGCTATTGAATCTGTCTCTTCATCACAATAGTGCAGTATCAGCGGATCTTTTCATGCAAGGTAAACATTTCAAGATTTCTGCCTAAGAAATTTTTTGCACTGAAGGTATGTGCATTAGTACGGCTTGCAACTGACCAAATACTTTAAGTTTGCTCAGAGTGGAAATGTTTATATCACAAAAGAAGCTTTTTAAAAAGTGTCTGGCAGATTTCACTTGGCAACCGTAGCTTTGGCGTTCAAAATGATAAACTGAGCAACTTGCACGATCAACTTATGTTGCTTGATTTTCAGTTTGTTGTCCAGATTTGGTTTGACTGCAGTCCTCAAAGTCAGATTATGCTGCTGAGCAGAGAGAACCATGTTGATACAGGTGGCCAAATTATATAGCATATTATACTTACAGCCATCCCTACTTTTACAGAAATGTCCTCTGTCTGGTCTTGTTTCATTTATTCGGTTTGGTAATAATTCTCAAGATGAATGACAAAAAGCTCTTAATGTCCACATGATGTGAAAACAATTAAGCTTGTGAATGGCTACTGCATTGTAAGCAGTATCGAATTATCCTTTCCAGACAAATTAAGCAGGTAATTTAATCCTTTAGATTAATTGATTTAACTTAATAAGGCTTCAACAAGCACAATTGAAATATTGTTTCATGTAAAAATATAATGAAGTTGATGCCGATGATTCCCTCTGATCGAAAAGTGCAAATACGATTCATAAATCTTTCATTCTCATGTCTGAGTTTGTCCCTCAAGACAGGCTACAGTAGCCTGCTACATCAGTTGCGAGCGTCAGCGAGCAGGCTACAACATTTCACTTGGGGTGCTGCCTTTCTGGTCCTCGCTCACATGCATTTTTGAAGCAGCCTAGCTCAGTTCTGCTGGGGCCTGCTGAGCGCGGACCTTAGGTGCAGCAGCGCGGACTTTAGAGGGAGCAGTTCTAGTGACCTAGAAGCCAATTAGATACCCAATTCGATCTGAATTTCATCAGTCTGCAGCCTCGCTTGCTGGTCTGCTTTAACAGCAGACTGACTTGTCAGTCAGCCCTCAAGCCACACAGTTCCCAACTACAAATATATAAGAATGAGTGGAACGAACAAGGTGTCAAAATAACTGTGATTTTTAAGGCATAATGCCACATAACTTAATTGTGTTACTCCCTTTGTTCTTTGTGGAGAAAAGCTGGTCACCATTTGTTTCAGTGGCTTGCAAAGGAAGTTCGCTGCAGAGAGTCCAGTCTTTTTTAAGTGACAGAACAGGAATGATTCCCTGATGAGAACCTATAGACAAAAGCACGGAATTTCATGGCCCTTGACCAAGCAACAATGTCCCATCCTATAGTCGTTCTAGCTCCCTCATGACCGAACTTTCCAAACCACTTTTGTAGTCCTGAGCCAAAACCACATATCTCTAAGTCAATTGGTATATTTAGGTCTTTTCAAGATATAATGTTGATGATTAGTGTCAAAATATAACTCCTTCACAGAACTTTGTTCAATCTTTCAGAGCATCTTTGTCCAAGTGAAATATTATTTGATAAACAAGACATTCTTTTGTTCAATCTGGTCATTTGCTGCAAGCGGAAGCAAACCTTTTTCTTTGTCAAAGTAGTTGGAGGCCGGAATGAAACGAGATTATAGTTCTCTTAATCTCCAAGATTTGCAGAAGCAAGATATGTTGTGGGAAAAGCAACTGTCCTATCCAGCCACTCGCCATCTATAATTCAAAATGTGGATATCCCATCTGGTGGAGAAAGGATTTATAGAAATACTGGTGTTAATGTGCTTAATGTTTCAGGTATGTTCAGCTAACTGAGAATACTCTTTTAATTCTGTTAAATGCATTCATAACGCGCGATGGCTTCATGCATACTTGAAATTAAGTACCTCCTAACATTCCCGCTCATGCATGCAGAAAGCTCAAATTACTAAAATCGAAATGTCTGAAATCCAAATTGCCATAAGGCCCGATTGCAAAAGTTTTTAGCGGGTAATCATCAGCTAATTGTAGAAATGTTATTTTGAACGAAATTATGAGTTTAAAGAATTACGGTGTGAGACACAGGACAGACAGTTTTTGTTGATGACCTTGAAAACCAGAATGTCCTGAATAATTTTGTGTAACTGTGTGACCTGCACAGATCTTGTTGCATGTGCCAAAATCAGTAAATTCATATACTGATGGTTTTTTTATTGAACTTTGAAATACCCAGGCCCATATATAATTTTGGTCAGAGAATTTATCCAACCAGTGTTTTGGTCTTATCCATGAGTTTGGCATTATAATTTGATTAAAATCCCTAAGTGAAACCTGTTATACATTTTGTCAGACATTGCATAGTATTTATTACAAATAAGTATCAAACTTTGCTTTCATAATTTGATAAATGCACCCTGAATTGGAAACATACGATCCACCCGAATGACTAGACCAGTTTCTAGCCGCGACACGTTTGTTAAACAAGCGCACAATTGTTTCTTGCAACGAAGGTCTGTCTTTATCTAAAACATTCAGGGCTGCTACTTTAATATATTCTGAAATGGGAGGCAAGAAACTTGGTATTTCATTTGGTAGAGGAATTGTACTCTATAAGGACCCCTGATGACGTATTTCCTCCCCCTGTGTTTCATGTTGCAGTCGATATGTTAGTTCCAGACAAGGATTAAATCACAAACGTCAAGGCCACAATTCTTCGATTCCTGCTGCATGCTGTGTGTGATCATTAACTGTTCAGATACAGTTGTGCTTGAAAATTAGTGAACCCATAGAGATTTACCATTGAAGACAATGATAAAGTTGTCTCACTGTACAGGCCATAACATAAATGATATTACACGAACCATTGAACCGACGACCATATTACACCATTGAGGTTTCCCAGTACATGTACCAGCATGGCCATTGGATTTTCATCAGGGGTCTTTGCGCTAGATAGGGATTATAATTGTGCAAAAGTAAGTGCACCCTAAGCGTAATGTTAAAAGACAGGAACAGAGGGTTCACTTACTTTTGCACAATTATAATCCCTATCTAGAGCAAAGACCCCTAATGAAAATCCAAGGGCCATGCTAGTACATTTAGTGGGAAACCTCAATGGTGTAATGCAGTCTTTGGGTCAATGATTTGTGTAATATCATTTATGTTATGGCCAGTACAGTGAGACAACTTTATCATTGTCTTCAATGGTAAATCTCTATGGGTTCTCTAATTTTCAAGCACAACTGTAATGTAATAAGTTGTTGCAAATCTCATCAACTGAGTCCTATCCTCACTTAATTACTATAATTGAATCTTTGATTAAATGCAACATGGATTAAGTTTTAATTACAGAATATCAGGTTTGCAGAAAGGCTTGAAATTATGCGTCCATTGACTATGCGTCCATTAACTATGCATCCATTGACCATTGACTAACTTGTTAGGTACCTTTAATGAACTTTGTAGACTATTGCTCTCAAACACAGAAGCTTAGTTTTTCTCTGATGTCCTAAAATAGTGAAGTATAAGATATTAACTCTTCTGCTTTTTCAGCACAAAACAATTAAGATCAAGGCTGCACTGTTTTTGAGTTTATATGCACAGATATCCTTTTGAGAAAAACAAAATCACTCTGAGCTATATCTTCTGAAATATGTGCATTTACTTTTACTAAAGATAATACTCGTCAAGGCCAGGTTGTAACAATAAAGACAAATTCTAGATGGGATGGTCTTGTGTTATCTGCTATCAGTATAGTTGTCATTTTTAATGAATATATCACTTCATGTATTGACTTCCATTTTAGTGCACTATCGCCACTTATTTGTCAAAGTCCTATGTATTAAAGTTATGCTGTTAGATTTTTGCACTATGAAGGTTTATGTAAAATAACCCAGTGGGATCTTGTAGCTTATTAAATTTTTCATCCAATTACCATGTACCTTCTGATATTTTTTCCACTTAAGATTATCTCTGATATAGTCATTAGATGTCTATTAAGCCAGCCAAAAATGTGATCACATAATCAAAATAAAATTTTGCTCGCCAGGAAATCTTCAAAGGTAGTCATTATGCTCGGCTCTACATTTTCATCACAAGCTACCACACTTTATATAATATGAGGCATGAATTTATTCATAACCTTGCCTGATATCACTGACTTGCATGCTTAATATCTACCTTTTAGACAACATTTATATATATAAATATAATATTTATTTCAAACTCTTTTACATGTAAATATAAAAGGTTTAGACAAGGTGAATTACAGTGAAACAATATTGTGTATAAATTAAAAACTTAACAAATTATACAAAAGTTAAAAAGTATATATACAGGAATAAAGCTAAAAAGTACATACAAAATTAATAAAATCACAGATCTCATGTTGACTAAAACCAGGTATCATGACCAAACATCTGGCAGTTTCTCTCAACTCAGTTATCACATTCAAAACAGCTTTATCACAGTCACTGACATCTTCAAGATACTTCTTTCTCAGCAGGCCCACACCTTCATTCCAAACATCACCATATGGCACGTCAAGTCTCAATTCAATGGCTCGCAGGTTCCTTCGTATGATAGATCTTGATGTTGAAACACATACTTTGAATAAATGACTCACTTTACTGTTATCACTTTTCTCCATGTTATGACACATTCTTATGAACCTTCCATAAATCTGATCCGTAACACCAGGGGATTTCAACAAATGTGGTAAAAACCTAGTATGTGTCATAGGGGGCAGATTAAACAATCGCCGTACAGACCTATTCCAAGCAACAACATACTCCTGCACTGATTTATCCGCAAAATTCCATGTCACAGTTCCATATAAGTGAGCACACTGAGAATTGAAGACTTTCTTTAAGACACAATCAGGCGACATTCCAAGAGTGGCTAAAACAGTGTTAACACGCCAAAACAGGTCACACTTCTTTGATCTCACATCAACAGCCTCACTGAGGTCGAATTTCAGTACATGTCCCAGATGTTTCACGCTGTCGACCCAAAGAAGCTCATCTCCACATAATCTCATCCTGGGCTTTATCCTGGTCTGTTGTCTTGCATACTGGATACACACTGTTTTCTTGGGATTGTACTTCACACCATATGTTAGCCCAAACTGTTCACAAATCTCTAGCATATGCCTCAAACCTTTCATGCTGGGAGACAATAGCTTCAGATCATCGGCATATCCAATGGCTCCATAGTATTTTCCTCTGATCCAGCAGCCAATCCCTTCATTTTCCATCTGCTTTAACAAGGCGTCCATGTATACACAAAACAGAATCGGAGAGATTATACCACCCTGTCGAACACCGTTGATAGTCTCAAAAGAGCTGGAGAAACTCTTATTCCAAACAGTCCTCATTGATTGCCTTTCATACATGTCGAGAATGATCCTAAGAATGAGCGCTGGAACCTTTCGATCTATTAACAGCTTAAATAACATATCATGTTGCACTCTATCAAATGGTTTACTCAAGTCGACACAGCATGAGTATACAGCAGATTCATTTGATAAGTAGTAATTAACTGTCTCTTTCACCATCAAGCTGCACATTGAGGTACTATGACCACTCTTGTATGCAAATTGCATGTCACTTGTATTTAAAAGATGACTGTAACGATTCATGATAATGATGTCAAGTAACTTGCTGATTGAACTGCACAAGGTAATTTCTCTATAGTTACTCGAATCACATAGATTTCCCCTGTTGTCCTTTGGAATGGAGGTTATTGTTGCAAGCAACAGATCCTGAGGTTGGTGTCCATGAGTGATCATGGCTGTGATGAGGAAAGCCAACTGTTTCCTGTAAAACTGACTGCTCATCAAGAGGTGAGTGGACATCAATCCAGAGCTCCAATCAGACTTGTCAGCCTTCAACTGACTCAATGCCTTTTCAATATCGCAGTCACTAACAACACGGTCATCTTTGGTGGAATGTTGACAGTTCTTATCGATGTAATTACGCAACCTAGAGTTGGAAACAGACTGTTTGAGCAGATATATTGGTTCAAGTTCATTACACATAAGTTAATATTTCCAGTGACCACTGCTGTTTGACAGTTGGTTATATCAAAACCTGTTTCTCCTGCCTCTCAACCTGTATTATGCATATCTGGTTTGATTGTGATTTATAAATTAGCCGTTTCTAACTCAGTTGTTCAGTACAGTGATCCTCCAAAAACTGGCTATTAGGTCTTCAGTTATGTTTCTTTTAAAGCCACCTAGCGCACTTGAGTCAGGTTAAATGACTGTATATTATCAGCAAGATAGACTTGTTTTCTCTTCTTCAACATTGCACTCACATTAATGCATTGGTGTCACTTGGCCAAATAAACAAGAGAGTATTGAGCTGACATTTTGTAATTGTAATTTAGCCTTTTTTCAAATTACAAACGGAGATAAAATAAGTTGATTTCTGAAAATATCTGCTTCTTCCAACTTTGAACTGAAGCCTTTGATGTGGCTTCAGGCTCAAAAAAGCACTGCATTGCCCAAAGAGAGAGCCATTGTTCAAGTGGTCAAATTAGGTGAAATTGTTCTCCAAGCCATTCAAAAGTTTGGAGAAATGTCCACAGCCTTTTCCCGGGTACGATCATTCAATTTTGTCAGCCATTGGCAAGAGGATCGATAAGAGCATTGGCATGCACAATTTCATGATGTGACCACTGCTGAATTTTATGAATGCTTTTTCTTTGTTTGCAATATCAAATTAAATAGGGTAATTGGCTCAGGACACATTGAGATCACAGATGTTTTCTCGTCCTTCAGACCGACCCTTGAGAAAGATACCTCAAGAAGACACAAGAAGATAACGGTCAATTGAGTCTGACCTATGTCCAGCAGGCACAATTTTGATCTTGCTCAATGCAAAACAGAAAATAATCAAGTTGAGGCCAATTAATTTTCTGCACTCCCAGGACATTTCATACAAAGTGCCAAAAAATAAGATTACATTTCATCATGTATTGATATTATATTTGTGCACATGCAGGCCTATATCTGACATAAATGGCAGCCTTTTTTTTTGCTATACTCAGAGTTATACATGGATGAACGTCTTTGATTTATATAAGTAAGTGAAACATAAGGCAAATATAATTTCAATAGGAGGGGGCTTGAATTTCTCATCAAAGATTTTGTTCCACATTTGCCAGTTTGTAATAGGTCTGTCTCCATATGGGAATTACGAGAGGTATTATCGGTAGGTGGTACAATGATAAGGGGGGAGTGCTATTTTTGTCTTGGGGAAGCCCACCTGATGACATATTATCTGGTTTGTTTGCAAAGTGAGTGAAATCCTGTGAACAACAGTTAATAATAATCTGGTTGTTAACATGTTATAATCCCCCAATCTGTAAGATAACAACACTCTTTTCTGTTGAACTGATGTTTTGGGAACATAATCAATACAGTATAGCTGACCCAAACAATCAAACATTTAACAAACACACTCATTAAGTCAGACTCCTTGGCTTGGTCAACAACACCAATCACCTTGCTAAACGGAGACAGACCTATTGGCAGCCTTTCATTTCCCATTTACCTCAAATATTCTCTTTTATGACTGATATGTTTTAATTTCATCAGGTGAGAATCCACAAGAAATTTGGTTTAGGATGTTTCCCATTGAATCAATACTGTACTTACTAGCATAATCCTATTTTAAATGTTAATTTCTAGGTAAGCCAAGCCAAACTATTACCAGATTGTAAAACTGTTTGATACTGTTGTACAACGTATGTTCTGTTGCCTGTGCCCAAGCAAAGTCATGTATACATTGTGAAAAGCCAATGACATGCAATTTACCACTCCAACCTCCAAGCACCAAGGCTTTTTTTTCGGGATCGCTATCACTTGGTGTTATACTTCCTTGGGAAATCATGTTTTCCTTCCATGTGTGGAGAGATTCATGCCACCATGTGAATGTCATGCACGGACGCTGTAAATCTGACCTGCTATTTTCACTTCAGGCTACCCTCACGCAGGCCATGGTGCCATTAGAGTCTTAGGTTTTCAGCTTCACTGCCACACTTCCAAACATTTTATGAGGCTTTTTGTCAGCTAAGGTGTGATCAGACCTCCATCATCCTGAATGCTTGTCTTTTTTCATCCAGAAGTAATTGAATGAGTCAGCTATGAGAATTGACAGAAAAACATCCACAATTCGATATCCAGCTTGTCTTGTTTTAGAAAGCAAGTACGATTTCTAGAAAGTTTGCAATTTGATTTCTATCATTAAATGTTACCTTTATTGTGTTTGAGATTAAGTTATCAGATTGAGTGTTACCCCTTCATTCATTTTCCTAACCTGGATTAAAATTGTGAAGATATATATGGAAAGTGGTACAACCAGGACCGGAGATATGTGGATTATTGAGAGGCAAAACTTGAAATAATTTTGAATTGTTCTTATATTTACAATTCGAAAAAAAATTATATTTTGAGAACACTCTTGCATCATCAAAAATTAAACAAGCATGAATGCATCTTGGTTGCAAACAAGCAACAATATTTTACCACTGCCACCATTTTTGCAGTTTCTGCTAAAAGATGGATGTTCTTTTGAGCGTAATGCATCTTCCTGTCAATAGTATAATAAGGTTGTTGAAATGGCTTTTACAGAAGGTTTTCTAATAGCAACAGTAATCTTAATGTAGTTTTATCAGAAAATCTAAAAACCCTGCCGAGAACATTTTTGAGTGACCCAGGCCAATACCTAAGACATAATGTTTCAATGTTCCCTTTTAGTCAAGCTAAAGGAGAGGACAGATTTGTGTGTTAGAAATCCAAAACTACTGGTGTCTAAGTGTAGTAACCTTACGTGCTCAAGCTTCGGGTGTGGACTGTGACGCCCAAGAGGCATTACCATTGGGAAAAGGAAAAGGGTAATTATTGACACCACAGACGGCTTGTAGAAAATTAATTGGATTTCAGACCAGAGTAGCTGTTGTTTCATAGATGTATGTATGCAATCTGAGAACCATAGTATTTCACTGCAAAAAATTCCCGTTAAATTTTAGTTAAATTAACTGGCAACTTTGTTCATGCTCTAAGACCTGTAAAAGTACTAATAAACCAGAACAGGACAATGAACCGCAAAATGCATATTGGTAAATTAAACTGTAATTTTGCGGATTCAATAAAGTGATATTACGGTATAATGCGCATATATAAAACAGTTTATTTAAAGTATATTTTACAGGTATATCAACTGTCAAACATAGAATGTAAAGAGTGCAAGGAGCTATAGAATGTACTGTAAAAATGCGGATAGTATCTTTTATTCTTACTTTTGTACAAGTGTGAAACAACTGACTTAGCACGTGATTTAACTGTCACATAGCTGTAGGGATGTACCGAAGCTGGCATCAGCTGAGAGAGTCGCTGACTCCAGGCTCGGCCTTGCTCATCTCTTGCTTCACAGCAGGGAAGTAAGTCCATCAATTATACCCAGCAATTAATTCACACAATTAATTCACACACGTTTGCTCACACATTTCTGCCATAAACTTGATGGATATTTTCCAAGAGAAGGTGTCAAGTTTATCGAAGTATGTTCTATTTGTGCAGACTGCGCTTGGGTTATTTTGGTTTTAATAGTGTCATTCTTTAGATCACATCATAAGACTCACACAAATGTCAATGTCACAAATAGATATTACAACTTTTGCATAATGACAGCATCTTTCAGATCATATGAATGAGGATGTTCCCTTACCTTCAGATAAGTTATAAATTAAGTTTGATTAACAGCTGTGTAAAGCATATGTTAAAGATGTCGCCACATGTTCCGTGGTTGAAGTCCATGTAATCTCTTGTTTATAGTTCCTAATCTTACCAGGTGTATTGATTGTTTGGCCAATTCAAATGTTTTGTCTGCGTGAATTAACGGTTGAAGTAATTGTTCATCAACGTGAACTGTAGGTTAAATGACATGTTGCAGCAAATTTATCTTGGAGCCATTTTGTAACTGACAAAGAACTGTAAATTCACAGACAAAGTCTGTATAAAAAAAATACTGGTGAAATAAAAATAAATTTACAGTTCTTTGAGCCACAAAAACATGGTCATTTCTTACAGTGTGTATGATTTCTGAAGAAAATATCTATGAAGTGTGTGGATATTTAATTTATTTGAGGACATCAAACTTGATAACTTCAAAACCAGAATTTCTCCATCACGCAAGAAAACCACTAGACTTCTAGATGCTTTAGCCACTGAAAGAAGGGTGCCAAAAAGACCCTGTAATGTCTGCTAAGGCGAGGACTTTAGATTAATCTTGGTGGACACTGATCAAGATTTCCCAGATGTTCTCAATGGGTCAAGTGACTAATTCTTCCACCTGAGTAAATTTGTTAAGCTGATGAAGTTTACAGAAGGAACTCACTGGTACCTTACTGTTGACTACTTTACAATCTTTCTAATTTCACATGCTTACCAACAATACAGAATAAAAAGAGTGTCAGTGTTAGTGTTAGAAAAAATAACATTACCATCAAGGCCATTTTGTAATGTCACGTCGGTATTCATCTATAAAGATACTCTGAATGATAGTCCAGCTTGGGTAAAATTTCTTAGATTCCTGCAATATCTTATGTGTTCCAGTACGAATGATTCTTGTGTCAAGTTTCTTTTCCAGATGATGACTATTTCCCACTAAAATAGCTCCCAAATGCACTAAATTACCACTGGATTTATTTCGGTTACACGCAAAAAAAAGTCAGCCTCATTACAATAAACTTTGTGAGTCATCAGAATTGTAAGCTTTTGTTAACTAGTAACTATATATTTTAAACAATGGGTACTGTGACATCACGGACAATGGATGTGCTGGAGGAGGGAGAAATTATCAAGAAAAATATTATAAAATAAATTATATTTATCAAAAAAGTTTGTCAATAAATTAGTTGAACATTTTAATGGTCACAAGTTTATATCACTATGCATCTATAACAACCGATGTTTAGAAAGTTATTTTATCATTCAGGGCAACTTTAATATGGAAACAAGCAGGGAGCAATATCCTTGTCTGAGGTTTGTTGCTCAATTAGACAATCTGGAAATGGATACATCTCTGCTGTATGACTCCCTTGGCCAGGGATGACCGAGGTCACCTCCAAGTGAGCAGTCTGATATTAACCAGCAAAACCACTTCCGCATTCAAGGCGAGTCTGACAGCAATACAATCTACCTTTCTCCATATCTAGCTCTGCATAAGGGAATTTGATCTGTTGTAATTTGTTTTTGTGCCAGCAAAATGACGCTTATAATTTGAATAGAGTGGCTGTTCAGTTGATCGTGTAGGTGTCATCTGTGCGAATAAGATATTACACTCTTGAGAGGATGAGTCTATAAAACAGACAAATGGTCAGATGGAAAAAGAGGATGACTGACAACCAAAACAATGGATGAGCAGCTCAAAAACAACCTCCAGGTGGCGGGGCATACAATCATTAGTGCCTTCGAAGATTTTAATGTCAACTTGTCAATTAGTCCCCGGGCTGACAAAAAAAGTCAGCCTCATTACAATAAACTTTGTGAGTCATCAGAATTGTAAGCTTTTGTTAACTAGTAACTATATATTTTAAACAATGGGTACTGTGACATCACGGACAATGGATGTGCTGGAGGAGGGAGAAATTATCAAGAAAAATATTATAAAATAAATTATATAATCAAAAAAGTTTGTCAATAAATTAGTTGAACATTTTAATGGTCACAAGTTTATATCACTATGCATCTATAACAACCGATGTTTAGAAAGTTATTTTATCATTCAGGGCAACTTTAATATGGAAACAAGCAGGGAGCAATATCCTTGTCAGAGGTTTGTTGCTCAATTAGACAATCTGGAAATGGATACATCTCTGCTGTATGACTCCCTTGGCCAGGGTTGACCGAGGTCACCTCCAAGTGAGCAGTCTGATATTAACCAGCAAAACCACTTCCGCATTCAAGGCGAGTCTGACAGCAATACAATCTACCTTTCTCCATATCTAGCTCTGCATAAGGGAATTTGATCTGTTGTAATTTGTTTTTGTGCCAGCAAAATGACGCTTATAATTTGAATAGAGTGGCTGTTCAGTTGATCGTGTAGGTGTCATCTGTGCGAATAAGATATTACACTCTTGAGAGGATGAGTCTATAAAACAGACAAATGGTCAGATGGAAAAAGAGGATGACTGACAACCAAAACAATGGATGAGCAGCTCAAAAACAACCTCCAGGTGGCGGGGCATACAATCATTAGTGCCTTCGAAGATTTTAATGTCAACTTGTCAATTAGTCCCCGGGCTCTGGCCATTTAATCGCAAAAAAAGTGCAACGGTCTTAAGTGGTTTTTATGTTGTAGGATACATCAGGGCATCTGAAAACCATCGTCTTAAGTGTCCTAGGTGGGGACTTTGGCTTACAGCCTCAAAAAACCTCCGAAAATTCAACTATGTTTTCAGGAAAGTCGGAAAACCACATTTTTAACAGGTGTGAAGTCAATTTTTGGGTGAGGTCCTTAATATTTCTTACACAACATCCCAAAGTATTCGACTTTAAGGCCTGAGCATTTCATAACCATAGCTTAAGGCTAACTGTGGCATTTTGACCACTATTTCTTCAAAACCATGAAAAAATCATTTTCAGCATGGCAGATTTTCTGAGTGTTATGGGACCTGAACCCAATCAATAATCACTGAAGCACTTGTACTGGATCTATAAAACTGCCAGGTATCAATAGCTACATTTTGAGCCATTTTTGAACTTCATAGTGTCAGAATTGTGGACTTAGCACTCGTTTTAGCTACCCCTACCCCAAATTTATTTAAAAGGCCAATATTTCAAAAATGCATCTTAACTCCATCAAAAATGCAGGATTTACACTGTAATTGCTCTCTTTTGTCAATCTAAAGATGCTAAACTCGTATCTGGTCAGAACTGTATTGTCCACATATATGTATATTTCTTATATAGTTAGGTATTTAAGATGTGTGAAATGGCAGTCTTTCCGGATGCCATATCAAACCATGGCTGTAGATTTTATGACCCAGTTCAGTTGGATATACAGTTTTTCGCTAAAATTTCTATATCAGTAATCAACAAATCGTCAAGTTACCTTGTACGTACAAAATACCACACCTGACATTCAAAAACGATGTTTTCAAGATTATTGCCTCCGGTGTCTCAGTCATATTTTTTACATTTTTTTTCTGTTACATTTATCTTAAATTTTTGTTGTCTTAATTTTGTTGCAACAATTGGTGACACCAGTCAGAACTAGTGTTTTCTTCTTCGTCAAATACATTTAAACTAAAAATGATCTTTAGCCAATCCCAAGATGAGATGCCACTTTTGTGGAATATGAGGAAGCATAACACTTGCTCAAGTGAGGATAATTTGCTGATATAAAAACTCATTTTGATTTGAAGTAAAAATCACTTAGATCATAACTGTCTATAGTGGGGCGGCTTGTCGCAAAATCGTGCATTTTGTGATAGACCTACCAAATTTGGCACAGAGGTAGAAATCAACTAAAGGGGCAAAATTAGCTATGGTGTCATTCTTGGTTTTGGCTTATATCTCCATGGCAACGGTTTCCATAGCTACCATTAATTTTTTCGTAAATATTTATAATAGAGCTTATATCTCAGAAAATATGGCATCAGTGTTACATTTGATGATGGATATGTGTTGTTGAGAAGTATGAGCTGTTTTACTGTGGTTGCCATGGTTACCAATTTGTTTATTTTCAAGTAATCATGGATGTTTAATGACAACTTGACAGTATTTGTAAGTTTTACACTTTGTGAAATTAACTGCACAAAAATACCTTCACAATGAACAAGCAAGTTGTTTATCATATTGTTTGCAGTGGTCTTGGCTATGCAATGGTACCTGGTTTTACCCCCATTACCTATAGTTACCCTAAAGCAGCCATTTTATGGCAATGAAGACTCAAACTTTGGTGGGCGTTAATAACATTCTGATTGACGATGGTTGCGTGATTCAGACAATTATACTAGGCTATACATGACAGGAACTTTTTTTTACCAAATTCAGCACAGGGGTAAAGATTAACAAAAGAAGCAAAACTAGCATCCTCAATTTCCATAGCAACCATTCCCATAGCAACCAGTAAATTCATCATTAAACTTAATAAGAGACCATAATTATCTCAGAAAGAGAGGCATCAATGTTAAATTTGATTATGGATATGAGTAGCTAAAAAGCATGTGCTAGTATTGTTGCCATGGTTACCAATTTGTCTATTCTCAAGGAATCATGGATATTTCAAGATAAGTTTGTCCAAGTTTGTAAGTTTCATGCCACTTGAATTCTTTAACTGCCCTCCCAATACTTTCTTAATGAGCGAGCAAGTCATATATCAAATTGTTGGCCTTAGTTGGCTCTTAGTATGGGCTATTTATATTGGCATTTTGCTTCACCCCAACACCTCAAATGAATCCTGCACAGTCATCTCTTAACTAATAAATGCAATTTTAAGGTATATCTGCAACACGAAATGACGGAATAGAGGTACATGTACATGTGCAATCCTGGATGACACGTGAAATGGATTGTATTCATTTTGGATCAGCAATGGATGAAACAAAAACCATACATCAAGTATGAGGAATCAAGATTCAAGACCAGCAATTAAGTTTTTGGTTGCTTCACAGGTTTGATTGAGATATTTGAATACGTCATATATTGAGAACTATAACAGATAGAGATATAGGAATGGTATCAAAATATCTGTAACACCCAATTTGTCCCAAGTTTATATTCATGTTTCATAAAAATATGGGGCCTAAACCTACTAGTTTCTACGTTATTTGCAGAAAACGTGATTTTTAATGCTGCCATCTTGGATCAACCCCACCCTCCCGAGCAGCAACGTAAATCAAACCTTTCGCTACGTAATTATTTTGGTTGGAATCAAACGTTGGGCCAAACAACGTATTACAAAGGTAGGCCAAAGGTAATTTCCAAACGTTGCACTCAGATGGAAAACCAAACGTAAGCCGAAACCTTAGTATGAGGTTGGCAGATAGTTTGTTTTATAGTTTGGCCGAACGTTCGAGTCACAGGTAAGTCATACCTTTGGTTGAGAGGTTGGAAGAACGTTTGGTTGTAATGTCTGGTTAAACGTGTTAGTCACACGTAAGTCTACCTTTGGTTAAGAGGTTTGAAGAACGTTTGACTATTACGTATGACCGTACCTTTGATTCATAGGTTTGTCTAACATTCATTTGAGAGGTTTTTGAAACCTTAGACTATTACGTAAGTCATTCCTTTGGTTGAGAGGTTTGAAGAACGTTTGACTATTACGTTTGACCATACCTTTGCTTCATAGGTTTGTCGAACATTCATTTGAGAGGTTTTTACAACCTTAGATTATTACGTATGACCATACCTTTGATTCATAGGTTTATCAAAGGTATGGTCGCACATTTGGAAATACGTAAGTTCCAAGGTTTCTCCAACATGTTTTTGATATGTATGGACAACGTTTGAAAGCAATGTTCAGGGCAAACGTCTGATCATACGTATCTGTCAAAGGTTTGTTGAAGGTTTGCACAAAGTTGCAGAACCTGGGATCTTGAGTCTCAGAGAGCCTTGTAGCGCCATCTATTCCGTACCTATTCCAAGCTATCTGGTAACTTTGAGTGTATTAAACCTCCAACAGGATGCTTGCTGGTGATAATTGGATGAAGCCATAAAGAAATAGTAGCTGCACCAGTCACAAAAATTACCAAATAAATATCTCTTAAAATATGAAAGATTAGATAGGCCAAAATAAAAATCTGAAGTACTGCTCAATCACAAACGAGCAACAGAGAATCATTTAAGACCGGAGTCGAACTGAGTCTACTTGCATCGGAATGCCACCTATCCAGCAGGCTAATTTGGATTGGGATTTTTCCAACTCTTCAGAGTTGCAGTATTAATCCCTTAAAAGGTAAGTGAATTTTGATATTTTTTTATTTATTGTAGTCCTTAAATGGACTGTAGACTGCTTGGTAAAACAAGGAAGAAAAGTCTGCTAATTTTGGAGCCACCTCCAGTGCTTGCTGCCTGGCTCTGCTCTATCTATCTCTCTCTGTTTTTCTCTTCTGTCTTCACTGCTTTAATTCATGTTTTCTCTTTGCAGATCTCCGACAAAAAATTCACCAACCACCCATCCCCTCAAGACCTCAAAAAACAAAAAAAAAATCTTGAAATCTCCCCCCCCCCCTAAAAAAAAAATTCCAGCAGTAAAATCATATGAGAGCATTCTTTAAACCAGAATGAGGGGCAATATTCAAGGGCTTTATTTTATTCAATTTAATTTATTTTTTCTGAAGGGGGCAGGGCAGGCCGGGTGGCTGGGTCCGCCTGAAGCAATGCGGCAGTCCCCCGGGCCCCTCCGAGCGCTCCGCCCCTGGTCGGCGCCTCCCTGGTACAGTGAATCCACATGTTTCAGATCGCCGATTGACATGATGATTGTGAAGCATACACACCAGCTAGAGTCCGTCCGAAGGAGTCATTTGACCCATACACATCCTAGAATCAATCGGCCATGGTTAAATAAATTGTTACGGTGGTATTAATGATGTTCTAGACCGATATAAATGTAATCCACACGAGCGTTGTGCCAGCCATGGCCGCCTCCCCTGACTTCTGCGCATGCGCAAGAATCAACGCGCTGGGCTAGCCTGCCACGCCTGACGCCCCAGAGGCGTATAACGACCATTCCGTCAACGTGGGGGGTACGTAGTCAACTGAGGTTGGAGAAATACGCATTATTTTCGATAGATACGTACGTAGTAACCTCGTAACCGATTGTCGACAAATTACGTAGTTTTCAAACGTTGGGTCCGATGTGAATGGGAGGTTTAATGCTTCCTTAGACAAACGTTCCTCAAAGGAAATTGTCCAGAAGGGCAATTAGTTCTTGTTCCAATGACCAGTTTTATAGGGAAACATTAGGAAAGTATTTTTATGATAATTAATTTGGTGCCCATGATACAGTCGGTATGATGCCAGACTCACACGCGCAAGATTGTGGGTTCAAACCTGGCCAGGGCATGGAGGAAAAGAGCAGATCCCCCTTGAATCACTGTACCTAAATAGGAACGTAGGCTATGGGCAGAGAAGGTACAAGATTGATCAGTGATGGCACCTTGTGAGGCTGCCAGCTGCATGTCCCCCAGGAGAGTGAGACTGATAAAGAGTGATCAGTGAGCATGTCGGCTGGAGGAATTGTGTAAAAGTCGGCTAAGCATGAATTTGCAATTATCAGCGTTGAAGCAGACAATAAACCCCTACCTATACTTTTACCTTTGACTTTACAATCATTACGATAGGCTACAATTTGTGGTGGGTTCATCAGCATAACCAAAGTACAATTTTGCTCGAACAGTCAAACAAAAATTTCCTATCAGTTTAGTATAATTATCTTTCAATTTATCTAATATAAGTTCCAAGTTATTAGCGTGATTTCTGATATATATGAAATTATGAATGGACCAAACGTATTTTTATTTTCCTACACTATTTGAGTCACTCTGACATTGAATATTGTTTCATGTAAATTTCGACCATGATGATTTGAAGTTTTAATAATTTTTCTTCATTTAATACAAGATACCTAAGTAAATGATCATTAATTTCACACGCCAAAGAGCCCAAAGTGTCTGACTTAAAAACATAACTCAACAAAATGGAATGGGGCAACATTTCTGACCAAATCTCATCTCTGTCTCAAAAATTTTCAAACAGTCATATGTAGCAAAGCCCGTAATGAAAGAGATTGGATTTTATTTTTTACAAAATCAATTTTTTTTCCAGTCACGACGAAAAAGATTAATTCTTTCCTGGCAGTCTTGAAATGAATTTCTGCTGGATGGATGATCTCAGTCCACAATGTTTGATTTAGAAGTAAATAACTGAGGTTGTCAGGCACTCAAAACAAATATAATCAGACGCTGTTTCCTCTAAAAAGACTTATAATTCATTCCAAGTGAGACAAATTCCATGCCCCATCCGCTGAAAATGAAATGATTATCCCCTTATTGTCTTCATTTCAGTGTTTTTACCAGAGTCGTGCAATGAGTGTGTCTTCAATTGCACTGTTATATAGCCAGCTGCCTTATTGTAAGCGATGGCCAAATTTCAATATATACTAAGCTAAAATAGTTTGGCAGTCAAGAACATTTTACCTTCATTGAACGAAGTTCGCAGACGGTATTGTTATCACTTTGGTCAAAAGTTGTCCGGGCGGTCGGGCGGCGGGCGGATACATAGTTTCTAGGCCAGTACTAGGCCCCCATTGAATGTACATGGATGAAATTTGGTACACATGTAGCCTATATGGTCTAGTTGTGCCTTTTGATGGTCTGATTGATGGAACTTTTGTAATTTTTGAAATATTGAGAAAAATAAAAATAAAGGACTCAGCCCCCATTGCATGTACACGGATAAAATTTGGTTCACATGTAGCCTGTACGGTCTAGTTGTGATTTTTAATGGTCTCATGGATGGATATTTTGTACTTTTTGAAATATGGAGAAAAATATACAACTTTTTTTTTTTCATTTTCGAGCTAGAACTGAGCCCCTAATACATGTACATGGATGATTTTTTTTACACATGTAGCCTGTATGGCCTTCTTGTGCCTTTTCATGGTCTGGTTGATTGATATTCTATACTTTTTGGAATATTGAGAAAAATTAATTAATTTTTTTTTTTTTTTTCAGGCCAAAACTTGGCCACAATTGCATGTACGTGGCTGAAATTTATTACACATGTCACCTATATGATTAATTTGTGCCTTTTGTGGGTGTGATCCATGGATATTCCATACATCTTGAAATATTGACAAAAAAATATTAAAATCATTATTTTTGTTTCCAGGTCAAATAACTTACTCTTAATGCTTTTTGAAATATTCTGACCCATACCTCACAACGTAATGCCACTGAAATGGTGTCCTTTTTAAATGTTGTTTTATCGCTGTAGGTTTGCTGCTATGCAGCCTATGTTTAATTCAGCCGGCCTCTGTCTCGGTCTCGATAGCTGATGACTCGGTCTCAGTCTCGGAGAGTCAATGCCTCGGTCTCAGGTCTCCGATGCTTCTCAGTCTCGGTGACCTGGCCTCGACTCCAACACTGGTTCAAATGAAAAATTACACTAGATATAGCTAATTTTGCTTATTTTGTTGATTTTTCAGCTGTGCTGAGTTTGTACAGTAAACACTTTCCTTTCATGTATGGCATTGTCAATATCATACACCATAACTACTCGACATATGACATTTTACGTTCACTCAACTTTGAGTTTTCATTACCTTGAAAAGGTTACTTTAGGGTTCTCCTGAGGTATCTAGGGTAAGGCTGTGCACCAATATATAACTATGTATGCCATACATTGTATGGTGCAAACAATTTGGTATAGACCTTGCCTGTTCATTATGAAAGTATTTTGTGGCATTTAAGTTGTGTGAAACTCAAAATTACAGTCAAAATATCTTGAAATTTCCTTGATTCCTTGAAAATAAACAAATTGGTAACCATGGCAACACAGTAAAACAGCAAATATGCTTCTCAGCCACACTCTAAGAACGAAAAGGGATTAGAACGACCAAATAAGGTGCTTCGCCTTGTCACAAATACAGTGGTTTGTAGAACCTTTTGGGGTTCATGGCATGAGCAAATTTAGGAAAGGGGCCTCTTATAAGGATGCTTACAAGTGGTCCCTCACTGGGTAAATTGTTTATAACTTTCATGTATTATATGGGTGTTGCGTACGGTTCACAGCGAGACAATCTCACCGTCTTTCAAATTGCCTACAGTTGGTCGTCAGTCTGAAGATTACATTCATCCTCAGATAACTGATGACCATTGTGAGAGGTAAGCAAAGGAGGCGTCTTCACCTTCTCAGCACTTTATAATTGTATGCTCATGTGAGTTGGATATTCTGTATATGTAAAAATTCTACTTGCTACATTTTAGTCAGAATGTGTCTGAATTTCAGAGGACTGAAACAATTACACATGAGTTTGAAGCCACATGCATTGTAATTGAAAATGTTCTTTCAAGAGAGTAGTACATATTCAAATAAACATTATGATACATTTTGTTAATTTAATATTGAAATTATGCCAAAAACAAATTTTACGAGTCCACGTCTGTTATAGGTGGGGCCACATGCATAACAATTGAGAATTTATTGCAAAAGCTTTGCATTATAGATGACGCCACTTGTCCCATGTAAGAAAATATCACAAGCCAGTTCATAAAAGACCTATCGTGATGTAGATTAAGCAAATCACTTTACTTACCTAATTAAACAATCTCTATAAAGGTGTGCAATAAACCTAAACAGTTTATTCTAACCAATTCTGCAATCTTAGTCACTGCAGGTAAGACTTCCTGAGTCAGACAAAGAAAGTGCTGTTTGTTCAACCAAGTCAAAATTCCTGATTCAGATTTGTTTAAAGATGCTAAGTTTCTCAGGATTACATTAGCATTTGCTGCCCGTTGCACTGAGACTGGTGAATAGTACATTTAGCACTCTTGGTCATGATTTTCTGAACTGCTGGTAAATCAGCGTGGCATCTGGTTTCTGGCAGTTCCTCAATTGATGTAGCATTGCCCCTCTTGACAAGTCAGTCTGCTGTACAGGCAGGTGAGAGTAGCTTGGCTGCAGTTGCAGATGGTGAATTTTAAGGTGAATTGGTATCAAATCGGAAACTGGGACAGCTGCCTATTATGTCTGTGTTCAGTAGAAATGCCCACCAATTAATAAGTGAAAGAGAGCAGCTCTTGTGTAAATATTGCTGTCAGCTGCCTCACACATACACCTTCAGCATTCCGTTGAAGCTGGCATGGCTACACTTACCAAGATATGCATCTGGAGGCAGGTCAGTGAAGTCAGTGGTGTATCTAGGGGTATGGCCTTCCCATAAGGCCTGAGGTTGACATAGAGGTGATAGGAAAAACCCAGAGTGCTGCCCATTCACCTCATGTATTGCCTCCTCTCCCCCCAGGCCTTTGTTCTTGGGTTTTTTTTTCAACCCTCTGCAATTCCCTCAATTTTGGAGTTAGACATTTGAAATTTAGAATTTAGTTGTCTAAAATATAGGTCTCTTAACTGCTTGAATCGTTTAGAGGGTCCATCTAACGAATTTTGCATAAAAACCAAAATACTGGAAAAATGTGTAATTTTTTACATTTTTCTGGAATTTTGGTCTCTCACGCCAAAACAGTAATAACTATATTTTTAAAAACCAAAAGGTATTATAGTTAAACCTATCAAGAAGGAACTTTTATGGCCATTATGTAGTTGACGCAATAATTTAGGCCGACAAAACAAGTTTCAAATTCACAAAAATGTGAAAATATCCACTTTCTGGCCATTTCGTTTCTAATAAAGTCATGCCATGCTCTTGAATATGAACAAAATGAATAAACATGAATGAAATACATGGTTTTCATGCATATATCTGTTACATCATCATATATTTGAACATAAAAAGAGAGAAATTGCTAAAAATAGGCCAAAACTATAGACCTTTGATTTGTCACATTTCAGCAAATTTTTGATCTTGGTTACTCAAAGTGCCATACAATGTGCCCCAAGTATAATTTTTTGTATGTAGTTTATGCAATTTTTAGGCCTACAGAAGAAGTTTAAAATTCACAAAAATGTGAAAATATCAACTTCCTGACCATTTCATTTCTAATCAAGTCATGCAATGCTCTTGAATGTAAACAAAATGAATAAACATGAAAGAAACACACGATTTTCATGCATATATCTGTTATATCATTAGAATTTTGAACATGAAAAGACAAAAATTGCTAAAAATAGGCAAAAAACTGTAGACCTTTGAATTGTCACATTTCAGTCAATTTTGGATCTTGGTTACTCAAAGTGTCATTCAATGTGCCCCAAGTATACTTTTTTTCATCAAATTCTTCCTCAGAATTTATGTGGTTTAATAAGATAAATTATATATTATATATATTATATATATACAAATATGCTTTATGCACATAGTTCTGACTCATGGGGCCTTACCATTCTGAACTTTTGACAAGAAATCTCAAAACCCCATTTTGCTAAAATTAACCTCAGTGATGTAAATTAAAGGAAAGAAATTAAATTAATGTCAGGCCTGCTTTTATTTATAATATTGCATAAAAACTAAATGTGATCAAATAATGATTGCAGAAATGATTTAACTAAATACAAGGTTATTTAGAAATTTACTTGGCATGCAACAAACCTTAATTCTATGAATTTCAATGTTTCATTTTATATCCAAAAATATTTAATGTTGGATAAATTTGAATTTTAATTAATAACAAATCTCACCCAAAGCATATTTAGCACATTGAAGACAATAAGTGTCACTGCTTTGTTTGGGAACAGGGTGCAGCTTCTGTTGAATGGACATTATGTAACATGATGTCACTAATCCTCTCCAATGGCCAAACCCAAGAACAAAGGGGAGGGTACAGAAGCAGTTGAATAGCACCCCTATATTTCTAACAAAATTCCCTTTTTTCTTAGAAATATGTGCAAACTGCATTGATAGCCCTAGTTTTTTTATCTTAAACATTATAATGAAATTTCCAATTTAGATCAGAAATATAGGCCAAGCAGAAGTTGAGATGTGACTTTTTATATCCCATGCAGGCTTTTTTTTGCCTTTTCAGCTATTGTTATACTTATACAGCCAAGTTTGGACTGCATTTAACCTTTTTGGTGATAAGTAGTAAATGTATTAGTCTTATTAAAAAGTATCTGTAGGCCACACATTGTTTTAGTTTAATATTTAAAATAGATAGATTGGATAGATAGACAACCTAACTATTATAAAATTATCTGTTTTTAGGCAGGCCTTTATTCTATTCATAATTTATGATAAGATGGATAGGTAGATAGATAGATAGATAGATAGATAGATAGATAGATAGATAGATAGATAGATATATAGATAGATAGATGGATAGATGGATAAGGTGTTTTAGATTAAAGGTGTTTAAATGACTGAAGATTGCTTGACTGATTGGACTGATTGAATGAATGAATGATTAATTAATTGTTTGACTGATAGATCCACTGTGAATTTATCCCAGCAAATATATTTTCATGTTGCACTATTGATTAGTTGTTAGATAGATAGATAGATAGATAGATAGATAGATAGATAGATACATAGATAGATACATAGATAGATACATAGATAGATACATAGATACATAGATAGATATTTTATATTTAGATAGATAGATAGTTAGATATTGATTGATTGATTGATCATCTATAATTATGTAATCTAATACATCCAGAGAATCACGGATGGACGGATGATTGGGACTTTACCTCCTGTATTTATGCACTTGGTAGGCTAATTAGGACAGGAGGAGGACATAGCAATGAGGTGACCCTTTTATTTCATTGCAACATCTCTTTTCAGTACCTTGAATCTGTTGAATGCTAGGGCTGGGAATTTGTCAAAATTAAATGCAATAAAACATCATATAAAATAGAGAAATTGACATTTCATTCATCTAAAAACATTTTCCGTCAGCCAGAAAGAGTAAGGAAGCTTGAGAGACCATTATGATTATACAAACATTCTTGATACATTGATTGCATCTAGAAATAGTTAAGAATATATCTGTAGGGGGACATTGATATATATGTTCATGAACCTATGAGCTAAAACCATATGAAAATTGTAAAAATTTTGGCCCAGCTCTCCCCATCAAGTTGGAGACTTGGGCCATACAAAGGGAGACTGGGAATCTAAATATGACTGGTTTGGTAAAACTGTACTTGAGGGTCATAATCTATCGCCGATATGTCAATTGATTTCACCGGCTTCAGAATAGCCTGCTGAATAGCCGAGGGTATGCTGCTGCGCAGCCTATGTTTAATGGTATTTTTGTGCAGTTGACTTCACTAAGTGTAAAATTACAAAAACAGTCAAGTTGCCATGAAACATCAATGATTACTTAAAATAAACAAAATGGTAACCATGGCAACGACAATAAGCTGCTCATACTTCTCAACAGCACATATCCATCATCAAATTTAACACTGATGCCATATTTTCTGAGATATATGCTCTATTATAAATATTTACAAAAAATTCAGTGGTGGCTATGGTAACCGTTGCCATGGAGATATAAGCCAAAATCAAAAATGACACCATAGCTATTTTTGCCCCTTTAGTTGATTTCTACCTCTGTGCCAAATTTGGTAGGTCTATCACAAAATGCACGATTCTCCTAAAATATTACATTAAGCCGCCCCACTACTATCAATGATGTAGTCGAAGCCGGGACATTTGAAGCTGAGACTGAGATCAAGGCTTGAGCCTCCGAGACCCTAGGCCTAATCCATCAAAATGTTGCTTGAGGACAAGGAACGGTCCAGAGGCCAAGGATTTGGCATCCGAGATCAAGCCAAGGTTGTGGCCTTCAAAATATGGCCCAGAGGTTGGCCTCGAGGACAAGGCCAGCCTCGAGAACTCCAAAACTGCTGTCTATACGTATAGATATTAATGCTCCGATTACAATTAAAGAAAATAAACTCCGAATACTAAATTCAGAAGTTATGCCCCTAGAAACTATAAAATGATATTCACTTTCTGATTAACAATGGGTTTGTGGTTTACAACAATGTTCCCTGCTTTGTAAAATTCCACGAGGACTCGAGGAGTACTTCAAGACTATTCTGTTTTTCTTGTCCTATGATTTCCTCCATGTCCCCAAATGCATTTTGAATCATTCATAATTTCATTTTTAGATAAGAGTCCAATTTACTCAGGGTTTATTACTAAGTTCTTGGACCTACAGAATCCTGAAAATGAACAACTTTTATGTTCAGAAAATGCGTGAAAATTTTCACGAATGAACAAAATGATGTAGAAATTTTATTACCAAACGTTTTGTGTTCCTATTTTGTATTTTTCTCTTTTCTCAACAAATGTACATGTCGCCAGGTCATTTTTTGTTTGAATTGATTGTAAAGAGGCTTGGCCGATAGTAAAATCTATTATCTATCCTTCATACCTTTGTCCATTGAGTCTAAAATATAGCAGGTTCGCATAAATGGGGAAACTTTTCATCACTTTAGTGAAAGTGCCTGTCGATCTGATTTGCAAGTATCTATCTCTTACTTTCAGAATGTTCTTAAGATACCCATTAAACAACATTGTCAAACTGTGCATTTGATTTTAATTCCGTTGACCATTATCAAATTAAAAGCTCCTAAAAACAAAAGATGTACTTTTCACAAAAGATGCTTGTTTTTCTTTACGCAGGACACCACAAAGCAGATGTTTTTGTGGATGTACAACATCGGCTGTTCCAGTCACATCAAATGTACAATGTTTAAACTCAAAGAGCCATTGGTATTGAACATTTCCCATTATCCATTGGAAAAAAAGCTATTCCATGTTGTCTATTATTCAAGTTATGCCAGTTTTTATCCAGAAAGTCAGAAAGTTGGAACATAATCATGGGATTGGCTTTATAAAATGTAAATGTAGGCTATACACTTTTGAGAATTATTATCAAGAAAACAATCTGTGTCTGTTCAACATGTCCAATCATTAAACAGATGTGTAGTGCTGCACTGCTAGACATTCACCTAATATTCTCCGAATACTTTTTTGGCACAGCACGCATAATCATCCTTTTTAAAATCATCAATTGTTTTAGTGCAGGTGTCTTGAGAGATGTGTATTCAACACTCATCGCTTATGACCATTTGATTATTCTAAAATATATGTGTAGTATTGATCAATTCCTTTCATTAATTTCTTTTAATTAGTTGAATATGAATACTATTATAGATGATATCTTTAAAGAGTTCGGTAACAAATATAAAACTTGATTATGTCTCTGTTTCCCTTCTCAATTAACTTCTCAACCTTACAACCCCTGGTGAACTTTATAAATGTATTGGCAATGATAGCAGGGCAGGTATGTAAAAAAATAGTGCATTTATACATAGAAGCATGAAACTTGGCGCACACTTAAAAAACATCTATACAAACATATTTGGATAGGGAGCCACTTCAGATTTAGTTTAGGTGGCTACCGGCAGCCATTTTCCAAAATGGCGGTCAATTCTTCCACTTTACTGCTTTCTGTGTATTTTCTACAAGTAGAATACATGTAAATATTGTTTTTTATTGCTTCTCTAAGCATTCCGTACATTACTATAACTTTTTTTGGTAGCCTTGGTCTATTTTCAGGTTTGTTGGAATCATTTTTGTTAGAAATATTGATTCAAACACTGGATTTCGCGGTTACGGATGGTTACACCAATTCTCTATAAATCTCAAAATAAATTACATATATGAATTCCTTGTAAGAAGAACTTTCGAATGAATGGTCGCATCAATGGGTTTCATAAACTTGGTGCGAAAATGGAAAAAATGAAAATAAAATGATTTTTTGAGGATTTTGTTGTTTCTTTAATTTTGACAAAAAATTCACAGAAACTGTTGATGCGACCATTCATTTGAAAGCTCTTCTTACAAGGAATTCAAATATGTAGTCAGTTTTAAAATCAAATGAGATTTCATGAAACTATGGGAAACCGCGAAAATGATACATTTTCTTCAACAGTTCTAACAAAATGGACCCTGACTGCCCTAAAATTCCTCAGTTCAATCCAGAAATCAATTGATAATGTTCTTTAGATCTGTAGAAGGATTAATGAGCACTGTTTCGATACTTTAATAATGTAGGCACTTCACAGAAAGCAGGAAAAGGAGAAAATTAGCCGCCATTTTGGAAAATGGCTGCCATGGGTCAACCTGGTCAAATCTGAAGTGGCTCCCTATCTAACTATTTTCTTTAAGACGTTTTTGAAATGTGTGGAAAGTTTCATGCTTCTATGTATAAATGCACTATTACTCCCCTATTCATGACAAATCTGCCTCGCTATGATGGGAAAGGAAGGATATAGGGCCCCAAATATGACAAAAATATTCTCTGATTTGTTACAACTAGTACATGTGGCTTGATAATCGAAATCAAATAAAAGCATCACAAGGAAGCAATATTGGTTTAAAACATTCGTGTCCCAAAACATACAAATTTACCAAAAAAACTAGTTATCCAATTCAACTGGATCACTAATAATAGGCTTTTGTGTGTTATGGCATTAATCTTGGATGCTATTGTGAATACCTCGATGTAGGCTATAACAGATAAAAAACACAGTTCTCACCAGTCATGAGTTCAGCATCTTTAAATTGACAAAAGAGAGCGATTACAGTGTAAATCCAGCATAATTGGTTGAGTTGAGATGCATTTTCAATATATCAGCATTTTTAATAAATTTGGGGTAGGGGTAGCTAAAACTAGCGCTAAGTCCACAATTCTGACACTATGAAGTTCTAAAATGGCTCAAAATGTAACTATTGATATCTGGCAGTTTTATAGATCCAGTACAAGTGCTTCAGTGATTATTGATTGGGTTCAGGTCCCATAACACTCAGAAAATCTGCCATGCTGAAAATGATTTTTTCATGGTTTTGAAGAAATAGTGGTCAAAATGCCACAGTTAGCCTTAAGCTATGGTTATGAATTGCTCAGGCCTTAAAGTCGAATACATTGGGATGTTGTATGAGAAATATTAAGGACCTCACCCGAAAATTGACTTCACACCTGTTAAAAATGTGGTTTTCCGACTTTCCTGAAAACATAGTTGAATTTTCGGAGGTTTTTTGAGGCTGTAAGCCAAAGTCCCCACCTAGGACACTTAAGACGATGGTTTTCAGATGCCATGATGTATACTACAACATAAAAAACACTTGAGACCGTTGCACTTTTTTTGCGATTAAATGGCCAGAGCCCGGGGTCTAAATGCATGACTGTTGGTCATTGAATGCATCATTATCGCACTTCGTAAAACATACACCAGGTAACAGGGTCGCACTGCCCCAGGTTGATTGCATTATCACGGAGTCAGATATTGAATGCCACTTGACATGAATTCCACTTATTGGCAATAAGAAGAGATGGGGCAAACATCAACCATGCATATGTGGTGTACCAATGTTTTAGAAACCTTTAAAATTGATAATCACCAACTTTAGAAAGCAATTGCTAAGGCCAATTCAGTGTCAAAAAATGAGCGTTACAATTCGACAAAGGATGACTATAATAATTATTGCACACATGATGGTTGCCTGAAGGGAAAGTTATTCCCGTTTGGCTTTAAAATAGTGTCCAGGGTTGGGACTCTCGTGTTTTCAAGTTAGTTTGTCTATACAAGGTATGAAAAAATAATTGTCCCAAAGAAGTGACACAAACTGATGCTGACCCTGAAAAAAAAATTGGTGCTGGGAGTGGTAAGTTGCATGTCCTTTTGCTTTGGTTATCCCAGGCTTTCCTCGAGCATCCATGATAATATAATAACCACAATTTTCAAACCGTTTCACAAACCTGAAATATTCAGACTTGCCTTATGAACCAATCAAGGAGTTTTTTATGTAGCCTCTCTCCTCCACAATTCCACAATTTCACGTCTTGTCTTTCTGTTCTTCTTCCCAAAAATTAGCCAGACCAAATATGTTTTAGTGAAGTATAATAATGAGACACGCTTGAATAGTGATGATTCCAGTGGCATGCTCAATATCATCATTCACTCTTCAAATATTGTAATTAGCTGTTAGATATCTCATAAATTGAGTCCTTTCCGCACTCAATTAGCATCATTTTTAAAAATGTTTGACTAAATGCAACATGGATTAAGCTTGAATCACAAAATGTTATGAGGCTCACAGAAAGGCTGAAGATAATGCTACCATTGACTAATCTTGTTGTGTACTTCTAATGAACTTTGCAGACTTGCTCTTAGACACATAATATTAGTTTTTCTGTGATGCCCTCAAACAGTAAAGTATTGAATATTAACTTAACTCTACTACTTTTTGGGACCAAAGAATTAAGATCAAGGCTGCACTGTTTTTGAGTTTATCAGCGTTTAAAAAAATCACTCTCAGCTTTTTTAAAATGTAACTTTACAACTACTAATAAACTACTGATCAAGGACAGGTTGAAACAATAAAGACAAATTCTAAATGGGATTGTCTTGTGTTATCTGTTATCGTTTATCAGTAGTTGTCATTCTTAATGAATATATTACTTCATGAATTAACATTCATTTGAATGCACTGTAGCCACTCATTTATCAACATGTTATGCTGCTGGATTTTTGCAGTAAAACAGTTTTTGTAAAACACCCATGTGGGATTTAAACTTTTCATCCAATTACCATATCCCATCTGAAATGTTTCCACTTAGTATTATCTCCGATATAGTCTATAGATATCTATTAAGCCAGCTAAAAATGTGATCAAAAATTTGCTTGGCTGAACATCTTCAAAGGCAGTCCATTATTCTCAGCTCTATATTACCATCTGAAACTAACACGCTTTATATAATATCATTTAAAACATGTTTGACATCAAGTTATATTCTGGAGTAAATTACCTGGCAGGATAGCACTGGCTTTCATGTTTTTAAAATATATACCTTTCAAACATCATTTAAAATCAAAAATTGGAAACAAACTGTTGGGTACAAGTGGTTCATTTCAAATAAGTCAATGCCTGATGTGACCACTATCAGTAGCGGGGGGGGGGGCACAGGTCCAATATGACCTCTTGCCTCTCATAGACCTGAGAGACTCACACTCTAACTTCTGTCTCTGACAGACCTCAGAGCCTCGCTACTGTTATCTCTAGTTGCTGACCGACCTCAGAGCACCGCAAATTGTACCTCTTGTCTCTATTAGACCTCAGAGCCTCGCTACTCCTGCCTCTGACAGACTTCAGATTCAAACTTGCCTCTTCTCTCTGACAGACTTCAGAGCCTTGTTACTCTAACTTCTTGCCTCTGACAAACCGGAGAGACTCGCACTCTAACCTCAAGCCTCTGACAGACCTCAGAGTGCAGTTCTCTTTCACTTAAATGATGTCCGAACATGCTAAGCTATACTCTGATGTCCTGCGCATTGGTATAAATGATTCCAATCAAAGACATATATACAATCCAGGTCCCAGACCCTATGTCCAACAGAGGTCAAGCAACTCAGACTCTCTGAAATTACAGAACAGATTTGATCCTTTGATGCACTCAGACAAACCCGAAGAACACTGTAGGCCTATCCAAACAAAAAAACAAACCGACAGTACTAAAAACAATACTCTAAAGGCCTGTGTATGGAATGCACAAAGTTTGAGACAAAAAACTGAATTAGTGAAGAATTTTGGGGATGAATTTGATCTCGACTTGTTTCTTTTCACAGAAACTTGGTTGAAGGCAGATGATATTGTAGAAATTGGAAACTTGGAAAGAAATGGCGAGTATGTTTATATTGGCACACCTCGGGAAGACAGACCTGGTGGTGGTGTTGGCTGCATTTTAAGGTCAGGCTTGAAAGCAAAAAAAATCAACAGCAAGAAAACCAAAACTTTTGAGCATATGGAAATCCAAATAAATCACAATGGCAAAACTATCACGATTCTTCTTGTGTACCGGCCTGAACCCTCAAACAAAAACAAATACAGGTTTACAGACTTTTTTGAGGAATTCACACAATTCTTAGCTCAGTATCAATCATATCACAATGAAGTTGTGTTAACTGGTGATTTTAATTTTCACATGAACAAGCCTAACGATGCCAGAGTCAGACAGTTCAACAGCATCCTTGAAATGTATGGTCTTGAACAGCATGTTTCTTCACCAACCCACAAAGAGGGGAACACATTGGACCTCGTAATCACACAAAGGAACTCAATTCTAAGAGACTGTGTTGTCAGTGACTTGCTCTCTGACCATAACTGTGTACTTTTCAATGTAGCCATGGGGAAAATAAAAAGTGCCAAAAAGAAAATTGCTTTCAGAAAACTGCGCAACATCAATTTGAATCTTTTTAGAAAAGACATTGACAAACACTTGTACATGAAATTGCAAAAAGAAATCTCATCTGAATACCTGTCAAAACTGGTTCTGCTTTACAATTCATCAACTGAGGTACTTGACAAACATGCAACTCTGATTACGAAGCAGGTTACACTGCGCAAACCTACTCCATTTACTAATGCTGACATAAAAAATCTAAAAACGGCTAAGAGAAAAGCAGAGCGAACTTGGAGAAGAACTGGGCTTGAGAAAGATTGGGAAGATTTTCAGCTCAAACGAAATGCATTAAATGACCATCTCAATCAACTGAAATCTGATGATCTGAGGGCAAAGATTGAGAATACTAAGGGAAATTCAAAGGCCATGTTCAAGGTACTTAATACTAACCTGAACAGGAAACAAGAATTGCCACTGCCAAGTCATGAAAATAGCAAAGACCTTGCAAATGACTTCAACACATTCTTTGATGAAAAAATCAAGAAAATAAGGACGCAACTGGACTCTGGCAGCAACCACACTGCAGTTAGTGACAATTTTACAGGCAACAAATTATTTCAGTTCAAAACCCTATCAGAATCGGAAATTAAGAAATTGATAAAAAATATGCCTGTCAAACACTGTCAACTAGACCCCATCCCCACATGGTTACTGCTTGAGTGCATCGACGAATTTCTTCCATTGATAACTGGAATAGTCAACACATCATTGACCTTAGGGGAGATGCCCCTTGATCTGAAGCATGCACTGGTTAAGCCACTTTTAAAGAAAGGAGGACTTGATCTGATCAAGAAAAACTACCGACCAGTATCAAACTTGTCCTTCCTTGGAAAGATAATTGAAAGTGCAGTTATTAAACAATACATGGATCACCTTGCTCGTAGCAAACTTGATGATGACAAGCAATCAGCATATAAGCAATTTCACAGTACAGAGACCCTTCTAACAAAGATCCACAATGACACAATGTTGAATATGAGCAAGGGTGAAATTACAATGCTTGTACTGCTAGATCTGTCAGCTGCTTTTGACACAATTGATCACAATATTTTACTGGCAAGATTGAAAAACAGATATGGCGTGTGCAACTCAGCTCTCAACTGGTTTAAGTCATACATTTCAGGAAGATCACAATCAGTCTTGGTAAATGACCAAACATCAGATAGGCTTCATCTCAAATTTGGTGTCCCTCAAGGGTCTAAGCTTGGTCCAATCCTATTCAATTCTTACATTGCCCCACTTAGTGAAGTTGCCTCACGAAACCAAATTGAGGATCAGAAATATGCTGATGACGAGCAACTCATTATATCATTTAAGCCAAACGTCACAGATCAAGAAATAGCAATTGAGAAAATGGAGAAATGCATTACGGAAATTAGAAATTTTCTCCATGAAAACAAACTGTGCAATAACGGTGACAAAACAGAACTTCTCTTGATTGGCACGCCACACCAACTGAATAAACTTCAGCTTTCATCAATCAAAGTTGATAATGTTTCAATCAAAACAGCAGAGGATGTCAGAAATTTAGGTGTGACCATGGACAAAAACATGACAATGGAGAAACAAGTAAACAAAATGTGCCGAAATGCCTACTTTAATCTGCGAAACATTTCCAAACTCCGAAAGTCTATGAACAAAGACATAGTAAAAACTGCAGTAAATGCTTTGGTCACACCCCACCTGGACTATGGTAATGGCCTTTTGTACGGAATATCTCAGCATCTAGTGAACAAACTTCAGGTAGCCCAAAACTCAGCAGTTCGTCTCATAGAGAGGTTACAACGACATGACAGTGTGGGACCACACAGAAAGAAACTTCATTGGCTGCCAATTCCTGCCAGAATACAGTTCAAACTGATGACCACAACTTGGAAGGCATTGAACAACCAAGCACCAACATATATTCAGCAACTCATCCAACTCAAACCCAACCTGTGCCATAACCTAAGGAGCAACAGCAAACTTTTGTTGATGGAACCAGCTTCAAGCAGCCACAATAAATTTGAAGATAGAGCTTTCTCTTTTGCAGCACCAAAACTCTGGAACAAGCTACCAGGAAGTGTCATGGCTGCAGAGACTCTGGATTCATTCAAGATAAAACTGAAAACCCACTTGTTTAAAACATTTTACAAATAACAGCCAACTCACACAAGCACTTTTGAGCAGTTTACTGGAAAAGGCGCTATATAAATTACTATTATTATTATTATTATTATTATTATATGGGGGGTTGTGCCCTCCCCTTGCCGCCCCATAGGGACGCCACTGTGCGTGCACCCCCCCCCCCCCCATTCGACATTTACTGGATTTGCCCCTTACTATACTATTTGGCATTTGGTTATAAATATCAAAACCTGTTTCTCCTACCTTTCAACCTGTATACTGTAACAACTTGTTAGATGGTTATTTATGAATTAGCTATTTCGAAACCAGCTGTTTGGCACAGTGACCTAACAAAAACTGGCAGGGATGTCTGCGGTTATGTTTCGTTTATGGCCACTCAGCATACTTGAGTCAGGTTAAGTAACTGGGCAGTTTTACAGTATTTGCACTCGGCCAGTTTTTCATATTTAGGCAGATATTACGAGAAAAGTATGATAGGTACACAGAAATTTGTTGTGGTGGCAGTCTTGTATTACATAGAAATATATTTGTGCAAAGTTTTACCCTTCTACAATGTTTAGTTTTGAAGCAGCAAGCGATGTTTAGTTTTGAAGCAGCAAGCGATTTAGGGCCAATTTTTGCTCATTTTTGTGTCTCGCGGGCAGTTTTGCTAATTTTATGGCATCACACAAACATAAATGCTGGCAGTTGTGATTTATGTTGGTGATGCCTCTCTGGAACTATGTCTTGGGTGTAAATTACAACAGGTTTTATGCGAATAAGTTATATACAAAATGACTTGTCCCCTAAAATGTAAAAAATGATATGTGTCAAATATTTTGTCTTTGAGAGACCATTTGTTACTTTATATGCTATGATGAATAAGCATTTAAGGATGTGTCTACTGTTTGTGTCAATTTTGTAGCTTGAGACATATCTAAAGGTAAAGCAACAGCATTTATTTCGATAACTACACCTGGTTTTCAGAATTTGAGGCTTGAATATGATGTCAAAAAAACATGTCCTCTCCAGCCCATGGAAAAAAAACACTCAGGGTTTTGAAGGAAACTCAAACAATTTGTGTTTTCGGTGCTCAGTTATGTGCCTCTACATCAATGTGACAAATACAAGTTAAGAAAATATCCGGGCAATGTACATAGATTTTCTCAGAAATCAAAATCCTCAATGTCAAAAAAATGTCCTCTCCAGCCCATCAGAATTTGTGGTATGATTCAAGTCTTTTAACAATGGTTTCGTCAAGGAAAAGGCCACGGCTTTGCAAAATGATTTATTCTGGATGTATAAAAAGGGTATTTATAAATATTGAAATTTCTATATATGTTTTTCCATCATCAAATTGCACTATTATGAGAAAACCAAACTTGAGAGTATAAGTTAGTTATTTTATGTCATATATATATATATATAAACTTTTATTAGACAACTAAATATCATACAGATACATGTGTCATTCAGAAAAATAAATAAATAAGTATAAATAATGTAGTCAAAGATAGAAGATATATATACAAAAGAGGAATAGTAACTACATCTACGAATAAAAGCAGAAAAAAGGTATTACATTGTCATCCACTATTATGATATTCTAAGAATTTTGATAATTTTATATTTTATCGAATATTATGGTCATTTAAATAAATAAATACTTTGATATTATATAGGTTATCCAAGAATAATTATAGACAAGTTCAGATTAAAATTTATAAGAGACAGTTCAGATAATTACATAAAATGGTAACACATTAAACAAATTCAAGTTCGTAGTAACGGTATCAAGTAACATATATATATACAATTGGGAAAACATGAAATTTTTATAGCACAGATAAAATATATACAATCTTTAAAATCTATAAGTCTACATATTAAGTTGCACCTTGAGGAAAATCACATTCATGGGTAGCACTAGTTATGCACCTTAGGGAAAATCACATTCATTTTAGCACCAGTTGTGCACCAATCAGTAGAGCCAACACAGACAATTGACAGCACGCAGTTGACACAAAACAAATATGTACAAACAATTTTTCGTAATCATCGGAGATAGATAAAAATCATGGCAAATATATACAAACAGTTATTCGTAATCATCAGAAAATAGATAAAATCATAGCACAAAATGGAGTACATATATATATATATACAAGGCAGAAACAGAAACCAATAATTTGCCAACCGTTACCAAGATTAACGAAGGTCATACAAAAAAGGTATCTCAAGTATTCTCATCACTCAATGAAGAACTCAAGTAATGACCAAGTGCTACATTTACATCAAGTATTTTGCTTGTCACTATCCTGAGGAATTGCTGATTTTGACTAGATACTAAAAACCCAGGGATAAAGTCTGATACATTATCTATCAATTTTTGACGGTATTGTTGCCACTTCGGGCATGCCATCAAGAAGTGCACTTCGTCTTCTACTACGTTCATGTCACAATTATTGCACTTGCGGTCGTCAGCCTCGACGTAAGGTCTTTTGTGTCTTCCTAATTCTATCTGTAGATTATGTGAGCTAAGCCTAAAGCGGGCTATACAACGATAAAGATTCCTTGGCAAGCCTAATATCAGATAAGGTTCGATACGCATTTCTGTTTTGAAGTATTTATATGTCCTCAGCTTAGGATTGTTAACAGAGTCTGCAATATCACTCAATAGTTTATTCTGAGTATGTTTATAAATTTCATTTGGAATAACACTGAGATCATTAATGTTAAAAATATCATACTTTTCTAAAGAGACACATAATCTTCTGTACCAACAATCTTTATGTGAATTATATATTTGCTTCTGTAAATTTAGACACTTAACTAAAATAGCAGGGCAATCAGGAGAGTGCAGCCTTTGCAGATATTTTATAGCAGAGACATGTTGCCGAACCACCAGCGGGAACCTACCACTGTCAGCGTAAATGCCTATGCTTGGGGTTTGCCTTCGAACACCCAATAAATTTTTTAAGAATTGAATTTGTATTTTCTCTATGGCATCGATTTTCTTTGTATTGAACCATAATTCATTGTTGTACTCCAAAATTGGGAGGACATGTGTGTCAAACATTTTGAGACTAAGTTGCGGAGTTAAATGACCTACTGTCTTTTTAATGTTATCATAAAGTAAGTGGACTGCCCTCTGTGCTTGAGTGGCAATATGACAGTGCATTGAAGAATGGATATTTCTGGACGAAGTTAGAACATGGCCTAGATATTTAAAGGAATCAACAACTTCCAATTCCTCATTGTCTAAGACAAATTTGTGTGTTGTTTTAACTTTCTTAGAGACATTATACATCATAACTTTAGTTTTGCCACAATTAACAATGAGGTGCCATTTTCGGCAATAAACTGCTAGATTGTCTAATAATTTTTGGAGGCCATTTTCACTTTCAGACATCAATACTGAGTCATCAGCATATAAGAGATGGGTGAAATTGGTGCCATATATCACTATAACTGCAGTTTCTTGGAAATAACTGCATGACTTTACAAGATAATACACAAATATTTTGTTTATGGAGCAATTAATGTTAAGTTTTTTCTGAGCTGGTGATTTTGGGTGATTTTCGGAGATTTTTCTCTCTGGAACGTTATCTTTGACACATGGCAAACCCAATGAGTTTCAATCATACAGCAACAAAACTTGATACAGGGTTGGTAGGAAACCTATGGATTATATACCTTGGCAATGATGGGTCCATTGAGACTAAAACCTCGATAAACAGTCTAAAATAGAAACTTTCAGGGTATGACAAGTGAAATTTCTTTATTTTCGTTATAAAAATTGTGAAAAAAATATTTTTGCCACATTTACTAAAAATTTAGTTGTTTTATTGGTTTTGATGGTTCAATACAATCAGATGGCTCTATTTCCATTAAAAAAATGGTTCAAATTGTATTTGTGTGGATGCTTTTTTTCATAAATTTTTTTTTCAAAAATTCCAACCTTGCATACTTTAAAGTGTGGTGATTTGGTGATAAACAAACAAATCACTTCTGTTTTTGTTGATTTACAAATCAGTAATATGTTGATTTCATGATAGCACAAAGGAAATTCTCATCTACACAACTTTATTTTGACCCCCCATGAGACACTTTGAGTGCAAATACTGTAAAACTGCCCAACTATACATTATCAACAAGGTAGAGCTAGGCTAGTCTGCTCTTCTCTTAGGTTAACACTCACATTTATATATTGCATTTCTTCAGCTAGTCAGAAGATAATTATATTTTGACACTTTCAGAATTTCAAGAAAAAAAGATGGTCAATAAAGTGGTGAGCTCCCACTTTGTAATTACGGTTCAGGCTTGTGTCAAATTACAAATGGTGTTGAAGTGAGTTGTTGAAATAAAACGTACTGCATTTCATTTGGCAACTGATGCCTTTGATGTGGCTTTAGGCTTAAAAATCATTGTGGAGCTCAAAGAGAAAGCCTTTGTTATAAGTGGTCAAATCAGGTGAGCCTGTTCTTGAACCATTTAAAAGTTTACAGACATGTCCGCAACCTTTCCATGGGGATTTCCGCTTATTGTGTTGGACGTTCAAAAGATGAGTGATAATAGTCCAGGAGCAAGCACACCATTTCTGGGCTTGGTAGGTCGTTTTTTGAGGGGGGTTGCCGACATATACCAATGGAATCTATAGGCCCTGGGGTGTCTAAAACTGATTGTCGGCAGTTTGGCAATTGCCCATGGTTGCCATAGCAACCAGTTAAATGTAGTAAACAGTTTCAAAATTGGTGACACAATTTAATCAGATATCTGGGTATAGCACACAAATCAACTTGGAATTGGTTTAAAAAATGTTAATACTTTATGCAACCAGGTGAGGGCTTTTTAACAAGAATGATTATTTTACAATTAGAGGTCAGCCTAATTTGCATATGGAACGTTTTTTTCCTGGAATTTATTGATTTTTACTCACTACAGTGAAATGTAATATGCCAGGCTCCTATAAAATAATGTCAATCTCTATCAAGTTCAGCACATATTAATGCCCTGTTCGCTGGCTTTAAAATGACACCCCACTTCTTGCATTTTACAAAGTTTTCATAGTTAAAATTACCATGGAAACCTGAGGAAGTACTTATTTTCTGTTCTTTGACTGTAAGTTGACACTTATAGTACATGTATATTAAACAGTTTCCTCTTCATACTTGTCCAGTCAGTAAGAATAAATAGGAATGGCATTGAATATGGGTCTAATGTGTACCATGGCTTTTCTTATAATTATCAAAAAAAATATATGTGGTTGTCATGGAAACTAAAAAATGTGATTTTTGTCATTGCATCATTAGATTTAAATAATTTGACCAGTCATTGTCCAGCAATCTCTATAAAGTTCATAGATTTACCCAAACCACCAAATCTAACTTTCAGATAAAGTAATTAATCAAGACTATAACTGGTTTGGTGTCCATGGCAACCAAATAGCCAACTACAGCACATAGGCCTACTGGCCCAACACCTCTAAATGACAACTTCATATTTTCAAGATATGCGATGACTCCAATCGATCATAACTTTCTTAATTCTTAAGCTACAGGGCTGTAACTTTGTACACTTCCCTTCACGGTGTACCCCAATATTTCTGAAACGTTTCATATAAATTGGAAGTAATAAGGTGTGCCTTTTTTAATTTGTATTGAGTCGCATTGAGATTGACTTACTTTTCGGTAAGCAATGTAACCACTCATTTTTTTTCAACATGGCAAGATCTATGTGAATGTGTCAGATTTGAAAAAAAAAAAGATATGTAATTAGACCTTCATTTGGAATATTAACTTTTATGATGAACATGCTTTGGGGGCAAATCTTCAGTTCATCCATGTCCAATGATGCAAAAAAATGATCATGAATTCCAAAAAAGCTGCACATTTTACCTCTGGGGAAACATCGAGTTATTTAATGTCCAATTTATTATTTTTGAAGCTCTCATGATTATGCATTTTTGCTTTGCTCAATGCATGGCTAACAAAAAATTAAAGTAAATCCCATATTGCATAGAGGATGGATCAGATAGATTTTGTAACAAGAGATTACAGAGAGGTATATATAGGCATAAATCAAACAAACTTTTTGGGAGGACTGGCAATATTTGCCCGAATTTCATAAGCTAGATTCAATCAGATTTGAGTTGGGGAGTGGTTGAGAAGGAGAGTGGAGATGGGGAGAGGCATATAGGCCTAGATATTGCAAGATCTAATATCCAGCACTGACTTTCCTAAATGTAATATCTCTGACTTGCCTAGGTGTAATAACTGACAAGTCTGAATATGCAATGTCTAGTCTAGCATTGAAATGTGGAAATGCAGTCAGTGGCGTAACTAGGGGGTCTCGAGCAGGGGGGGGGCACCTGGGGGGTATGCGATTCTCTGAGGGGGGCTCTCAAAATACTAATTCTATATTTTGGCCAAAGTTGAAAAGTTCATATGGAGGGGGGGAGCACCTGGGGGGGGGGGCACAGGTCCAATTATGGGGGAGCATGTGCCCCCCCCCGTGCACCCCCATAGGGACGCCACTGCATGCAGAACCTTTAGCACTGACTAGTCTAAGTGTCATATCCCAGGCGGTCTGAAGGGGGGACACAAGGTAAACTAAACATTGCTAACAATTGGTGGAGGGTTTGTCTGCTCTCACATAAAAATGAATGGTAGAAGCTATGTTGCCATAACGTGAACACAGCGCTTAAAACTTTTCACAATACAACATTGCCACTACATAACATCATATCTTGATGTTGCTTCATAACGTTTATGCCAAAATCACGACGTTTTCACGAAGTTGCTGCAAGTAGAATGTGTAGAAAGTGAATAAATTTTAGGGGGCTACCCAAAGAATAACTGCACCCCTGCCTACTATGCCTGTGTTGAGAAAGTGGGAGAAGGAGACATGAGAAAGACAGCAAAAAAGGAGAGGAGAGAAGTACAGAAAGGAGATGCTAGGAAAGGGAAGACCAGGAAAGAAGGAGGGGTGAGAAGACTAGGAAAGAAGGAGGGGTGAGAAGACCAGGAAAGAAGAAGGGGAGAGTAGACCAGGAAAGAAAAAGGGGAAAGAAGGAGGTTATTGAAGGCAGTGGTGGATCCAGGGAGGATGGCCAAGGGAGAAAAACACAGTGTTTTGAAGAAAATATGGGGCGATTGGGGCTGGCGAATGCCAAAACAGATCACCACCCCCCCCCCAGACTATCCTGTGTGGAGCTACCACTTGAGGGGAGGGGAGAAGGAGGCGGGAGAAGAGCAGGAGAATAGAAGAAGAGAAGAAGAGAAGAAGACAAGTGGCCTGTATACTGGGGAATCCTCCCTGGCCATGCGTCATGAACTGGTCCACTAAAAGGGTGGAGCAAGTTTCATGGGTGGAGCCGGAAGTGGATCGGCGTAGTTGGATTGGAGATATTGTGAAATGAAGAAATTGACCCTCTGCACCATCCTGATCATGTTTTATTTTGCTAGACAGTTATTTTAGTTCATGTGCACCATTCAGATATCTTATAGTGAGCGTTTTGAGCACTTCAAATAGAAAACTAAGCAAATTGCGCTACAAAGTGTAGCATTGATCTAGAAGGAGCACTTTGCAAAATGTTGTATTTGATGAACCTAAAACATTTTGATATATAGTTAGGTGCAAAATTGAGATTGTTATCATTCCGATGAGATGTAAATTGGAGGCCCCTTGTATCTGAGTCTTTGATGGGCAAGTTAAAGATCCCTCACTTGGGGTAACTAAATGTGTAACATGTAGCAGACTCGCATCCATTCTTCTATATCATCTATCAAGCCTTGCGAGTGGCCAGAACAGGCCTTAGAGGGCTGCACGTATGAAATCTATCATCTATCTCTCTATCTAACCCTCTTATGATACTAATTTATAACCAATTTGATCCACTGACTATCTGGGTCCTAAGGAATACATTTGGTCAAATATATGACAAGCTAATTCATATAAGGACAATGCATGTCCAGAACATGTCTAGGTTAAAGGAACTGCAATTTTTCTTGTGTCTTTTCACTAAGAAACACAGGTAGCAGGTCAGATTTAAGAATTTTTCAAGGAAAAAAACTCGTTTTACAAAGTAGTTTTCACATAGATAATTTAATGTACGTACTAAGTATTGACATGTGTACTTAGAGTAACTTCTCAGGAGCATTTTGCCACAAACCTCATGGTAATTGGTTATGTAATAAGAAAGTTACATGTGTTTTGATGAAAAGAGTCAATTTCGAGAAAATGTCTGTCTAAAAGCTCAAATCTTCATATTTTAATGGACACGAGAGATACATAAATGTCCATATCTCGAAAAACTATACAAGATAATGAAAGTCTGTTTGAAGCACTGTGTAGTGCTATGTCCATGGGATCAACTTTCACAAAATGAAAATGGGATATCGTTTACCATAACGCAAAATGGACCAGTTTATGACGCATGACCCCCTTTCTTCTGCTGTCTGGTTATTGGGTATTTTCTAGTATATATAATGACAGAAACGTGCACTACATGAGTAAAGTTATTTTGTGATGTAAAATGTTTTTTAAATAGCAGTGGCATGTAAAGGATTAAAAATAATTGGGGGGAGGGGAACAACTGGAGCTCTGTGCACACTTTTTCACCAAAAATCCGCAGTCCTCCTCCCATCCTCCCCCCCCCCCACCCCGCAAGAGGCTGTGTTGTGAATGGCTAGATTGCAAACTTATCAAAACTTCTGCAAAAAATGTTTAATTAAAAACATTTAATTGAATATCAGACACATTTTAATGTTTCTTTGAGATTCTGTGGCAACTTGGCTTTAATTTGGTGTGTCAGACAACTTTCTATCCCGAATAAACTGGATGCTATGTCAACTTTACTGATGCCATGCGGGCTCTAACAAGCACAATGTAATGATTGTGGCGATATGTTGCCATGACAGCAGCATATATATATGACAAGAAAATGCCAGAAGTCTTTGAGTGCTTTATCTGTTTGTGAGTTCTGACACTACAAATGTTACATAGCTGGTTTTGAAATTAATAATGTAAAGAAGAATCAAATTTCTGGATTTGTTTGACAATAAAGTGTGTATACAGCTGTTGCTATGGCAATAGTTTTTGTTTTTTATCATATTCTAATGACTAGTACAAGACATAGTTAATCTCTCCCAAAAAAAAAGTCATCAAAATGTCAAAAAGTTGGACCTCAACAAAGCATCCAGAGTAGGTTTGTTTTGCTTTTCCAAAAATCATTCATAAGATTTCAATTAAAATGGTTGCCATGGCAACAAGTGATCATTAATTATACATTTTTTAATGAATTTTGTTTTAAAGTGGGGGTTACTATATTTACCCCCTAGATTAGAGCTTATAGTTATTTGTCTTATTTAGCCATAGTGATGTCAAGATGTGGCAATTTTGGCAAAAAATGATGACATTGGTTTCTATGACAACCTTTTAAGACTTTTAAATTCATCGCAGCTGCTTGAAATTTTGGGAAGGTGTAGAGGAGAGTCATGAGCACACAATCATGTGAAAAAACAAGTCCTTCTCATATATGCACTTCCTGTAGAGTGAAAGAATAACAGTCGTTATCACAATTTTATAAATTTTTCGACATTTACCCTAAATTTACCTTTAACCCCTTTCACCTGTGTCATTATTTTAGATGCGTGAAATAGCCTAATTTAGTTCTAAATATGGCTGAACTGACCATTTTATTCTATTGCTATTTCCATTCTTAAAAATGACCTTTAAATATAACAATGTCTGGTTATTTTCTGATTGTTTTCTCAACATAGTAATGGTTGCTATGGCAACCACAGGTAATTGCCAAAGTGCCGACAACCATTTTTTGATAGCCTAGGGTGCTAGCAACACATTGGCATAGGTCTCTACATGCCCTCAAAAATCATCCACGGGAGGGTGCTTGCTCCTGGACTATAAAGAGCATTGACATGCACAAATTAAATTTTTTCAATGGTTTCTAAATTACAGGCAGTTGCTGCCTTAGTACAAGAATTCAATTTGTCAAAATATGGTTGAACAGTCACTATTTTAATTTTACTCAATACAAATCAGGAAATTATCAAGTTGAGGTTGATAATTCTTACACCAGGATAATGCAAATGACGTGCAATAGATTTATTGCATATACTCTCTCCTCCTCTCACATTATGTACAAAATACAATGAAAGCATCTTTATGTGCTATATTCATAGTCAAATGTTTGCCCATGTGTTACTGATTGAAGTTTATTGACAATACTGTATATAAGCATAATAATACTAAAAGTATTTTTTGGTAAGCTGAAGCCAAAATATATTGCGGCGTTCAACATACAATGTATTTAATGTTGCCTATGCCCAAGCAAAGTCACATATATTCGTTGTGCAAAGCCAATGGCATGCCATTTACCTCTACAACTCACAACCACCTAGGGTTTTGCAGGATCAGCATGACTTGGAGTCACATCCTTAGGACATCATGTTTTCCATCCATGTCAAGAGAAACTTGCTTCCATGTGAATGTCTAGCTTGGATGCTGTTAACCTGACCTGTGATAGTTTTCACTTCAGGCTACCCACACAGACATGGAGCCATTAGTGTCTAGGTTTTCAACTTCACTGCCACACATCTAAACACTTTATGAGCCTTTTGTAAGGAGGGAACAGGTTTGATCACAACCAAGCTGACTTGTATTTTTTATCTGAAAATACTAGAATGATTCGGCAATGAAAGTTGACAGAAAAAAAATCTGGATTTTATAGTTCCATCCAATAGTCAGTTCAGGTCTCCCGCATGGCCAAACTTTTGCCGAATAATTCCACACTGTTTTTGTAGCAGAGCGCCACAAGAAGACATCTGGGTGGTTTTATTAAGAGAAGCAAGTATCACTTCTTGAAGAGGAAATAATATTTGCTCTTTATGGACCATTATTTATTTTTGACATTAAAGACCTCCAATGTGTTTTTAAATGTAAACGGTATCTTGAATATCTTTAGATTAATTTCTTGACTGACTGTCACCCTGTTATTCTTTTTTCCAAAACTTGATTAAATTTTGAATGATTTCAGATTCAGAGAGTGGTGAAACTAAAACCAAACACAGACAAGTGTGGATTTTTTCAGAGGCAAACCTTTTTGATTTTACTTATGTCTACAGACTCTACTATCCACAATAATCTGCTTTTTTAGAACACTTGGCATCATCGCAAAGTAGACAAACTGGAATGTATCTTGGTTGCAATATTGTACCACTACTCGTCCATTTGCACAGTTTCTGCTAAAAGATGGATGTTCTTGAAAGGGTGATGCAATCACCCGGTCAATAACATAACAGGTTTGTTAAAGTGGGCATTTACAGGAGATTGTCTAAAAGCAAACAGTAGTAATGCTAACCTAATTTTGGTAGGACTGTCTAAAACTATACAGAGAACAGTATTGACAGACCTAGGCCAGTTACTGTAGCTAAAACACGATATTTTAATTTTCCTTTTTAGTCCAGCTGAAGAAAGGGATGTATTTTTTTTAGGAATCATCTAAAACTAGTGTCTGTGTCGATGCAGTTGCCTTGCGTGCTCTAGCTATCCTGTCTGGACTATGGCCTCTAAGAACCATTTCAATTGGGGGAAAACGATACAACAACTCTCTCTCAAATGACACCAACAATGGCTTCTGGAAAGTTAATTTGACCTCAGACCTGTGAAGCCGTTGTTTCACAGATATATGATGGGCCATTCTCAAATTTCGGGACAACGGGTATAGGAAAATTGTCCTGTAACGGAGGGGACAATGTGGTAACGGAGGGGAATTTTGATGTAAAAAACCGACTGTAGGAACAGCAACAAAAGGAAAAATGATAATAGATTGATGTAACTATTATTTTCAGAAGTACTTCATCTCGTATCAGTAGATTTTTTGGTCCAAATGTCGATTTCTTGCTCATGATCTAGTAACGGAGTGGACGGTAACGGAGGGGAACAATTTTTTGCTTTTCGCTCATTACTGCTTTTTATTCTGGAGATTAGACAAAATAATTGCAGAATATTAAAACCTGCCACCCTCAGCAACATATACATGAAATCGCTCTGTAAAATTATCATTGGTAAGCTTGGAAATGAAGGAAACGGAGGGGACATTTTAAGGGGACCAAAAACATTTTTTATGAACATTATGTCATAATTTATTGAATACATGTTTTATGAAGTCTGCAAGGCAGTGGTACTATGGCGCACATGCGTCTGATGATATTCAATGAAAATAGCTCATAAAAAACAATAACAAACAGAGCTATGGCAGGTAACGGAGGGGACAAAAAAATTGAAATAAATTAGTGACACGACTATTGTGTCAATTTAATCAATGAAATTATACCCAAAAAAAATTGAATATGAACTAAATATAAATTCAAGTCTATATTCCCATGAATCGTGCAAAGAAACTTTGAAAATAATGGTATATTAGGAGGAAAATGAACACTTGATTTTGTCATGTCATGTCCAGTGACAGGGAAAAACCATTGATTTTGCACGGATTTCTGGACATAATGCATAAAAAAAAGTCTAATGAATGACTTTTTTCTTCAAATTCAGTGGTTCTAAGTAGAAATGTGAATAACAGATGCAGAGTGACGCTTCAGATATTTATCACATTCATATTAATGCTAGGGAGCTAGAGTGACGCAAATTGTCCCGAAATTTGAGAATGACCCATATATGTATGCAATCTGAGAATCGTCGTATTTTGTGCCTTTTTTTACAGCATTTTGGCAAAAATATCTATGAAGTGTATGAATTCCTGTGGAATTATAATTTATTTGACATCTCAATCCCAGTGTTGTAGCTTCTATGGATGTGAGGCTTGGAAAATAACAGACCCTGATGTAAATGCTTTCTTTGTAACGTGGAGGAAAGCAGTTTGTCGGCTATGGAATCTTCCCTTCACCATTAGGTCGTCTCTCCTCCCTGAACTGATGAAGTAAGCCTATCTAGCACCAAATACTTTCTGGATCCATTAGCCCCTGAGAAAAGGGTGCAAAGAAGACTCTGTAATGTTAGAACTGAAGCTGGCCCTTTAGATTAATCTTGGTGGACATTGATCAAGATTCCCAAGATGTTCTCAACTGGTCAAGTGATTAATTCTTCGACAGGAGCAAGTTTGTTGCAATGATGAAGTTTACAGAACAGACTTAGTGGTTCCTAAATCTTCATTCCCAATCTTTCTTACTCTTCTTGCTTACAGACAATGCTTAACAGAAGAAAAAAGAGAACCACGAAATAAGTAAGACCATTTTTCTGTGACATGTCTGAATTAATCTTTTCTATGCAGCAAACAGGGGGCAAAATCCTGTCTGAAGATGTATGGCTATTTTAGACAATCTGGAAATGGATACATCTCAGCTGTATGACTCCCTTGGCCAGGGATGACCAAGGTCATGTCCAAATTGGCAGTCTGATATTGAGCAGCATAACCACTTCCGCATTTAAGGTGATTCTGACAGCTACGATGCAGTACCTTACCAATCCATATCTAGCTCTGCATAAAGGCATTTGATTGATGTCAGAACTTCTGTGGTAACCCTTTTTGTTTCAGCAAAGAAACGCTTATATTTTAATAGACTTGCCAATTCAGTGGATTGTGGAAGTGTTTTCTTTACAATTAAGATAAAAAATTCAAAATTATGACCGTTCTTGTAAAGTCTTCAATGCCTCCAGTGAAGCTAAGTTGCAAGTATTGTTTGAAAACGGACCTGTCAATCGGTCATTAAAAAGACATGCAAACAAAATGAGTCCACTAGCTGGGCAAAGGGATGATGGACACTGGACAGCCTTAGAAAAAAAACAGTTAAAAACAACCTAACTCACCTGTTCGGGGCATTCTCCTCCAAGTGGCTGGGGCATAAAATCATGAGTGCCTTTGAAGATTTCAATGCATGAATTTTGCTCATTAAATCATAATTATTGCACTTTGTTAAACATACACTGGGTAAAAGGATCACACTGCCCCAAGCTGATTGCATTATTGCTGAGTCAGATATTGCATGCAACTTAACATAAAGAACCTTTTTGAAGATGGCCAGTTATTGGCAAGAAGAAGAGATTGGGCAAACAAGAACCTCATTTCTGTGGTGAAACGATAGACTTTGAAGAACATTTAGAATTGAGAATTTCCACATTTGGAGAGCAGCTGCAAAGCCAATTCAATGGTTTCAAAGACACTAATGACACCATGGCCTGCATGATGGTGAAAGCTGTTAGGCTATAGGGTATGCTGTGTGCCTTTACGACTTCCACATGTTGGCAGTTTATGTTTGTCTCCACAACGGAAAAATTATGTCCCAGGAAATAAAACAAAGTGATGCTGATATCACACACAATTTTCAGACAGTTTCACAGTTGTGAAATACACTGGCTTGGCCTGTCAGCGAATTGAAGGTTTTTTTAAACATTTTGCTTGATTGGGAAATCATTGAGTGAATGTTTTTTTTATCATTACCAGAAACACTTTTTCTTTCCATTGCCACATAGGTGTATATGTAAGAGCATCTTAAAGTGTCCTTATCTGATATTTTACGTGTCATTGTCTGATATTTAATGTGTCAGTATCTGATATTTTACATGTCATTATTCCAATATTTTACTTGTCTTTATATGATATCTTATGCATCATTATCTGATATTTACGTGTCATTATCTAATATTTACGTGTCATTATCTAATATTTACGTGTCATTATCTGATATATTGCATGTTAATAAAACCTAAATGAACACTGCTCACACCTAAAATACACATCTATTCATGCAGCTTGAAAACTTCTAATGGTGGTAAGACCATGGAAATTGGCAATGATGTGCCTGAATATCCAGTTGTAAGGTCAGCGTTATGAAGTCTATGGAAAGACGTTATGATAAGACAGTTTCTGGCTTAATTAAGTGAAAAAAACCACGTCCAATGTTTGGACTTTGTTAATAATGAAAGTGATCCTAATGACCACTTCAAGCATTTTACTACTATTTGTGGTTTTGAATTTTGGGTCAAATTGGTGTTTTTTGTTTGTCACATATTTTTCATGTGAAAATATTAGAGTTGAAGAATGTATTACCAACATATGGAAAAGTGGCTATTCTGCACACATTGAGCCATATTTCAGGTCTCTATGACCAATGGTTATTGAGATAGAACATATCCTTGAACCAGAAATTTACAAACACGAACAAAAATACTCTGTTCATCAATAGTTTGGATTCTGAATAACAAATATGATCTCCACGACAACCTCCAGTGCCCAATGTCTTTGCTAAACAATATTTCAGATGCCAGAAAATGGTAAAATGTCATTGGCACCCATTATGTGACCCATATTTGATTAGTAGTTTCAGAGAAACATCAAACTTCAGACTATGCATTTCAGATGCAGTGAAAATGCAAAAATGTTATGTAATATTTTTTTAAAACATTTATTGGTAATATATATTCAACTGATCGTGCTAATAGAAGTACAACAGATGCAATACTGGATTTCACGGGCAACATTCTTGATAGCCTAAATAAAGGGCAATATGTATTGAGTCTTTTCCTTGACATGTCTAAGGCATTCGACAGCATAAGTCATCAAACCTTATATAAAAAGTTAGAGTTCTATGGTATTAGGGGAAATGTTTTGCTGTGGTTTAAGAGTTATTTGTCCAATAGATATATTAAAGTTAAACTGGAAAATACATTGTCTGATAGCTACCTAATGACATATGGAACCCCACAAGGATCAGTGCTAGGCCCTCTTATGTATCTCATTTTAGCAAATGACTTAGTGAAAACTTTAAAGTTTTGTAATTGTGTAACTTTCGCCGATGATACTACGATATTGGCATCAGGAAATAATTTTAATTTTCTATATCGTAAGGTAAATGAGGATCTCAAATTATTAAGTGACTGGTTTGACAGTTATTCTTTAACATTAAATGTCGCGAAGTCTAAATATATTCTTTTTCGATCAAAAAGAAAGGAAGTGTATTATAATGGTATTGTAAAACTAGGTTCACGAGAAATAGAGCGTGTGACTAGCATTAAGTTCTTAGGTGTAACAATAGACCAATTTTTAGAATGGGAAATTCAAGCAAAGTCGGTTTTAACAAAAACGATCGGAGGAAATTACAGCCTCAGTATGGTGAAAAGCATGTTGCCCGTGGAATCCAAGTTGCTCATATATAATAGCAATTAACTTAGCCATTTGTCTTATGCTCTTAGTACATGGGGGCCAATGATGAAAAATGTGGATATTAAAAAACTTCAGGTCCAGCAGAATAAGTCTGTAAGACAAATATTTAATATAAGAACAAGAGTTAGATTAAGTGAATTCTACAAACGTGGTAAAATTTTAAAAATAAGTGACCTTATTGAACTATCCTTAGTGAAAATATCTTTCAAGTACATGAATGGACTCTCATCAGAGCGAATAGTAAATTTATTCGAACTAGGCAATCATGATTATCATACAAGAAACAGGAATAATCTAATAGCGATTCGTCACACTGCTCACTCATACAACACTAGTTTTCTTGGGAAGGCACCTGGTCTCTGGTTGAACTTGCACCATTCATTGAAAATGAAAGAAAATATTAAGTCATTTAGTAAGTCATTCACAAGACAAAAAATACAAACATATTAAGATACTGGCAGCAGGTTACTTCCTTTCCTATATTCTTGTTCTTCATATCATAATATATGTATGCATATTTTTTATTTTATTTACATACCTGTGTAAGTAATTGTTTGGGATGCGGTGTAGGTTAGTAATTGTTTGGGATGCGGTGTAGGTTGCATCGTGAGAACAGGCATAAAAGCATTCAAGAAAGAAAGCATTAAAACAAAAACCTTTGAGCATATGGAAATTGAGTTGCAAATCTATGGCAGAACTGTCACTATTTTACTTGTGTACAGGCCTGAACCTTCAAACAAAAATAAATACAGCTTATCAGAATTTTACAGTGAATTTACGAATTTTCCATCCCACTTTCAAACATACCACCATGAAACGGTTGTTACCGGGGATTTTAACTTTCACTTGAACAAACCAAATGATGCCAAAGTTATCAAATTCAACAACATTCTTGAAATGTTTGACCTCATACAACATGTACCATCACCAACACACAAAGATGGAAATATTCTCGATCTTGTTATAACAAACGCAACTACATCACTGACAGACTGTGTTGTCAGTGATCTCCTTTCTGACCACAACTGTGTGCTTTTCAATATTAAAATTGACAAAGGCAAAAATCCTCAGAAAGAAATCTCCTTCCGCAAAACTCGGAACATAAATTTATGTGAATTCAAAAAGGACATTAAGCAACATCTCTCACAAAAAGTGCAACATCACAATCGGTCTATCCACCTAAGTAACCTGGTAGCACTGTACAACTCAACTGAAAAAGTTTTTGATAAACATGCCCCAGTGAAAAATAGACTGGTGACTTTACGCAAACCCAATCCATTCAGAACTCAAGAGATCAAACCCCTCAAAGCAGCAAAGAGAAAAGCAGAGCGATTATGGCGGCGAACTGGTCTTCAAAAAGACTGGGATAACTTTAAAGAAAAACGAAATGCATTTAATGAAATACTTTGTCAACTCAAGTCCCAAGATCTTAAGTCAAAGATTCAAGCCACAAAGGGAAACTCGAAAGCAATGTTTAAAGTTCTCAATTCCAGCCTTAACAGAAATCAAGACTTGCCTCTACCCAATCATACAAATGAAAAAGACCTGGCAAATGAATTCAATGACTACTTTGATGAAAAGATCAAAATGATAAGGTCAAAATTGGACTCATATTCAAACACGACAACTGATGCAGAAGTGAACCCCTCTAATAAGCTTGGTCAGTTTAAAGCATTATCACAAGAGGAAGTTAAGAAACTTGTAACTGACATGCCAGTGAAACATTGTCAACTTGATCCCATGCCCACATGGTTGTTGCTTGAATGCATTGATGAAATGCTTCCAGTTATGACAAAAATTGTCAATATGTCGTTGACACTTGGAGAAATGCCTCCTGCTTTGAAGCATGCACTTGTAAAACCGCTTTTGAAGAAGTCCGGTCTTGAACTTACCAAAAAAAATTATCGACCTGTCTCTAACCTATCATTTCTAGGCAAGCTAATTGAAAGCGCTATAATCAAACAGTATGTTGATCATCTCTCGCAAAACAAACTTGATGATGAAAGGCAATCAGCCTACAAGCAGTTTCATAGTACAGAAACTCTATTAACAAAAATCCACAATGACATAATGCTTAATTTGAGCAACGGAGAGGTGACAATGCTGGTCTTGCTGGACTTGTCAGCTGCATTTGACACAATTGATCATGACATTCTGCTAGATAGGCTGCGAAGCAGATATGGTGTGCATAGCTCAGCCCTGAAATGGTTCAAATCTTATATTTCTGAGCGATCACAGTCTGTAACGATAAATGACACAACTTCAAAGAAACTTCCACTCAAGTTCGGGGTGCCACAAGGTTCAAAACTTGGTCCAATCTTGTTCAACTCATATATCGCTCCAGTAAGTGAGGTTGCACAAAGAAACCAAGTGAATGATCAAAAGTATGCGGATGATGAACAACTTATTCTTTCTTTCAAGCCAACCTTTCTGCACCAAGAGCAAGCCGTACGGAAAATGGAAAAATGTATTGAAGAGATAAGGGACTTCTTGCACAATAACAAGTTGTGCAATAATGGTGACAAAACTGAGCTTCTGCTGATTGGTGCTGCTGGTCATTTGAAGAAACTGCAAGTATCTTCAATCAATGTCGATAATGTCGAAATCAAAACTGCAGACCATGTCAGAAATTTAGGAGTGCTGTTCGACAAAAATATGACAATGGAAAGACAAATCAACAAGATGTGTCGTAATGCTTTCTTCAATTTGAGAAACATTTCGAAACTTCGAAAGAACCTAGACAAAGAGACTGTTAAAACAGCTGTGAATGCTCTTGTCACCCCGCACTTAGACTACGGAAATGGACTCCTGTATGGCACAAGCAGTGGCTTGTTAAATAAGCTTCAAGTTGCCCAAAACTCAGCTGTTCGATTGATTGAGAAATGGAAAAGACATGACAGTGTAAGTCATAGTAGAAAGCAACTACACTGGCTACCAATCCCAGCGAGAATCCAGTTCAAACTGATGATGATCACATGGAAGGCAATGAACTCTCAAGCTCCATTGTACATTCAAGAACTTATTAAAGCCAAACCCCTACAAAATCACAATCTCAGAAGCAATCATAGACACCTGCTAGCAGAACCAATCCCACGCAATAAAAACAAGTTTGAGGACAGAGCTTTCTTATTTGCAGCCCCAAAACTCTGGAATAGTTTGCCTGAAAAATTGAGAACAATAAACAGTTTGGAAAACTTCAAGAAGAACCTTAAGACTCACTTGTTTGAACAATTCTACCCCTGAGCTCATTTGAGCAGCTCTAATGAGCAGTTAACTGGAATTAGCGCTATATTAAGTTATTATTATTATTATTTATTATTATTAATTAAATATAGTTTTAATAACTCTTGTGCAACCCCTCACCAAAGCATATTGCACTGATAACACTGTGGATGTTTTATTTATATAAGTTGTTGTATGTACAAGCTTGGGTGAGAAATAAATATCTATCTATCTATCTGATTTCAGCTCCAGTCACATGGAACAAAATTTTAGTGAGGTAAAAACAATTAGCCATTTTTGACATGGTGCTAATGTTCACAGTCATTTTGGTCCAGAAATATGTCGTCAAAATAGAGTAGCAAGTTGTTTGCTAATGACAAATTGAGATAGGACAACTGACATGCTAACATAAACACTCTAATATCTTGGTTTACATAAATGATACAGAGCATGTTATTTTCTTGGGTTCTCAGGCAACGCTAGAAACACGGTTTTCTCACAGAACGAGTGTCCCTTTAATTTTTATTAAGAAACAAATCCGGTGTGATGCTAATGATGCAATATTGGAGACATTGACAAAACAACATCCTGCTCTTATGCAGAATATTATTTCAGCTATGGGTTAGTAGATTTTAGAAGACTGACAGTCAAGTTTCCATGAAAGGAAGAGCTTAATTGAATCAGGATCCTGTACTAGTTTTTTTGATGCGATTTTTCAAAGAAAACGTTGGTGGAGACATACCAATTTCAGGGGGGTTGGCCACTAAAATGCTATTTATGGATAGGATAAAAATATTCTGCCACATATTTTTTGTGTTATAATTTTTGCTAATATCCTTGTCTATGACAAATGACAACAAGAGGTCCTCCATGTGCCTTCCTGCCATCATGAATTATCGTTAAACACTGGAGACAAGAATTTCAGACTTACCAAATTTTGGCCCATATTGACAATGGCTACATATGAACTATTAGCCTACTCACCTCAAGTTCATCGAGAGGCAGCTCTTACAATTGCCCTTATCCAAGTCCATATCTTACAACCTAATTAATCACTAATTGAAGTGGCTTAGGAGATAAGGTATAATTGACCAATAAAATGCTTTGATAGGCACTCTTTGTCAATCAGTGTCTTTGCCTTGTTACAAATTGAGATACATGAAATTGGCACTCACATAAAATAGTTAAAGACCGTAGCAATATAAAGTAGAAAACACTATGGACACACGCTCTTGCATATCTGCTCTCCTGTATGAATGAATAAAAATTCACTTTATTGTGTTGTTTTTCTGTATCAATATATACAGACGTTTACAGTCCTGCATACAAACGAAAGAATGCATAGTAAACTGCAGGTTTGCTATGCTGTGCATTCATTTTTGATATGGAGTAACACGAGGGGCAAATCCTTCCTGTTTGTACTTTGTTTGCCATTTGGAAATCTGGACACATACACATTTTATCTGGATGACTCCGTTGGGACATCAGAGGCAGGAGCAGCACTGGACGAACCAAGGTCTTCACCAAGTGACCGTCCGATATGAGACTGGCAAATGACTTCCGTATTCAAGACAAGTGTTAAGACTACAACACTTGACAACACAACACCAGGCAATAGCTTTAGCCATTTACATACTAGTTTCACTTTGGCACCTATTCCTGTTTTCTGTCTCGATATGCAATAAGACTGAGCAGCCCCACTGAAATGGAAACATGCACATCAAAAGTAAAAAAAGAATAAACAAAGAAGGACATCTAATTTGACCCTTCCAACTTAATTGTTGAAATTCAATGCACAGGAAATCCAATATACAAAAATATTTACTGCACTCTGAACACAAAAAGTATTGCTGTATTTCACTACATGTATCCATTTTAATGCAAATTAAGATAAAACATACCTTAAAATTGTGCATGGGTATTATTTGGTACCTCTCATTTTCAGCAGGATTCAGAGTATTTATGCCATGGATGACAATATCAATTAAAGGAGCCATTTCATAGGCTGGTCTAACAGCGAAATGCAAAAGAGGGAGTGCTTTAGCTGGAGTAAAATATATCCCTACTTAACCTCCCTGGCCCTGGGAGCCAATTTGCAAATTTCAAATTAAAGCTTGTACACAATTGTGATGTCTCGGAAATTAATGTATATCTTCTGGATAATTCCCAGCTTAAAAAAAAAACAATAAATTAATGTCTGAAGTTTCCAGACTATTGAGACAGCCATCAATGCAATTAAGCAGTAAGACAAGTTCTTTGGGATAACACATATCAAACAAAATGCTTTGTTGGCGAAAATGCAGGAAAACAGAGCTAAATTTTCGAGAACAAAAGAGTCTGAAATCTGTGAACTGCTTCAAAAGCAACCTTTTGGCACAATCATTATTGAAAACCAAATTTATGGAAATGAGACTCAACTTTTGTATGAACATGGTAACTTAACTATATAGTAAGTATGTAAATGGCAACAGCTATTGCGAAGTTTTTGCTGTGGTCAAGTGTTGTAGCCTTCACGCTTATCTTGAATAGGGAAGTTCCTTGCCAGTCCCAAACGAGTCATTCAGCCAAAATGTATCTGTGTCTACATTGCTTAAAAGCTGATCAAAGCTTGAACAGGAAATATTTTGCCCCTCAAGTTACTCCATATCAAAAATGAATGCACAAGAAAGCAAAGCTTCCATTTATTATACATGCTATTGCTTGTCATTTATGTATACTGGGGCAGTTGTTACCCAAATGTTTCCATACTGATTTTGCCTGATATTCCACAAGTCTGAATTTTTTAATCTGAATAAGTCGATGTAGTTGCTTTCCAAAGATAGGTATACTTTATTTTCAAAGATTGAGCACAATAAATGAATATCAAAATAAGCCCAACTCAGAAACAAACATCTTGCCCTGTCTGGTTCTGTGATATACTACATGCGCCAACGAAATGATTTATATAACTCAAATCGAATCACATTTATTGCTCAAAACAATTGAATAGGTTACTCAACTTAAATCACGTGCAGAGGTATACATGGTGAAAACAAGTTTTAATATCTAGTGCATACAGCGGAAGTGTCTCTTTGCACAAAGAGAAATTACCACATATACTCTAACATCAGTTAAATCCCACTGCAAAGATATAGTGGATTAGTGAGGTATCACAACCCAGTGCCAGTGGTCAGGCTTGTCTTGTATGCGGAAGTGGATTTGCTGGTCAATATCAGTCTGACCACTTGGAGGTGACCTTGGTCATTTCAGCCCAAAGGAGTCATACAGCTGAGATGCATCTATTTCCAGATTGTCTAATGGGGCAAAAAACCTCCAGACTCAACTCCCCCACCCCATTTAACTCCATATATGAAAGATGAATACAGACATGTCACAACAAAATGGCTTGCTGATTTTGACTTCTCTTGTTATTTGTAAGGAAGTATTTTTCTGTAAGCTAGGGTGATAACAGTTTGTAAGGAAGCGACAGGAGTAAAGAGTGAGGGAAGACTGATCCTGTCTGTAGGATTCATCAGCATGACAAATTTACTCGGGTGGAATGATTATTCACTTGACCTGTTGAGAACATCTGGACAATCTTGAAGAGTGTCCACCCTGATTAATCTAAAAGGCTAACTTTAGCCTAGCCACATTACAGAGCCTTGTTTTCATCTTTTCTCTGAGGTTAGGATATCTTGCAAGTCTGATGGCTTAATTGCATGATGGACAGATTCTGCTTGGGGCTTAATCTGAACTGTGATATTTTGGAAGAAGGATAATCACACAAAAAATCATTCACGCTGCATGAACATTGATAGTGAAAAAATGCAGTTAAAGCATTCTTGAGGTTCCCACGGTTGTGAAAGAAACACAAATCTATTCTAATCCAATTCTCAACAATGAACATATCCACAAAATGATCCCTCATGTTCACAAATCTCAAGTCAATTGCAGTCTTTGAGATTTCCGAAATGTGTGTAGAAAATCATTGCATGTTGGCGGAATTCTTAGTTCAGAATCGAGGCCCTCAACCATTTCTGTTTCAGACATCCTAAATTTTGTTGATTGTACATTGATATTTGTAATATTCCTTTCTCATAAAGAAAACCTTTTTCCCCATGTCGATTAAAAGGTGACACTATTTTTGTGAAAGACGAAATGAGTACCATGCTGGGAAACATAAATTCTTGTTTTGCAAATAGCTTGGCTTCCTTTCCACTGGAGTCCCGCCTCCTTCTTGACTAAAACCGTTGTTTTGAATGGTTGTTGTCAATATCCTGTAGGCCTAATCGGCCAAATCTTTGAATTTTTATCGCCTCTGATACAACAAAGATGATAATGACGTGTAGAGACATAGTTGAGGGACTATAGTTCCAGGCTAAAGATACAACCTACCTTTCTCCCTGTTGTGACCTTCATTGAAGTAACAGAAAATCGATATCACTCGGAATCGAAAATGACAAATATTCAACTGGATAGGTTAAAATAAACTAATTAGGAAAAGAAAACACCAAACAAGGTCAAGGTGAGGTGGATAACTTGAACCTTGTAGGATTAATCATACTGTTTGTTTCTAAAAAAGTAATTCAAAATGATCATAGACCAATCTATGTACGTATGACCTTGAACGATATCGGTCATAGAATGGGAAATACAGTACAACCCAAAATAAAGTAAGAAAATTTTCTGTCAGAAGTCCTCTGTTTACCTGTTTGCCCTCTTTTCTCCTCTCCACCCCAAATCTCCTTACAACTTTATTTTGGTTTGTACTGTACACACGAAATAAAATCTTTGCCTGTGACGAAAGGTCCTTTTTGCATTTGAATAGGTCTCTATGTGTTTGCTTTCCACAGAGGAGGGTTGTTCGAAGACTATGCAAAACAATTATACTCAAACAAGACAAAGCTATCACAAACTATTCTCGATTTCATTAACACATTTAGCACTTTCTGGTTCTGTGATAGTCAACAATCAACAACCTCTTTAATTTGAATGAATTAATGCTTTTTTATTTCGAAAATCCAATTGTTTCACTGTTGAAACAAGGCTTGTGTATGCCTATTTTTGCTTATTGGCAATAAGTAGCCAATTATATAAATGCTAAATTTCGTTCAATATCTGACTCAGCAATTATGCAATCAACCTTTGGCAATGTGATCTTGTAACCTGGGTTATGTATTACACATTGCTTGGCATTGCCCAACCTACTGAGAGTGCAGGTGAGGTTGATTTTTCTGCACTGTCCATCTATTATTGACTTATTTCTGTCAGGAAAATGTAATCCTTGGCAAAAAAAAAAGAATACTAAAGATATTCTAACATCAGTCTAACATCAGTCAAATCCATTTATGCTGGATGTGACATTCATGCTAAGGTATAGCATAGTATCCGTCAGACTTTCCTTGAATGCGGAAGTGGTTTTGCTGGTCAATATTTGACTGGCCACTTGGAGGTGACCTTGGTCATCTCAACCCGCGGGAGTCATACAGCTGAGATGTAACTATTTCCAGATTGTCTCAAGATGCAACAAACCTCCAGACTGGATTTTGCCCCCGATGTGACTCCATATAAAAGATGTGTCACTACAAAATCGCTTGCTGTTCAAATTGTATTACCCTTTTTTCTTCAGTAAGGAAGCATTTGTCTTTAAGCTAGGGGATCACAGTTTTTAAGGGAGCTACAGCAGCAGAGAGTGAGTGACCTGTAAGTCTGTTCTGGAAGCTTCATCAGCGCAATAAATTTACTCAAGCGGAAGAATTAATCACTTGACCTGTTGAGAACATCTGGGCAATCTTGATGAGTGTCCACCAGGATTAATCTAAAAGGCTAACTTTAGCCACATTACAGGGTCTTGTTTTCGCCCTTTCTCTAAGGTTGAGATATCTAGTCTTATAACTTTATTGCCAGATGGAAACATTTTGATTGGGGCATAATCTGAACTGTGGTATTTTTGATGAATAATGGCACAAAAATCATACACACTGCATGGATATTGATAATAAAAAATGCAACAAAACATTGTTGAGGTTCTCATATTACCACCAGTGTATGTAATTCACCTTCTAGAAGCCGTCATTGGTGTCATGTGATCATTGGAATGTCTGTTGAACGCAACAGTCTAGATTTGTTGGACTATCATGCATATCGTTTATATCGAGATACATAGAAGCTCTGGAGAGAAGCATTAATCTATTCACACCCAATACTCAGTGCTCAGTCAGCATATCCACAAAAGAGTCTCTCACTTTTACAAATCTCAAGTCAATTACAGTATTTAAGATTTCCGAAGAGTGAAGAAAACGACTTGAAGAAAGATATCATGGCTGAAGACAAGTTCTTTGAAATAGTGTAATATCAAACCTGATGCAGGGGAAAAACTCAGATCTGTTTTCCAGAACAAAAGAGGCTGGAATCTCACAATCGTATCACTTTTCTTGAATACAGTTCTTTGCCAGTCACATATTGGACCAGCCACTTGGAGATACAGCGAATTTGGATATTGCATTGTAGCCATTAGACTGCTTTGAACGTGGAAGTGTTTTGCTGGTCAATGTCACACTGTCCACTTGGACGTGACCTTGGTCATCCTTGACCAAGAGAGTCATTATGATACAGCTGAGATGTATCCATTTCCAGATTGTCTAATGGTGCAACAAACCTCCAGACAGGCTGTGCCCTCTGTTTGACTCCACATGAACATGAAGAATCAATAGAAAACATGTTACTCTGAAGTTCTGACACAGCCCTGCTGATTTTTCTTTCTCAGGGTTTCCTTAATCACGAAATGTTTGTCAGTCAGCAAGAGGAAGCAGACAGATTGTAAAGGAGCAACAGGAGTAAAGAGTGAGTGACCTGTAAGCTGACCGCTATCTGTAAGTCTGTTCTAGAAGCTTCATCAGCTCAACAAATTTACTCGAGCTGAAGAATTAATCACTTGACCTGCTGAGAGAACATCTGGGCAATGTTGATCAGAGACCATCGTGATTATTTTCAGGCCTGTGTTTAGGCTACTTTACAGAGTGTTGTTTACACCCTTCTTCCAGGGGCTAATACATCTTGAAAGTCTGATGGCCTCCTTGCATGATGGAAAAGTTCTAATTTTGAGGTTATAGCTTAATCTGTGGAGAAATGATGTTGTCAAAACAAATTAATATTCTGCAGCAACCCACAGACATGACAGCATAAATATTATTTTTGATTGAAAAAATGGAGTCAAATTAATAAACCACTTTACTCATGTTCTCACATTGCAAATCTGAGGCACACCTGCTGCACTAACTACAGTCTCCTTCACTTTCTGGAAGCCATCATAGATGTCATGTGTTAAAGGCGATCAGTGTACCATTTAACACACATTTTTTCAAATTGAAATGTCACTTGGATGCAAAAGTCTAACTCGAACTGGTGACTCTAACATGCATGAATACTTCATTGGCATACGCAGTAGTATTAGATGTTTCACAGACACAAAGCAACTCTATTTCAATCCTGCTGTTCTTTTGCTCCCTTGAGTAATTGTGTATGTGTAATGGTGTTTTGGGATTCGAGTTGTCTGGGTCATTTTGAAGACTGGTCTTCCACTGAAATGCCAGAGTGTTGGTTGTGCTTCCGTATTATCACTACCATTTTCAGGAGATTGAAAGTGATACTTGACACTGCGTTTTGTTAGAGATAGGTCTCTGCTTCATTGATGCCATAGTGAAAATAGTTCTATGTATTTTTTTACAATGAAACAGACGAAAGCTATTGTATGGTTTTGTGTTGTCAATTCATGTGTTATACTTGTAGCCTTTACACTTGAACACACCGTGCAGAAGTTTCTTGCCAGTCATATATTGGACCGGTCACTCGGTGTAGACCTTGGTTAGTGCCGCCCTGCTCCCACCCCTGTCGTCCCACTGGGATCATTCAATAAACCATGTCTGTGTTCAGATTGCCTAATGGCTCAACAAAGTTCCAACAGGAAGGATTTTGCCCCCAGCATTACTCGATATCATATTATAATACAATATCAAAAATGAATACAATACAATGTATGTATTGCATCAGAGCTAGCTTGCCATTTCCTCTACATTTTATTTTCTGTACGCATGAGAGTTTATCACCTTTATTGCTGTATTCACAAATATTGGACGGACTTTGTTCACAGTGCTTTCTATTGACTCAAAAATTGAATGTTATTTTTCGAGTCAATTGATTATTAAATTTAGCTAACTGGCACTTCAGTTCAGCATATCACTTTGGGGTAATTCCATGTCATTTCATCAAATTTCAGAAAATGTTCCCACTCGACCGACTCAGAATGCCTTGAAAATTTATCAGGATGAAGGTTTCTTGCCTGAAAGCACAAATCCCTAGTAATAGGGTGATATCTTTAATAGTTTCTCTGAAAAAAATTCATGAAAAATTCGAGATTTTTCCTGAAATTTTCTAAGTCCAGAAATTTGAAGGCATGTAACTCAATCAGTGTACAACCTAGAGACTCGCAATTAGGCAACATGTTTTTAATGTAGCCCAGGTGTAATAATGCATTGTTTCAGCCACCTCAATGCATTTGCCTCTATTTCACAGGTTGTCGAAAAAATCTGAAAATTGCAGTTTATTCACATTTTTGTCTCCAAATATCTCAGTCGATATAACAAGTGGACATTTAATATCATGGTTGAAGAATGTTTGCTATGTCTTCTAAACATGTGTGCAGTATCAAGCTAACCATACAAATATTCTTGGAGAAATGTTGTCAGAAAAACTGAAAATGGGTAAAATTGGTCAAATTCTGACCAAATTTTACAAGGTATAGTAGTCTATACAAAAAAAACGAATACACCAACCTAAAGAACAACATCACATGTGTTCATGTAAAAAATTTCAAGTTGGTATCTTTTGGCTTTATATCTACAAAGATTTTTTTAAAATTTGTTGTTTGTGTATTAAACAGGCATTTTCCAAAGTTTAAAAAAAAATGCACGAATAAATCTGCTTAGTGAGTAACTTTTAAATGTATTCTGCTATAAATTAAAGTTGTCTTTGTGTATTGTTGTGGTTTGAATTCATTAAAATTGTTCATATTTCAGCTTAATTGGTTTATTGTTGTCTAAGTCCATATGCACTTTCATCCAAATTCTGCAATTGGGGTTCTGGTGGGGCCCATTATTATCAAGGCATATTTGGTACCCAGCACAAACCATTTTATTATACCTTTGAAAGACCATGTGGATTCAGCAATTGTACAAGAACATCATCCTCCGCTTTCGATGCATTCTCGTAATTGCGAAAACCCATAAAAAAGAATTGGAGATGTTTAATTAATCTGTTAACTGACCTACTACACAAAGCGAAACTGTGGTGATTAATGCCGAAGATGATGTGCATTTGATAATGCCAAAAACAAATCAAGATGTTTTTCGTAATGCATCAGTGTCATTGACAATATAACAAAGTTTATTTCAGATAGCTGCAAAACTTGCTTGCAGTGTAAGAAAATCATATCAATATGTCATTGGTAAGATGCAGTGCAAAAGTGTGTATAAAAAAGAGCACAAGAACGTTCTTGCATGGCGAAAATGTATCAATATGACACAATTGTAAACTTAAAACAAGAAATATTTGAAATTTTGTGTAACAAAAGTGCCAACAGATACCAACTTGAATTTTTTTCTGTGAACACATGTGATGTTGTTCTTTAGGTCAGTGTATTCATTTTATTGGTATAGTCTACTATACCTTGTAAAATTTGGTCAGAAGTTGACCAATTTTACCCATTTTCAGTTTTTCAGACAACATTTCTTCAAGAATATTTGTGTGGTTAGCTTGATACTGTACGCATGTTTAGAAGCCATAGCAAAGATTCTTCAACCATGATATTAAATGTCAACTTGGTATATCGTCTGAGATATTTGGAGACAAAAATGTGAATAAACTGCAATTTTCAGATTTTTTTCGACAACCTGTGAAATAGAGGCAAATGCATTGAGGTGGCTGAAACAATGCATTGTTACACCTGGGCTACATTAAAAACATGTTGCCTAATTGCGAGTCTCTAGGTTTTAAATTGATTGAGTTACATGCTTTCAAATTTCTGGACTTAGACAATTTCAGGAAAAATCTCGAATTTTTCATGAATTTTTTCCAGAGAAACTATTAAAGATATCACCGTATTACTTGGGATTTGTGCTTTTGGGCAAGAAACCCTTATTCTGGTAGATTTTCAAGGCATTCTGAGTCGGTCGAGTGGGAGCCATTTGTTGAATTGACACGGAATTACCCTTTGATTTGTCTCGGTTACTACAATTCTTCACTTATTTCTAAGATCAAAGTAATAATTATTGAAAATAGTAGCCATCTTATAATTATCTTATTCAATAAGCCTAAGCCCCAAGTAACACTTAATTACATCACAGGATGTAGGGTATGAACACAAATTGCTGCAATGTTGTAGAGTTCTTTGTCAATAAAATTGGAGTAGGCCATTGGGCTAATGGAGTAAATTTAGCCTTTAGCAACTTGCATGTATTTCTGACTCCAAGACAGGTTTGACTTCCAATAGGTGCTTCAATCTCTTGTTTGATATACAAAGGAACTACTCTCATTTGACCGATTGAAGTTAAAATGTGCCCAGAAATCAATTTTTGTATTGGTTTTATTTCAAAATGGAAAAAGTGAATTGATTTCTATTTTTGTTGTTCCTTAAGCAGACATCTATTTTCTTAGAACAAGGTGACACCAATTGGGGGGATAAAGTGGATGTTATGCCATGGTATTGTAAATTCTTGTTTAAAAGGATTAACTCAGGGCCACCAGTGGGCAGCCTTGGGTGTCCTAATGCCATCAATGTCTCATGTGTATCTGGGAGTCCTTCCTCAGTTCCTTCACTTCACATTCAGACATTTTATTAGGCTTCGTTACAAGTTGGAGTGCTCCCTCTGCAGTGTCCGTGTCCTGCTTGAGTAAAAAGTCACTTTCCCTTTAGTGGATGGGGAGGGGTTTAGGTAGCTAGTAATCAGAATTGATTGACATAAACCATGAATTTTATAGCTCGTGATCCAACAACGGTGTCTCATCTGATGGTCAGTTTAGGTCTCCCTCATGAGACTCCTTTCTTGAAATAGTCTGAAACTGCTTTCGTGGCTCTGGGCTAAAATGGAGCATCTACATATTGCAAGTTTGTTAAGACCTTTGCCATGGATATTTGTGATTGGAGACGAATGTCATTTTAAATTTGCTGGAACTTCCCGTCAAAAATTGATACCCCCCCTTAAGTTTCATGTGGATTTTTAGTACCCCACCCTTAGGTTTCATGTATATTTTTAGTGCCCCCCCCTCGACATGCAAAGTAGTGCACACTTATATACTGTTATACACGCGGTCATGCGTATATATTCATGCCATTTCGCGGACTTTTGCGCGACAAAAAGCCCGGATAGAGTGAGTGTATGCGTGTTTTATAATTTTTTTTTTGTTAAATTTTCTTATCCCCCCTTTGAAGTGTTGTCGAAAGTTAATACCCCCCCTTCAAACACGTGTGAAAAGTTAGTATACCCTCGGGCAAAACTCCCACCCCCCAGTCATAAATTCTGAACGGTCCCTTATGATCGATGTTCTTGGGAATTCAAACATAGTAGACTTCAACCAATAAAGGAAAACAAACCATAAATTTTGGAAGGTCATCTCAAATCCTTGACCTGCTAGAAGCCCTACTTGTTTTGATGGATCTTTTTCAATTGTGACTTTTGAATACCCATTTCTTTTGAACAGAAAAAATATTTTTGTGTTAAAAAAAGATGCTTGATTCATCTTCACCTACAGCATCAGTGGTTTTGGCAAGTATGTCAGAACTTATTTAACAGAAAACTGCTCAACTAATTGTCAAAATAGTAGTTCTACTTGAATCATTAGTGTAACTGATCTTTCCTTTTTAAAAACCGTTTTCTGTAAATACATGAGAGATTTCCATATAATCTCTGACCCTATCCACAGCAGGTTGATTCTGATATTTCAAACATTTTTGGGGAAAATGCTCAATTTTGCTGTTGACATGACAACCATTTAAGCTCTCCTTGGAATGCACAGCTAGTTGAATTATTTTAAATTGTTTAAAGACAAAAGCCTTGATGTCATTTCGGGCTTGTGAAATTATATTTGTGTTCTTTGCACATGCTGAAGCTTCTTAATTTTAAAAGACGAAATTTGCCATTTCACATTTGATATTGTCAAACAGGTTATATAATTTAATTTAATTTGTGGTGCAGTCAGGTTAAATCAGGTTCAATCTTGTTATTGCTATTCCATCTAGTCTGTTTGTTTTTTTTTCGACCATGGCGGTTTCCTTTGCACTTATACCAATTACGTCATAATAATATATATCCTGGATCATTCAGTTTTTGTGACTCAAGTTAAATACATGTAGACCTGTCTGTGAGTGGAAATATTTAAAAGAAAAAGTTCATTTAAAGTAGACGAAAACTATAGTGCATAACAATGCTTTTAATGGCCAAAATTAATTTGAATTGAAATTCTCACAGGGAGTTTAAAGACCAACCAGCTGAAAAAGCAGTAGAGATAGATTGTGGTCTCATTCCTGTCAGATGTCTTCTCCTTGCTGGAACCAAAGGAGTAAATACAACATATTTTCAAACATCAATCAGACTTCCTTATGCAGATATATTGCAGAGTTGGGTATTGCATTTTAGACGTTAGACTTCTATGAATGTGGAAGTGGTTTTACTTGTCAATATCAGAGTGGCCAATTGGACATGACCTTGGTCATCTTAGCCCCAGAGAGTCATACAGTTGAGATGTATCCATTTCCAGATTGTCTAATGGTGCAAAAAAACCTCCAGACAGGAGTTGCCCCTGTTTGACTCCTCATGAAGGATAAATAAAAGACACGTTACTCTGAAGTTCTGACACAGCCCTGCTGATTTTTCTTTCTCGGGGTTTCCTTAATCACGAAATGTCTGTCGGTCAACGAGAGGAAGCAGAAAGGTTGTAAAGGAGCAAAAGGAGTAAAGAGTGAGTGACCTGTAAGTCTGTTCTGGAAGCTTCATCAGCACAACAAATTTACTCAAGCGGAAGAATTAATCACTTGACCCGCTGAGAGAACATCTGGGCAATCTTGATCAGAGACCATCACGATTATTTTTAGGCCTGTGTTTAGGCTACTTTACAGAGTGCTGTTCCTTCTTCCAGGGGCTAATGCATCTTGAAAGTCTGATGGCCTCCTTGCATGATGGAAAAATTCTAGTTCTGAGAGTATTTCTTAGCAGTAAAAGTGAAGTTGTCAAAGCAAATTAAGGTTCCATAGGAGTCCAACATGACAGTGCTCATGAATATTATTATTGATGGACAAAATGGAGTAAAATAAACTACTTTGCTCATGTTCTCACATTGCAAATCTGTGGCACACATGAGCTACACTAACTACAGCCATTTTCATGAGACTGAATTTAATACTTGACACTATGTTTTGTTAGAGATGGATCTGCATCCTTGGTGCCATAGTGAAAACAGTATGTAATTTACCATGAAACAGACGAAAGCTATTGTGTGGTTTTACGTTATCAAGTGTTAAACTTGTAGCCTTTACACTTGAACCCACCGTACAGAAGTATCTTGCCAGTCGTATCTTGGACCAGCACTTGGTGCATCCCTGCTCCCATCCCTGTCCTCCCACTGGGGTCATCCAACTAAACTGTGTCTGTGTTCAGATTGCCTAATGGCTCAACAATGCTCTTTCAGGAAGGTTTTGCTCCCTCCATTACTCCACATTATACGTATATACAATATCAAAAATGAGTACAATATGCATCGCATCAAAGCCAGCTTGCCATTTCCTCTGCATTTTATTGTCTGTATGTGTGATAGTTTATCACCTTTATTGCCATATTCACAAGTATTGGAAGGACTTTGTTCCCAGTGCTTTTTACTGACTTTTGAATATTGTTTTTGTTATCTATCTATCTATCTACTTATTTCTTAGAGCAAAGATATAATTATTGAAAGGAGTAGCCTTCTTATATTTTATAAGTCAATAAACGTAAGATGCCTCAAGTAATACTTAATTACAATTCAGGATGTAGTATGAACACAGATTGCTGCAATGTCTTAGAGTTCTGTGTCAATAAATGTGGAGTAGGCCATTGAGCTAATGGAGTAAATTGAACCTTTAGCAATTTGCATGTATTTCTAACTCCCAAGAAAGGTTTGACTGCCAATAGTCCGTCCATCTCTTCTTTGATTATGCAAAGGAACTATTCCCATTTGAATAATTCAAATAAATAAAGCACCCAGAAATCAATTTTTGTATTGGTATTATTTCAAAAAGGAAAGAGTGAATTGATTTCTATTTTTGTCGTTCCTCAAACAGGCATCTATTTTCACAGAAAAAGGAGACACAAATTTGGGGGTTAAAGTGGAAGTCATGCTATGGCATTGTAAATTCCTTTTTAAATGGATAACTCTGGGCCACCAGTGGGCAGCCTTTGGTGTCCTAATGCCATTAAAGTCTCATGTGTATCTAGGAGTCTTTTCTCAGTTCCATCACTTCACATTGAGACATTTTTATTGGGCTTCTTTACCAGACTTAGTGAGTGCTCCCTCTGCAATTCCCCTCTTGACTAAAAATCTGCTTTTTGTGTAAGTAGATGGGGAGGGTTGTAATCAGAATCAAGTGCCATAAACCTGGAATTTTATTGCTCCTGATCCAACAAAGGTGTCTCATCTTATGGTCAGTTTAGGTCTCCCTTGTGAGATGTCTATATGGAATAGCTTGGAACTGCTTTTGTGGCTCCGGGCTAAAATGTATCATCTGAAATTGCATGTTTGCTGAGACCTTTGCTGTTGATACTTGTGATTGGAGATGAATGTCATTTTAAATGTTTTCGTGGACTTCAAGGAGTTTTGTTCCTCTCTAATCAATGTCCTTGGGATTTCTAACATAGCAGAATTTTACCAGAAAATGCAAGCAAATCGAAATATTTAGAAGGTCATCTCAAATCCTTGACCTGCTTGAAGCACTGTTTGATTTGATTGATCTTTTTCAATTGATCTCTGACACTGCTCTATGTATTCGATCAATGACTGAAAAAGAAACAAGGCAAACTGGTTAAAGGATGGAGAATTGTAGAGAAACAATAATTGCAAACCAAAAATATTTGGGGTGGAGAGGAGAATGGAAGGCAAAATTGGTTTAAAGACAACTTCTGACTGAAAATTATCTTACTTATGGTCAGTTTAGGTCTCCCTCATGAGATGTGTCTCTTGTGATAGCTTGGAACTGCTTTTCTGGCTCAGGGCTAAAAAATATCATCTACATATTGCATTATTGCCAGTTTGTTAAGACCTCTGCCATGGATATTTGTGATTGGAGACGAATGTCACACTGTAAATTCTGAAATTCTGAGTTAGTTCAAATGATTGAGGGAGACGGTTGCACAATATGTTTGAGCCATGATAGCTTGCTGTTTTGAGTTATGATAATCTTTATGTTGTTATAACTTGCAAACAACAAGCTATCTTGGCTCAAACGAATTGTGCAACCATCTCACTCAATCAATCAACCTTACTCAAAATTCAAAATTTACAGTGCATTTTAAATGTTTTCATACATTGACTTCAAGGAAGTTTTTTCTTCCTGATCGATGTCCTTGGGAATTCAAACATAATAGAATTAAACCAATAATGGCAAACAAACCATAATATTTGGAAGGCATTCCCAAGTCCTTGACCTGCTTGAAGCACTGTTTGATTTGATGGATCTTTTTGAATTGATCTCTGACACTGCTCTCCATTTCCCATCAATGACCGAAAAAGAAATATAGCAAACTGGACAAAGGATGGAGAATTGAAGGGAAACAACAATTGCAAGACAAAAATAATGTGATTTTAGGATAACTGATTTTATCCCAAACAATTTTAAACACCTCCAGGGATTCCCACATCATCTCCACCCCTCTTCTTCTCAATTTCATTAAATTTTCATTTTCATCTGATAACTCATACAATCACCTGCCAGCTGTGAGAATATTTTTTCTCGGGTGGTTCTCCTCATCATCTGTTTTATGATTAATATCATTGCTTTGTTGCCTGAAGGATCAAATTCCTTTGCAATCATATTTCATAACCTTTTTACAGCTATGTACAAAAGTTATAATAATATAATCATAATTTTCCTTTTTTTAGCAATAATTATATAGTTGATTAGGTCAAATTGAATATCATTAGTGAATCAGAACTCCATTTGGCTGTGTTGACATATTCAAAGCAGTTGGATAAACAAAAGATGTCCGCAGCTCAGGTCCTGCAGAGACGTAAAACCCAATCCGCAGCCGGTTGATTTCAATGTTTCAAAAATTTATTTGACGAAAAATGCTTAATTTTGCTGTTGACATGACAGCCATTTAAGCTCTCCTTGGAACGCACAGCTAATTGAATTATTTTAAGTTGTTTAAAGACAAGAGCCTTGATGTCATTTTCTGGCTTGTGAAATGCAATTTCTGGTCTTTGCATGAGCGGAAACTGCTTAGTTTCAAAAGACAAAATTTGGCATTTCGCATTTAATATTGTCTAACTGGTTATAGAATTTAATGTACTTTGGTAAATAAAGTCGGGTTAAGTCGACTTAATATTGATTTGGCATTCCATTTGGTATGTTATTTCATCCACCATGGTAGTATTCCTTTGCACTTAACTTATTCCAATTATGTCATAATGTGACATATCCTGGACGATTCAGTTTTGCAGACTCAAATTTTAACAGAAAGCACCTATCCGTGAATGGCCATATTTAAGAGAAACGGTTGGTTTAAAACAGACAAAAACTATAGCTGGTGATCGTCCCAAAATCTCCGTGTAAAATTGTCGTTACCTTTTTACCCTATTATGATTTTCCTTCTACCCATGTTGAATTTGCATGAGTTTTCCTTTTAAATGTGCGAAGCAAAGATCGAAAGCTGCTGAACCTTCAGTAATACTATGAAAACATGGCATAGACATAATATCACTGCCAATAAGTTTTGACATTGCAATTTTGATTTAATAGTTTTGATGTGCCATTTATCAATGCTGGGTGACATTTTGACGGAATGAATTAGTAATCCATCAATACATTTCGCTCAGTTGCATTTGTGTGTCACTTCTACTCAACCTCAAAAAAGTTAGAGTCTCCATATTCAGGATCCATATTTTCTTTTGCAATTCTTTATTTGAAAATAAATGTTAAAAAGAGTTGTTATTTTTTGTTCTGAACAGTAACAAGTATTGATAGCTATAAATACTAGTTCTGCAAGAGTGGGCAAGCGTTTTTAATTCACTCTCACAAATAGTAGTAAAATAGTAGTCATATACTTATAAATATGACAACTGCGTTTATTACATGGGTGTGATGAGCCAGTAATCAGAATGAATCACCAAAGGACTTCAAACTTCATTTTGCGTCTAATCTAAGAAATTGTTCATCCAATGAATTTTCTGATGTGACAGCAATTTAGCTCTCCATGAAACGCAAAGCAAATTTAACATTATTTTTAGGTTGTTTCAAAAGCCTTGATTTATTAGCATCTTGTTCTTCTCACATCCTCAAGCTGCTTGCTTTATTTTTAAGAAAATTACTCTTAACAACAGGCTGAGCAATTAGCTGATTGTTAGAAGAATGCTGAAATTTTCCTGTTCTGCTGTGTCCTACAGTGCCATGACCACGATCCTTCATGATCAAATAATTTCAATTCTGAGATATTATTAAACTATCTTTACATAATTATAGATAATAAAAAAAGTTATAGTAATTATTGCTATTAGTTATTATGTGTGTACTAATGTATTTTAGGGTTTGGAGTGGCACATGCTCAACAGATAATTTTCTGTATATTTCTTGTTGTAATAGTTCTGCCACTATAAATTAACAAATTTCAAAATTCAAAATAAACTGGACCATTCCGAGATTAAAGCATAATTCTAATTTAGAAGAAATGAGATGATACCCAAGGTCACACCCTGACTGCACTGAAGAGAACGAGCAAATCAAGAGGGTGTGGAATTGCTTGAGATGACATCCTTGAAGAGCAAGGCCTGGAGATGTTTTACCAGTTGTGTTGAGTCGCAAAGTGTTCACCGAATGGTGCATTTGCCAGTAAAATATATACAGTAGAGATCAACAGTGTGCCTCTTGAAAGTTTACACATATTTTAGATTTTCTCACCGAACAGAATTATATTAGTGCACCCCTTTTGTTTCACTTTTGAAAATCAACGGAAAGATATATCGCTATAATTGACAGCTGGTAAAGCAACCATGAACACTGGCAGAGGCACTATCACATAAATTGATGAATGCAAATACCTTGGAATCCAGGGTTTGGGTAGAATTGATTTATGCCTTGTTGGATTTCCTGGATGTGTGGGTGAAGGAAGTGCAGAACCTTAAACCTGTCATGAGTAATATTTCACAGAGGCTTTACTGAGTCTTATAGTGAGTGATAGCCTCGGTTCTTCTAACTTCTTCTTTGTAAGATATTGACTAGTCATCTTCACAGAATGATTACTGATATGACAGCCCTTGATAAAATAATGAAAGCAGAGCATCATCTTAAAATACATGCCAAAGAATTTTGGCATCGCAACTAGTGTTAATGTTTTAATGTGCCATTTATCAATAACCAGTGACATTTTGACAGAATTGCTAATTCAGGCATACATTTAGGCCTGTGGCTTTATTCTGTCATTTTTATTGAAACGCTAAGACGGAACTCCCTTCACAATCCTGGACTTGCAAATACACTTTAAAACAATTGTTATTTTTGTTGAGTATTGAGAAATATTATTGACAGAACAACATTGTCTCAATCTGCCTGGTTTATACTCGCTATCTTTAGTCAATTACTCATTATAAATTACATCTAAAAATTTATTTCGTATTTGTTACAGCCACATTATATAATTTTTTTAAATTTATGTTATGACAAAGGCAAACAACAAATAGAAAATATCAGAGGTTGTAATGCATCTCTCTAGATGAGAGTAAGTGCTTGTAAAGATTGAGCACTCTTAGTTCTAAACGACTCAAGTATTTGCTCCACTTAGCTCTATATCTCCTCTATTACATAGATGTGGCCTGACCCAGAGTTGTGATATTTTTGTTGGGAAGTATTATGCTAAGAAACTTGTTCATAGAAAAGGTCTTTTTTTCTAAAACGTAGTTATACAGACACAATCATTAAATTTTTTAGCTCAAGAATAATTCAATGAATCAACTTGAGGTTATCATCCCTTGAACGTTTTGATTTAATTTTTTACTCTCTCACCAATAATAGATATTCCTTGCATTGATTTGATCAATATCTATCAATGTAATGCTTTGTCAATTCATCCCTGATACATTTGTTATGCCACTGCTCTGAATATCTGCATTAAAAAATGTCTTGCATTGCTAACTAGCACCTTACTGAACAGAAATAAGGTCAAGCCTTATCTATGCTCTTAGACAGGTCTCGAAGGAGTTTTCTTTGGAGTCAAACAAACTATGAAAAGCTGGCAGAAAATATCCTTTTCTTAGCTGCTAATAGCTTTTAAACAGACTAAATGACACCTTGGAACAAACAAACAGAAGTAAAAGCAACAAATAAAAATAGAAGTGGGAGTTGGAGGCCTGGACTTATCTAGCGGTGCTACATAGTGGAAATAAAGGTATTAGATCAGTCAGAAGAAACAACTAAGAAAAATGATTTGAAAAAAAAAAAGAACAAATTATGCTGACACCCCTCCCCCTTTCCTGAAATGAACAACCACAGTGAACTACTATGCATCAATCAGCACGCCTTTAAAGCAGCTTACATCTTGACAAAACATCAGTTTTCCAATTTTTTCATGTTGATTTTTGAGTAATACTTTTTCTAGTTTTTATCAAAGACCACCTTTCATCGTAATCCGCGTCAATGTCTTGCCCTAGAAACTTTTAGTAGAAATAAGCGAAGATGGAAGGAGCCCAAAACTGTTATCAACGCATATTGACAGTGGAGTTTGATTTTAAAGTTTGGGCAAAGTTCTATGTGCCATTCATCAATGCTCAGTGACATTTTGACAGTACACTGTAAATTCTGAAATTTTGAGTTAGCTCAAATGATTGAGTGAGATGGTTGCACAATTTGTTTTGAGTTATGATAATCTCTATGTTGTTATAACTTTAAAAAATCTTGGCTCAAAGGAATTGTGCAACCATCTCACTCAATCGATTAAGCTAACTCAAAATTAAAAATTTACAGTGTATGAATTACTAATTCATCAATACATTTGTCCTGGTGCATTATTGTGTCAGTTTTATTCAATGTCAAAGAGAAGTTTCAGTGGCAGAGATTCCAGTTTTTCACAAAATCACTGATTAACTGCATGGGAATATTCAGAAGCAAGGGCTCACAGGTTTCTGTACTGTGCTCTGAATAAGAGCTGGTACTTGTTGTGACTAATCACTTCAGCTTTGAACATTCTCAGATTTAAACAACTCTCAAATATTTACTGCACCACTTCCCACTACTGTGTGCTACAAAATCTTGTTTTCATTCATTTCTCAGTACAATAATTATTAATGGTTCACTGGACAGTAATCAGCTTTCCAACACTATAATAAGACCAAATGGGTATGGTGGTATTTTGAGATGTACTCCACGAGTTGAAGATATCCTGAGTCCTCTGTACCCACGAGTGCGTCAGCACGAGTGGGTACAGAGGACTCAGGATATCTTCACGAGTGGAAGTACATCTCAAAATACCACCATACAACCATTTGGTCTTATTTATACCCCATATTGCAACTCAAAAGAAAGCTTAACTTCACTGAGATGATCAATACTAAACAGTGGCCTCAGCCAATCAGAGCGCAGATAGCAGCTCAACTGATGATGTCACAATGTTGTGACGTCACCATGGACATGACGTCACAATGGTAAACAATGCAATGACATCATCGACAATGATCAAACCATTGAGTATACATCAAACCATTGAGTATACAACGCAATACCACATGGGATATATCCACTGCTTTTTCATGTGGTATTGTAAACGTTATGGGGTATTATCTAATTGTTGCATGGTATGAGATAAAATAGTCAATCTTTGATGGTCTGACTGTTACATGAAATGCACTCAATATTTTTCTCAATAAATATATTTACCTGTCTACCAGTCAATCATCCATAAATGCTTTTATTTCAAGGTGGATCTCTTTTTATTCCCATCAATGACTTACCAGTAAGAATCACAATCTATATTTTTGACTGTACTATCATTGCAACCTTTTTACAGACTGAAATTGGTGAACACTGTAATACAATATAGGTCTGTGTGGTTTGAGAGGTCAAGAAGGTGTTTTCTTTTGGTCATGCAGTGGTCGCAGATAATAGAATGTTTGATTTACAGTGTTTCACGGTTTGTGACATATGGCAAGGAGTACATCTGTTTTACATATTAGATGAAATATGCTGCCTACAAATCAAAGCTGACAAGAAACAGTTTATGTATAAAGCAGGGTAACGTCAGTGTTGTGCCAATGTATAATTAAATAATTATATAACAAGGTAATAACAGTGGTGTGTCCATAGTAATCTAAGTTTCATCTGTACCATACAAGGAGGAGCAAGTCTGCCCTCAGATTCACAGATGGTCCAAGCTGAACAAAGCAATTTGCGAACCGTGTCAGTTCTCACTTACTGACTATCCAGCTGTCAATCAAAGTTGTCTGACTGTCTACATCAATTTATCTCTCTATATACCAGCTCCTTTTCAGCCGTCTTGTAACCCACAAACAAGTTTTTTTCCTCCTAGATAGTTTGGCATTTTTGGTATTCAGGTTGTATATAGGGCGTATGGCATACATGTCTCCTCCAAGTGTCTCAAAAGTGGCCCACCATCAGCAGCATTTTCTTGCCCTAGGAGTGGTTACCTGCCATCTTTTTTTTTATTTAACTGTTTAATAATATTGTTTTCTAAGAAGAAGTGTAGACGTTTTCTCGATTATTTTTTTGGCAAATAAAAGTTTATTGACTCATGACTTCTGATACTTCTTTAAGTCTATACAAATCTCTGCACTATCCCAGACCCACATAGCATCCAAACACTACACTTCAGACCTGTAGGCAAACTTGATAAATTTCAACACTGTATGAGTCTTGTACATACATATATATTTATGTATATATTCATTTTCTGGGAATGAATTATTGATCGAAGATGTAGACAATACAATATATTGGACAAACTGGAAGTTCAAGTTTTAGAAAATGTAAGATTTCCTGATTTGTTTTTTATTTAGTAAATCATTCAAACTTTCATAGAAATTCATATTCTCAAGTCTTCTCAATTCCTTCTGTTCCAAGAAAAAGCATTGATTAATTTTACCAGTATGCAGTTTTGAATTTGCAAAAAACTGTACTATGCAGATAAGTAGGATTAAACTCTGCTGGGCTACAACCTATGTTGAACTCTCCATGGTTTTGTCCTCGTCTGCAAACGTGCCTATAACTTGCAGTCAAATATTGTTAGACACTCTTCTGGAAGCTAAAACACTTCAAAGCATTTAGGAGTTAAGTCAGGCATTCTAAGTAGCTGTAAAAAGGCAATTTCCTGCAAGGAGGCCATGTAAGTGAGATGCTGTCATTAAAGAATGCCTTTACGGTGTCATGAATCCAACTTGTGCAGCATTCTCCTCTTTTGCAAGAAGTTCCTAATAACCATGCCAGGATGCAGCCACATCAATCGCGGCTGAGAAATGCAATTTAGCCTTCCCACACAAATCACTTTGAATTAAAATAGAACTGAATTTGAAGTGGAAAAGGGGTTAATTAAATTATGAGAGGTGATATCAGTTTTGTGTGTTTCACTTTAATAAACTTGTTGATATCTTAAACATTATAATATTTTAAACCATTAGATGTCTCGTTCAAGTCAGTTTTGTGAATAGACACCGCATTTCAAGATGACACATTTTAATTCGATGAAAGGAAAAATCAATATGATATAGAAAATATGTGAACTTAAGATTTTATTTTCAGTTACATCCACACATTTAAATATAGAAGGCTATCTGATGTAAAATTCTATATGAAAGCCCAAAACAATACTTCAACCAAAAAGTGAGTGTTTTATCCATTACATATACTTACATTGTACATGAAACAATCCTGTTGGTAGTGCAGTTGATTTTAGCATCTATCTATAAAGACCATTGGAGAGATCACATTTCAAAAAGATTTCTACTACTTTGGACAGTGGAAGACTTAGTATCAAGGTCAAGGAGAACTTTTTTTATTTCTCAAACTTTTAACAACCAAGAAACAAAACAGTAAAAGCCTCTTCCTGGTGGCTAATAGCTTTCAAACAAGTCTGCAGATGTGGCCCAGCCCTAAGTAAGTAAGTAAGTAAGTAAGTAAAACTTTATTTAACGTCGAGTAGATTACAGATAATAAAACAACATAAACACAAGTGCTTGTAATCGACAATGATAAAAAAGATGAGTATTTACAATATGAAAATGAAATATGTACAAATGACTTAATAAAATAGGATATAAACGTTTCATATAAAATCATGTAAACAACTTTAGATCACAGAGTACAGATTAAACATGAACCACACCTACACACAGGCTTCCATGACTGAACTTTAGTTTTAAAATCGGGCAAACTTAACTCTTTAAAATCATTAGGTAATTTATTGTATAACATGGCACCATTGTACTTAAAAGATCTGTAGCCATACATCACAGTATTAAATTTAGGCTGGACTAGAGTAGCATTTCTTAGAGTATTAGTTAGACACCGATTTGGAGGGTTCTAACATGCATTTTTGTCAGTTAGATCCCGACCGGAGGGAGGGATCTAACTGACAAAAATGCATGTTAGGACCCGACAAAGAGGTGTCTAACTGACTTAGACATCATATGCTTCTTCTATTATACATTTTAACTTATAATTTTGGCAAAATAAACAATAATCTGATTGTTTGTTTGCTGTTGTAAACAGAGTTAATCCCTAGCCGGGCGCTAACATGCAAAATTGTCAGTTAGATACCAGCTTTTCCAATGGTATAAGTATCTTGGTGATGTCTAACTATAGTTAGTTACCTTTTCTTCAAGAAAATCAGAAGTTAAGGGTGGTAACCCAAAATATCTCAACTTGTGTATATCACATAAAATATCATGTAAACGACTTAAATACAGTGTCTTTCTACCAGCTTTTAAAAGTAAATCTTTGTATTCTGAATTAAAATCATTGTAAACATATCGAAGAGCTCGCTTTAACAATTTTTCTAGTTGCATAGTATCACTGAAACTACAGTAATGATAAATGGAATTACAATATCTTAGGTTAGAACATATAAGAGCATCAACAATTTGTAATTTTGACTCAGTTGTTAACATATTACTCAGTCTACCAATAACATTTACTTGTTTACCACATTTTTTGATAAGGTGTTTAACATGATGTGAAAATTTCAATTTATTATCAATATTAAAACCAAGCAGTTTAACACAATCCATACTTTCAATGAGAGTGTCACCAATGGCAAATTCAAGATTTTGATTATTTCTACTCAAAGTCATGCATTGAAATTTAGCAGGATTCACTTTCATAAAATTATCATGAAACCAACAAATAGCTATTTTTGATGCCTCCTCAAGGGTGGACTTTACAACATTCACATCTTTATGACAAAAAGCTAAAGTATTATCGTCCGCATAGTTGAAGACATCACATGTAGTATTCAATAACCATAATAAATCGTTTATAAAAACATTAAATAAAACAGGGCCAACGACCGATCCCTGTGGAACACCTCTTTCTAAATACAACCAGTTGCTCTTGACATCTCCAAGTTTGACTCTCTGAGGTCTTCTATACAAGTAACTTTTTATAAGATTTACAGCATTTGTAGAAAAACCATAATTAATAAGTTTAGCCAATAATAAACCATGAGGTATAGAGTCAAACGCTTTTGACAAGTCCATTAGGATACAACCAATAGTTTTATTTTTGTCAAGGGAACATTTCCAACTCTCTACACACTTCAAAATAACATTTTCACAACAAAAGGATTTTCTATATGCCGACAGATTTCCTGATATAATGTTAGAGAAATATGTATTAATTTGATCACATATTAAACCCTCAACTACTTTTGAAATAATTGTAAGTAAACTTACAGGTCGGTAATTACCTTTATGATAACTATCATCTTTTTTAAACAATGGAGACACTTCAGCTCGCTTGAAATCATCAGGGTATACACAACTTACAATGCTATTATTAATCAAACTTGTTATATTGTAAGCGAGATAATTGGCACCTATCTTAACAATCTTTGCAGGGATAAGATCATAACCCTGGCTCTTATTGATCTTAAGTGATTTGAGTTTAGCTAAAACCTGATCATATGTAACAGCAGTAAACTCAAATGTAGATTGTTTACAAACATTTTGTTTAATAACCTGCATACTACTGTGACTAGAATAATGATTATCAACATCAACAACAGGCTTATCTGATAAAAAAGCAGGTTCAGCAAGATCTTTGGTAACATTTATAAAATACTCATTAAATATGTTCGACACCTTTGTTGGACAAGAAATTATATGATCGTTTTCTAACAAAGAAATATCTGCACTTGACTTTTTAGCATTTGAAATAAATGGTGAGACAGTTTGCCAAAAATCTTTTGAATTGTTATTAGTACATCTTTTTTCAAAATATTTTACAATGGATGATCTCTTAAGTGAATTGACATAGTTTCTTTGAAGTCGATATTTATCCCATGCTAAACTAGTCTTAAACCTGTGAAACTTTCTCTTCAGCATAGCTTTAACATTAATGGCTTTGCGTAACACACTATTCATATAAGGCACTTGTTTAATTTTAACAGTTTTCTTTTTCAATGGAGCGTGAAGTTCGATGACCTCAGTTAACAGTTTGTTCTGAAACCACAGCTGATCTGATGGATCATCAAATATATTACATACATGAAATGGAGCCATGCCCAAGTCATTATTAAATTTATCATCATCAAATTTTTTATAAGATCTGTATAAAATGTTACGAGGTACAATTTTTGGAGCATTCATTTTAGTGATGCCTCCTACTAAATTATGACAATCACTAATACCAATACAAAGATTAAAATTAGTTAACAATCGCCTGGGAGTGTTTGTAATTACACCATCTAACAAAGAAGGATTATTAACATTCATAAAACATGTTGGTGTGGTAATTACATTTTTCATGTCATATGCGTCTAATAAAGTTGTTAATGAATTTGGAGTTTTACTAAGATCAACATTAAAATCACCAATGAGATAAAAACTTTTACTTAAAACAACACATTTGTCAATTAAATTTGAAATGACATTAACAAGATGACTGTCATTTACGTTAGGTGGTTTATACAACAGTAAAAAGAAAACCTTCTCATTTTTTAGGGAAATTTCAAGCACCATGCATTCAACACCATGAGTTGGAAAATCACACAGATCTTTTCTCTCCCTATTAGGGATTTTAGAGTTTACATAAAACATGAGACCTCCTCCAAATGTATTTCGGTCACTTCTATACATGTCATAATTAGCAACATAGAATTGAGAGTCTGGAAAAGAATCGTCAACTTTTGTCTCTGTTAAGCCAAGAATGTCCATACTTTCAAGAACCGAGTTGACTTCTATTTTCTTGTTTCGAATGCTGTTTACATTAAGATGAGCGAATATGAGCTTGTTATGATGATCCTTTCGATATTTCAACAATTCAGGAAAGCAACGTCCACCTTCAGAAGCACTCACAGAAATATCACGACTCTCAGACAACAAAACAAATGTTTCCGAGTTGTGATCAATGTTAGATATTTCACCAGCAACAGGTACGGCAGGGACTGGAGTAAGAAGGCACTTGTCATGACCATCATCTGAAATCATGGGAGAACTGGCCTGCTCTTCTTGGCCAAGTTCCTAGTACACACCATGGTACTTGGATTTATGGCCTGCACCTCCACAGGTGAAGCACAAAACAGGTTCACCATGTCTGCATCGGTCCTGACGATGATTGTCTTCACCACAGAAACCGCATACTGTGGTTCTTTCTTCATAATGATAATCACCTCGAGATGACGGATACCTTGCTGAAGAACTGTTGCGCCCTTCATTACGATGGAAGCCTTGGTTTCTTGGACTGTAGACCTGGTCGTTCCCATTGTTGCCCTTGTAATTCGTCCAGCCTGGTCTTCGCTTCTGGTTGGGTATCTGCCATCCTGCACTTTCAACTACCTCGTTGTTCCTTGGGGCCCCTTGAAAACCCTTCTTTTGGGCTGGAGTTTGTTCACGTCCAACTGGATTCCTGCTCGTCCTGCAGACATTGTTTTCGTGCCCAGGTCTTGTTTCTAGGTTCAAATTTCTAACAAGTTGCAGGACACCTCTCTGTGTGAGATGCACTCCATCAGCCTTAAACAGCATATCACATACAGTTCCATCTTTCATTTTGAACACCTGATCATTGTCAACAAAAGTCGCACCTTTCTCAACTGCCAATGCTACTAGCGAAGCATTTGTAGTCTCCACTTTATCTTGGTATTCCATCGAGTCTGACCTTGGTGTTATTCCACTGATGACTACATCTGAAGCTGATGCAACTTTTTCAGCAGCCTTCTCGATCAGCGACTTGTAGTTTTCAGTAAGTGTTGCATGATCAACTGAATCCTGAGCACAATCATTTGTACCAACGCTGATAATAACCCTTGAATATGTAGTGTTGTTATTGTTCAGTCGTTTCTTGACTTCATCAACTTTCGCCCCTGGTAATGCTACAACATCTGTTTTCACCAGCTTTTCAGGGTCAATGTCTTTTAGCATTGAGTCACCAATTAGGAGAGTTTTCTTCTCCTTCATGAAATTTTCCCAAGTGGCCTTGTTCATTTTTGATGTCAGGTCAGTGACCTGGTCTCTCAGTTGCTTGTTTTCATCTTTGAGAGTTTGGCAGTCGTTCTTGGACTTAGTGAGATCTTCATCTTTGGTGCTACATTTCTCTTCAAGTGCAGTGTAGCTATTACTCAAACTTGCATAACTGGTACTAAGAGATTCCATGCTAGCGGAGAGATCATCATAATTGTCACTGAGTCGATTCATCATATGTAAGAGCTTGTCTATTTTACATTCCATTGAGGCAACATCACTACTCAGATTCCTGCATGACGGACATGTCCCTAGTAGTAGAAGACAAGTCAATACAAGTTCAGCAAACTTAAGGGATGCTTGGCAATGCTGAGAGAAACCTAAGACAATTCCACCATCAAACTTACCTGCGGAATCTTTAAAATTACACCAAGCCCAGGCAGTTTGCCTGGTAAAACATTGCATACTTACTATGAAATTGCTACTTTTATATCGGCAAACTGCCACCTAAAATGATAATATTTTAGATGTATGCTTTCAGATAGTAAATCTAGCAATCCGGACATCAACTATAGAGTCAGGTATGGTAAATCCGTCCAGGATGGTAATTCCGTCCACCCCCTATTATAGGCATACAATTACATTTATTACAGTTGTGTGAGTTTTAAACGGAAGATAATCTTGTTTTTCAACTAATTTTGCCGTATTTGATGTGTTTACAGCATTTTGAATAATATTTCAGGTCAATTTAAATCAAAAGACAAACTACAATGAAATCCTGTGACGTCATCACAATCATTTTGTGATTTACTTGCTTGCATCTTGCTGGCCTATTCCCATCAACAAATAACATATTGAAAATAAAAAAATAGTTGCATGAGAAGTAGAACCTTATGACTCTTGAATGATTTGTTAAATAACTTAATTGAAATATGTGGAACGGTCATACAATGGAAATAAAAAGTGGACGGAATTACCATCATTATTTTAAAAATGGCTTGACTGGGTGATTGTAAATCCGTCCACCCACTTCAAATTGGGTTTAAAAGTACTTTAATGACTTTAAATGTCTATAAATGGCATAACATTGATTAAATAAATTATATTTAGCAATTAGACCACTTGATGGGGTTAAAGGAGTTTTTCGATTGTAATTTAGGCAGTCAATTGAAATTCTTGACGTTTAACTTGAGCTCTCTGATATTGTCTGTCTGTCTGTCTGTCATCTCGTATAACTGCAATCAGTACCCCATCATTCTGGAATCTACCCAAAATCCTTTCTGAAAGCTAATAAATTGAAACACTTGAAAAAATAACAAGATATAATAGGTATGTACTGTATTAGGGCCAGTGGACGGATTTACCATCCAATCTGGACGGATTTACCAGCATGCTGGACGGATTTACAGTCACTAACCTCCAATTTTTGTTGCTATGGTTTCAGCATTCGTTTTTAAAAAAATTGAATTTTTTAAATGCCAATGACAGTATAAGATGTGCTCCTTCCAGTGGACTGATTTTAATTTTTGTATCTATTCCTCCAGTCCTAGAAATAACGTTTCAGCCATAAGTGGACGGATTTACCCTCCTTGACTCTACATTGTGTTCTACTAGTCAATCACTTACCCAATCAGCTACATACCAGTAAAGATCAGCAAAGAGGCAGTCAATTAACCCAAATACCCTTATGCATGTATATGTAAACAATAACATTTGGTAATTGTGTTATCTAATATTGAGGCACAACTGATATTATGTAAGACTGCAAAAAAGAATTAGATCTGTCTCACTGTCAGAGACACAATACATTTTAAATGTCCGTATATATACACTGGCTCTTCAATCAGTTCTGGGAGGCCACTTTAACTTGGTGTGGTATTGACAGGAACATGCAGTAGGCTTTTACCAACATTCATATTTAACAGACAACTGGGCCAACTGAACTTACATCCTCTCAGAGAGTGAACAGTGCTCAAAGAAATAATGATATTGACTGGCAGGAAATTTCAATCTATTTGGTGGTCCAAGCTGCAAGCTCTTGATTGAGTGAGGTAACCTCTTGAGGGCATGCTATGATTGAATAGACACAATTAACATGAATTCTGCTGCAAATTTAAATTCTTTTAATTTTCGGTAACTTTCATTTGATCAATGAACCCTAGTTTAATGTAAATCCTTGTAAAAGAGTAAATAATTAGCTAAATGAGGAATACAAATTTAATCTAAAGGCAAGCAGAACCGGAACTAATTATGAGAACATTGTCTCAAATAATGAGGTCATAGCGTAAAATTTTAGGCTTAACAAAATTCTTGGGAAACCCCATCTGTCAATTTGTTTATGAGTTCTGAAATGTTTTGTGTTACATTGGAATGAGTTGGTTTTGCAGCTGCTCAGGTTCTTTCCTCAACAAGGGTTGCAACATTGAATTCTATATGGCAAAAGATGGGACATTTGAGGGCTTTGAGTGAGGCCAGACTGTTTTCTCACAATATTAGCATTATTTGAAACAATTACCTTGGAGTTGCATCTACAGCGATGTGCTAATGAAGCCAAATGCAGTCACATTCCCTTGTGGAAATTTGTCAGAAATAATCTGTATTGGAATTGACCTTTCTGACAAAATTAGACAAATCCATTGGATATTTTGATCACACGATAATGAGAGTTCATGTAAGGTCCCTTGATGATAATCCATTGTAGCCCACCCCATTGCTCTTCTGCTGTTAATTGGTGAAACGAATTCTGTAGGATGAGACAGTACGTTTGCCAGAATGGCATTAATAGTGAAATATATATGGTTATTAGCTTTCAGACTTATTCTTTTTTTTTTATCATGTTGAAAAAAAGTTTATTCATGGAACATTTATAATTGATGTGTTTACCTGTAATTGACTGCAGTTGCTTGTCTGAAATGCAATAATACAGCTCTATTTGGGAGCTTGAATTTTTTCAATTTTATCAAACGTGCACTAGAATATCATTGAGTCTGAGCTATTTAATTTAAAGACAGTTGTATGTGAATAGCTGCACCTACTAACCTTGAAATCCTGCTTCAGACTCTCTGAAAATGTGAAAACCTATCTGGACTGGCAAAGTTCTCTCTAGAGGAACTCATATACAGTTTATGAGCCAGAGATGAGCCTTAGAATTATTATGACATTTTAAATTGCAAGGAATGTTTTCGATCCCCATAACTTCAAGCATATCAACTTAAGTCTGTAAGCGATATAGTGATTTTTCTCACATTCTTCTTTGCCCATCCTGGTGGGATCACAATATGGCAGTATTTGATGGTGTGGAGCATTGCTAAGACATTGCTCAATAGTATAATACGAGTGCATCCCCCAGGATATTGATAAGGCCTTTCTTAAAGACTCTCTCAATGCTCCTGTTCACGTGGCAATTCTATGGAGTCTCATCCATATATCTCGAGGCATTGATTCTCAGCTATTAGATTGTAAGCTCAGTAAACACCCTGCAACAATCGGAAAAGCATTTTGGATTTTGTTAGTTTCTTATACTTTTTTCCTAGGAAAGAAAAATTTGCAATTTTACTATCTGGATTAAAAACATTAAGTTCAGCCCGGAATAAATATATGTGATATCTATCGCTGAACACAGAAAATTTTGTACTTACTTCATATCTTTGAGTGAAGAGACTTGTTTGTTGTCTGTTTATGTCCATTCTACTTTGGCATCAGTCTGTCAAAAATGAATGACTCAAACATAACTACTGATTTACAGACAAGCATAGTTATGTGAGAGATATGGAGATATTTATGGCATTCTTCTGAGACAGCCCTCTTGGATTACAGTAAGGCAGTGTTTAGGGGTGTGGAGCATCATTAAGACATTGCTCAATTGTACAATACGAGTGCCTCCCTCAGGATATTAAGTTCAGTCCTGGAAATGATAATGTCTAAATAACCAAATATATTACCACAAATTACTTCCATGGCCTTCAAATGGCTTTTCTTTAACTAAATATGAGTGACCAATAATATATATGCTTATGTCTATCAATAAGATTTTATTCTTTTCCTTTTACCATCAATAAAGACCCACTCATTCTTTCCCAACCAAAAACACTTGACACCAAAGAAAATATTTGTGTATAAGGCAGACTTTTCATAATTTTTAGCTTCTTGGATCGACCGACCCTACAGATTTTCTGCATGTGGAAAAAAAAAAATTACCGCAACCAGAATTTTTATCAAATTGACATTATAATAAATTGAGATTTCACCTTTTTTTTTGTTATACTGACTGACTGGAGAAAAGGTCTTGCCTTAAAGAACTTGTGTATGATAAAATATGTCAGCATTTACTTCTTTGTAATTAATAGTGGCAAGAGACTTGAAGAAGAAATATCCCGTTGTAGCCCTGAGGCCTGCCTTGAATGTGGAAGTGATTTTTGCAAGTCAAATATTGGACTGCTCACTGGTCAGAGACCTTGGCCAGTCCTTCTCATCTCTTGCGTCCCACTTGAGTCACCCAGCTGAAATGTGTCTGTGCCTAACAAAGCACCAATAGGCAGGAGTTTCCCATTTGTATGACTACATATCACTGCAGAACATTCAATGTCATTTGTTTGTGAAAAGAACTTGGCTCAACTGTCACAGAAAATAAAAAGATTCTTCTGTTTTGTTTGCTCTTCTGACCGCAAGCAAGTCATAATTTGGCAGTTTTGCAAAGTAGTAGCTAATTGAAACTTTGAATTAAAATTTTCATTTTTGACTGAAGTTATGAAAAAAAGTTTTGAAAAAAAAAAATAATAACAAGTGTGAAAAAATTGTTTATTTATAGGGGTTCCATCAGAGGGAACCATCTTCCGGTTGCCACACAAAAATCATTGCAACAATTTAAAAGAAATGCTAGAGACGTTCTTTGTTAGTCATTATATTTATCATGCATGTGTTTATTTTATATACTACAATATGTTGTACTTGTTTTATCTTATCTGGGCCACATTAAAAACCTAGTATTAGTCCGGCGGCGGTGGGCCTCAACCTCGCAGTAGGGTCTGGACAATGTTTTTTTGTTGATTCTATATCTCTGAGATGTCCTCTTTCAGAATCTGAACGATGCCACTCTGTCATCGTTGGGCAATTTGCATAATATGCAAATTAAGGCGGCCATTACCAAAAATCCTGTTTTCGCCTGTATCTCAGTAAATATGCATGATATTAACATAATTTTGGTGTCTATCCCCATGTTTTGAGGGGTAAATAATCCAACTAGGCCATTTCCATACATGTCACACCAATGGTGTTTGCAGAATTGACATATTGAGGTCACCATTACTGAAAATCTTGTTTCTGACGATATCTACGCAAATACAGGTGATATCAAAATAATTTTGGCATCTATGGTCATGTTTTTAGGGTTAAAGAATGAGATGAAGCCATTCCAGTAAACATCACACCATTATTTGTATTGAACAGGCATATTAACAAAGCTGCCATAAATGAAAATCTTGTTTCTGACAATACATTACTTGAACACTCCTTTAGAGCAAACCCGAGTTGAGGCCTCTCAACTCGGATAGGAATCCACATTTTCAGACTTCGAATCCGAGCAATTATCCAATTAGCACCTGGGTCAATTATCTCAGATTGCGTAATCCTCTCCAATGACCGAAGCCAACGATCGCTGGAGAGGCTGGCTGCAAGCTGTTACGTAACACCCCAAACTTTCTAACATATTTTAACTTTTTTTTAGAAAGTTGTCCAAATTGTATTTACACCACCATAGTGTTCGTACTTAGAACATAGAAACAAATTTCCATTTTAAATCACAAATCTGGGAGCGGTAGAAGCTGAGATATATGACTTTTAAGCCAATCCAGAACATGATAGCTGGCAATACACACCACACAGAAGATGCCGTAAGTCTAGATATTGACTGACTAAATTTAACAGGTAGGCCTATTCAGTCCATACTACGCAACGTGTTTACATAGATCTAATAACACCCTTTCAAATAAAAAAAATTTAAAGGCCTATTGATCAAGAACTTCGTCAAAACGAGTGGCAAATAAGCATCAATAAAATAAATCTGGCACATTCTATCTATCTATCTATCTATCTATCTATCTATCTATCTATCTATCTATCTATCTATCTATCTATCTATCTATCTATCTATCTATCTATATTTTTTAATAAAAATTCAATGTAACTTCAAGTCAGGGTTATTTGTCGTTTTGAAACTTTTTTAATAACCCTGGTCTTGATATATCATTCTAGTGAGACAATTGATATATTGCTGGGTGAAAAACTTTAGATAATTTCTTAATATGTCGTGCAACCTATTTCTAAATCACGCAGTTATGCTGGATTAGTCCAATTTAGTTATAGATGACATAACATGTATTACCAATATGATAATTGGGTAAAACTGATCTTTGTATAAATATGCCTAATGAAAACCAAAGCAATTTATTGGTACATAACACAGAAATCTGTGAGACATGAAATTATGTGTGATATATTATACTTTAGCATTTACACAGTGTATGCTTATAAATAAAATTGCATCAAACTTAGAGTAAATTAAGATTGCTTTTGTAGATGTTGTTACTAACAGTAATTGATCTGATACAGTAAATATTACTTTTCTAAAGAGTAGGCCTACCAGTTGCTTTGTGGCACATATAATTATGACCCCCCCCCCCCCACCTCACCCAGGGTAACTCCTAGGGGAAGTCAAAGTACGGGACCACACCTTGCAGGGAAGGTTAGTGTCAAATGCCTTGCCTACCCCCTGTTGATAACAAAATAAATATTATCATTTTAAAAGTATCAGACTCAGAAAGCTTGCAAGCTAATAATGAACAGCTCACTGTTGGAATTAAAATTGTTTATACACATGATTCATGTGATGGGCATAAATTATAGTAATTCTTCTTGCGAGCTGCATGCATTTGGTTGAGTAGTGAAGCATGGCCAAATCATTACTTATTATCTTCCGTTCAAGTGCGAAGATTGCTGTGTTGTTGATTCAAAGAATAACCTTATCTAAAATATAGATCGCAATGTTATAAGTAATAGTTCAGTGGTACAGCAATTATACATGTATACAGACACTGTATGATAACTGAACAAATCTAATCTTGCATTATTAAAGAATACCAAAGTAATTATTGTTACACAAGACTAGCATCTGCATGATATGAAATTATGTATGGTTGATTATTATTTATCATCTACAATAATTAATTATTCAGTGCTATAATGTAACATCAGAACATGATATATTCTTAGATATATCAGTCACTTAATATATCCATGTACCCGGGTAGAAATTAAAATACTTTTGATTTCAGTCTGGGGTATTACTTCTTGTTAACATTATATATGTACACTCTTGAAATAATATTGAATAATGTCAATCAATCAATCTATTTACTGTCGCATTGCTAGTAGCTTCATTGGATTTATATAGACCCCCCCCCCCCTTTGCCTCACCCAGGGTACCTCTTCGGGGACAATCAGGGCACCGGGTCTGACCTTGCAGGTAAGGTCAGTGGTCAGCTGCCCTTCTCTCCCCCCCCCTCCAGCTATATGAGTTGTTAAAGAAATGGCTCACTGTTGGAATTCTCATTGCAGCACAAAGCATCACACTTTATGTTACAACAGAAGATTGATAAATGTGTATGTTTCACATTTAAAAAAGTACAATTCAGAGCTCAATTTATTAAAAATGAACTGTAGGTGTCAGGAAGAAAATCCAATTCAAATCAGGTGGACAGAAGCCGAGTTCTCATTTTTCCCTTTTTCCGAATCCTCATCAACACATAGACTGTCTTATGTGGATAGAGTTATGTTATCTGTTTTCATGGCCCTTGGATATTATGAATGTTAGATCAGCTTATGACAACTGTGTTTTTTCAGACACACTGACTTTTTGTTGCTCTGGGCTTTCATCTTTGTTGCTGTAATTCTATATACATGTAGGAGCTTCTTTGCCGCGATGTGATGCTGGTTAAAATGAGGGCTGCACTGAATTAAATATAATATAAATTGCTCAATGTGAAATAGAAGATTGTAATATTTAAAGGCAGCTCTTCTCAAACTTATTTCACCCACTTTCAATTTAAAGTTAGGCTACAAGGATTGTTTATTGATAGTCGAGTTTGAGGTGCATTGGTGCAGTAGCTTATAAATTGAGTTTGAAATAAATAATATGTAACATTTTCTAAATTAATTTTTTCTGTGTGAATTCATATATGGGCCTATAGTCCTATACACGTATTTAAGGAAATAGATACAGGGCAAGCTGGGCAACTGTTGGTGAGGGAGAAGCCGGTCAGAGTAAATGACTGCACTAATTGCCCCTAATTGCCCCTTTGATGCCCCAGCGCTGAGCATCGGTCACCTGACACCCTCAATTCACACCTCTTATTTTATTGGGGCTGAAAATGTGGGTAAATTCTGAATTTCATTCTAAAGGAAGGTTCAAGTAATGATCTTGTTACTACACATCGTATCAAAACACTATTGGTGCCTATCACCATGTTTTGAGGGATAAAGAAACATAAGTCATTATTTTAATAATGATCAAACAAATATTTTATACTGTACTTCACACTAACCACTAGTAGCCAGTGAAGTTCAGCTGAAAAACCATGTGATTTACACCATGTGGTTCATCGTTGTGAACCACATGAATAATTATCTGCCCTTGTCATGTTCACAGTGAAGTGATTATGTCACAAAGTTTGGGGCTCTGATTGGTCAGTGTGGTTGCCATGCAGGGATTTTCTTGGGCCTTCAAACAAAATAATGCCTCATGAAAAGACTCAATATTTTTGACCGGTGATTTTATTTTTGTTATGAGATATCACTTATTATCACTGATTATTGTATTCCTCTGTAACCTGACATTCACGAGGTTCACTGCCGTGAAGCTGTGTGAACCACATCCCTTTACGCTTTATCTCAGAATAAGCATATGTATATCAAAATAATTGTTGGGAAACAAACTAAGCCATTTCAGAAAGGACCAAGCAAATAGTATGTTAGGATAAAGGTGCGAAGTTATTACAGAATACTTCACGCGCTGACGCATGTTGCCATTATTGATTTTTCTGTGTAGGGAAACAAGTCACTTTCAACAATTTTGTCCCTTGGAACTGAAAACCACCAATTCTCGTGTCCACACTTCCATTTATTTTAATTCAAGGCTAATTAAGTGCTCAGGAAAGAGTTTGAATGCTCCAGGCTGTGAGCATATAATATCTTGAGTGAAACAGCCAAATTAATGTTATACCAAATTATAAACATTGACACAGTAATTACCGTATCAGGTATGCTTGTTCCGGCAGTGTGCTTGCCCATGAAATCTGCAAAACATTGGTCAAGTAAGCCATTGAACAAGATGCATCTGTAGCAAAATCACGCCTTATCGTTTCCAGCACCTCCGGAACAGCAACATTGTGGCTTCATCCCAATGATGAGTACTGGATTAAGCATTTACTACATCAACCTTGTTTCCTTAACAGACATGATTGAATGCAGGAAATTGTGAGTAGGAGGCAATTTCCAAATGGCAGTCTAAACATACCATCATCACTTTCCATTTAAATTATCTTTTACAGAGTGGACAGTGTTGAAGCTTTCGCGGCTGGGTTTGTCCTCGAGGGGTCATATTTGGATGGCCATGGCCTTGGATGCCCAATTCTCGGCCTTGGACTCAGTCTCGAGTGCCTTTGGCCAGTGATGGAAGTCTTGGTACCTGCCTCGAGGCTACAGTTTGATGGCCTTGGCCTTGGTCTCAGAGGCTCATGCCTCGGTCTGGGTAGCGAATGTCCGAGCATTAACTACAACACTGAAAGTGGAGCTTTTGTCACATTTTTCTACCGATCTGGCATGAATAAAACTCCTCAAACTGCCACAATAATTTTCAATGTAACCAATTCAGGCAACTGAAAGCTCATTGAAAGGCTAGCAAATAATTATCTCCCTAGACAAAATAATAGGATTATGAGGTTACTGTATATCACAAAGGAAAGTTATTTGTGGAGAAAAGGCAATTCTGTGCTGGTCAATGACCAGCTATAGTGATCATAAACCATAGGAACTGTTCTGAAACTGTCCGAATGCTTTGACCAGGCCAGTGCACTACTTTTTTCAATGTTAATTCCTCCCATTGAAAGATCTTGAGGGTACAGGAAAGAAGCCGTAAAAATAAAAATTCAAGTATTTATTCAACCTGTGCATTGTATTATGATATAATATTGTTCATATCAATTCTGCCTGAGTCTATTTCCAGATGGAGGACAGCTCCATAAATAACTTTTCTCCTCTTGCCTAACTTTTATGCTTTATAGAAGTTGAACCTAACCTCTCATCTGACAATAGAAGGACCAAGTTCACTTCTTATACACTCCCATGCAGTAGCTGACATCACTGGAGAAGGCCAACACTCATGGCTGCCTGTCAGGGGATCAACAGCAATCATTGACATTGAATATTGCTCCGGTTGTTGGCAAAGTCTAGTCGCACAAGATTGGTAGAAAAAAGCGACATTGTTCACTTTCAGTGTTGTAGTTAATGCCGGGACATCTGCAGCCCAGACCGAGGCATGAGCCTCTGAGACCAAGGCCAAGGCCATCAAAACGTGGCGTCGAAGCAGGTACCAAGACTTCAATCACTGGCCAAATGCACTCGAGACCGAGTCCAAGGCCAAGGATTGGGCATCCAAGGCCATGGCCATCCAAATATGACCTCAAGGCCGGCCCTGAGGAAAAATCCGGCATCGAGAGCTTCAACACTGTTCACTTTGTAAAAGATAATTTACTGTGTTTATAACTTGGTATATAACATTTATTTGGCTGTTTCATTCAAAAGATATATGCTCACAGTCACAGCCTGGATCATTCAAACTCTTTCCTGATCACTTAATTAGCCTTGAATCAAAACTAGAAGGCATCCAAGGGACGCAATGGCCACCAACAGGGGGCGGGGGAGGGAGGGGAGGCCAAGTCATACCTAGGATAGAAGGGAATCGACAAGTATATGCATTTAGATGCCGTATTTTAGCTGTATTTGCACTGCGTTGTCGGGCGCTCAGACCTCGTGTCTTCGTCATCTTGGCTTCTTGTTCGTTGCGAGCGCCCCAAGCAGATAATGTATACGCTATGACGTCACGGGATTCCGCAATGAAGCGCTGTAAAAATGTACAAAACGCTAGGAAGCGCCAAAGTGCAATTTCACAACAATGGCGGACGAGGTACAGAGCAGTCGCTTGACTCGAATAAAATGCCGCATTACTCAATACACGGAGCTTTTCAGACATGGAGAAAGTATTCGTCGGCGAGATTTAGTCACTGTGGTTATAAATTGCACATCTTTCAAGCCCATTGAGTCTTGTGCAGAATGCCCCCCAAGCAATAATGCACGATGTTGAGACATCAAAGGCAGATCAGTACTAGAATGGAGGCATACTGCGGCCATTAATAAATGTAAGTGTGGACATGAGAATTGGTGGTTTTCAGTTCCAAGGGACAAAATTGTTGAAAGTGACTTGTTTCTGTACACAGAAAATCAATAAAGGCAAGATGCATCAGCGCAGGAAGTATTCTATAATGACTTCGTACCTTTTTCCTAACATATTTGCTTGATCCTTTCTGAAATAGCAATGGCTTAGTTTGTTTCCCAACAATTATTTTGAAATACAAGCTTATTCTGAGATAAAGCATAAAGGGATGTGGTTCACAGCGGTGAACCTCGTGAATGTCAGGTTACAGAAGAATACAATAATCAGTCATAATAAGTGATATCTCATAACAAAAATAAAATCACCAGTCAAAAATATTGAGTCTTTTCATGAGGCATTATTTTATTTGAAGGCCCAAGAAAATCCCTGCATGGCAACCACACTGACCAATCAGAGCCCCAAACATAGTGACATAATCACTTCACTGCTCATTGTGTACATGACAAGGGCAGATAATTATTCATGTGGTTCACAACGATGAACCACATGGTGTAAATCACATGGTTTTTCAGCTGAACTTCACTGGCTACTGGTGGCTAGTGTGAAGTACAGTATAAAATATTTGTCTGATCATTATTAAAATAATGACTTATGTTTCTTTATCCCTCAAACCATGGTGATACGCACCAATAGTGTTTTGATACGATGTGTAGTAACAAGATATTGTCAGAAACAAGATTTTCATTTATGGCAGCTTTGTTAATATGCCTGTTCAATACAAATAATGGTGCGATGTTTACTGGAATAGCTTCATCTCATTCTTTAACCCTCAAAACATGACAATAGATACCAAAATTATTTTGATACCACCTGTATTTGCGTAGATATCGTCAGAAACAAGATTTTCAGTAATGGTGACCTCAATATGTCAATTCTGCAAAAACCATTGGTTAGACATGTATGGAAATGGCCTAGTTGCATTATTTATCCCTCAAAATATGGGGATAGACACCAAAATTATATTGATATCATGCATAGTTACGGAGATACAGGCGAAAACAAGATTTTTGGTAATGGCCGCCTTAATTTGCATATTATGCAAATTGCCCAACGATGACAGAGTGGCATCGTTCAGATTCTGAAAGAGGACATCTCAGAGATATAGAATCAACAAAAAAACATTGTCCAGACCCTACTGCGAGGTTCGCATGAAATCTGGGGTTTGGCCGCCGGACTATATGGATGTGTCACCCAGTTAAAATATTAAAAAAAATAATAATAAAATAAGAAATATTACATTTGTTATGCCCACTGCTTGATCATCTGCATAAAAAATGATGTGTCTTGAAAAGCTAACTATCACCTTACTGAAAAGAAACAAGGTCAAGCCATATTTGTGCTATTAAAAAGGTCTAGTAGGAGTTTTCTTTGGAGTCAAACAAACTATGAAAAGAGAGCAGAGAAAAGCCTCTCCTTAGCTGCTAATAGGTTTTCAACAAACTCAATGCCACATTGGAACAACAGAAAGAAGTAAAAACAGATGAAACCAAAAGAAAAGTGCGAGTTGGAAACTTAGATTTCACAAGTTGTGCAAAATAGTGATGTGGAAATAATATTTTTTGGAATGAACATTAACATTGAACTAATTGATAGGTCGGCATGCTTTGAAAGCAGCTCAATTCTTAACGTAACATCAATTTTTCCTTTTTATCAGCAAAAACAAAATTTTATCATAACTCTGTACCAATTTTGCTACCTATGCTAAAAAAAAGCATAGATGGCAGCAGCCTCAAATTGTTATCAATACATTTTGACATTGCAGCTTGATTTAAAAGTTTCTGTGAAGTTCTGATGTGCCATTCATCAATGCTCAGTGACATTTTGACAGAATGAATTTCTAATTCATTAATACATTTGCCCACATGCATTATTGTGTCAGTTTTATTCAACATCAAAGAGAACTTTCCAAGATTAAAATTTTCAAAAGGTTCTACAAATAGGATTATTATACTTGGTCATTATTAATGAAAATCCGTCCAAAGAATATCTTTACTAAAATTTTAAAAATAACATTGGTTCACTGCATAGGAGTGGTTAACTGCAACTTGCTTGAAGTCATTAGAAATCAAAACTGGGTGCTTAATTTCAAATAGGCCCACAAAAAGATCACAGGTTCCTCTGCTCTGCACTGAATAAGAGCATGTAGTACTTGTATTCAAATGAGCGCCTCAACTCAGAATGTCAGTTCTAAGCAACGCAAGTATTTAATGCACTACTTTACTCTATAATTTACGATAGTGTGTATGTCCCACAAAATGTTGTTTTCATTGAATTCAATGTATAATTTATATTTCCCAGCATGGTCAGTAATCACCTGTTCAACATTTCATTGTACCATGGTTAGAGCTAAATATCAATCATTGATTGTCTAACTGGTTCACGCAGTATACTTGTAAAAAAAATATCTATCTTTAGTTCAGTCAATCATCTTTCAATGCTTTTATTTCAAGGTGGATTTATTATAATTGTCATCAATTTCTTACCAGCCAGAATCACAACAACCTGTATTTTGTATTGTACTATCAATGCAAACTTACCAGAGGCTGCAATGGATGTACTGTTCTAGAGTGCAGGCCAAGCCTTATCTGTACTGTTGGACAGATCAAGAAGGTGTTTTCCTGGTGCCAAACTACTTCAGAAAGAATAGAAAAAAGCCTCTCCTTAGCTGCTAATCGATTTTAAACTAACAAAATGCTATCTTCAAACAAACACACACAAGTAAAAACAAGAACTAACCAAAAGAGTGAGTTGGAATCCTAAGAGAGCTGCATGACTAAATTGAAGACATATTTTTGATAGTTCAGTGGTTGCAGATAATTTAGAGAGTTTTATTTACAGCCGGTGTTTATGGTTTTCAGAAACATTGCATTTTAATATTTGCGATGGAAAGAAGTCGGCCTACCTCTTTTTCAAACCAAAAGTTTAAAAGAAAATTAGGTGAATCTGAATCTGAATCTAATTGCAGCAGCCGTTATATCCTTTGTAATCTAAATTTCTTCTTCACCATGCAAGGAGGAGCAAGTGGGTTCTCAGTTTCGTAGATGGTCCAAGATGGACAACGCGAATTAGCCAACTCTTTACTTCTCACTTACTGGCTATCCCGCTGTCAATCAAGGTTGTCTATGTCAATTTATCTGAGTATACCAGACCGTTTTTTTCCGTCTTTTAACGAGCCAGCAAATCTTTTTCCCTCCTAGATATTGTGGCTTTTTCGTTTGAGGTCGTTTCCACGGCAAACATAGTCAGTGTAAGTACAATATGTTAAGGCCTGTCACCCACTCTACTTTATATAGGATAGCTTTATATAGGATAGTTTATCAGAAAGTCAGTTGCAGATTTGTCTGTAGCAGAACTTCAGTGTAACAGTGGTAGCTAATCAGTTATTATATGAACTTACCTATAGGGAAAGCCAGCTTCATCTCACTGATACTTCTGGATGTCCACACAAATCTCAGCAACATTCCACACCCATATAGATTCTAAAAAGTTACATTTTCAGACCTTTCCTGAAGGCGAACTTGATAAATGTAAACACTCCATCAGTCTTGCAAATTAATTTTGCATAGGAATAAATTATTGGTCGAAGATGTAGGCATGACTAAACTGTACATAGCTTCAACCGGTGTTGTACTCTAAATGGTGATTTCTTCATCTGTGAAAATGCATATCACTAGCAATCAAATATTGTTAGACACTCTTCCTGAGCTAAGACACTTCAAACCATATAGGAGTTAAGTCAGGCATTCTGAGTAGCTGTAAAAAGGCAATTTCCTCCAAGGAGGCCGTGTAAGTGAGATGCTGTCATCAAAGAATGCCTATGCAGTGTCAAGAATCTTACTTGTACCACGTTCTGCTCTTTTGCATGAAGTTCCTAATAGCCATGCCAGGATGCAGCCACACCAATCGCCGCTAGGATATGCAATTTAGCCTGCTCACACAAATAGAAACAAATGTTTGAAATTGAAAATGGGTTAATTAAACGGAGTGTGTCAATATCATCGTAAATTTTACTGTCAGTTAGGCCTACATCCACAAATTTAACTATAGCAGAATATCTGACTGCTTTAAACTGAACAATGAACATGTGTGTAATTCCAAAACTGTTTATTCTATATGAAATCACTAGAAAAATATTGAGACTAAAAAGGTGAGTAAAGTGCAATGTATCTATTGTAGGTGGTTTAGTTGATTTTAGCAGCTACCAGTAGAGATATCTTTGGAGGGGTCGCACTTCAACAAGATTTCCACTACTTTGGATGAGGAAACTTAGTATCAAGTTCAAGGAGAACTTTTTTTTGTGTTTCTCAAACTTTTAACAACCAAGTAACAAAACAGTAAAAGCATCTTCCTGGTGGCTAATGGCTTTCAAACAAGTCTGCAGATGTGGCCCTGATAGTACTAGAAGAGAAATCAACCCAAGTTCAGTAAACTTGTGGAATGTTTCGCAATGCCAAGAGAAACTGGAGATAATTTCACTATCAAACTTACCTGTCGAATGTTTAAGTTTAAAATTACAACGAGCCCAGGCAGTTTGCATTGTAAAATATTGCATATTTACTCTGAAATTGCTACTTTTATATCTGCAAACCGCCACCTAAAATGATAATATTTTAGATGTATGCTTTCAGATAGTAAATCTAGCCATCTGGACGTCAACTAAATTGTGTTCTATTGGTCACCAACTAACCCAATCAGCTACATACCAGTAAAGATCAGCAAAGTGGCAGTCAATTAACCCAAATACCCTTATGCATGTATATGTAAACAATAACATTTAGTAATTGTGTTATCTAATATTGAGGCACAACTGATATTATGTAAGACTGCAAAAAAGAATTAGATCTGTCTCACTGTCAGAGACACAATACATTTTAAATGTCCGTATATGTACACTGGCACTTCAATCTGTTCTGGGAGGCCACTTTAACTTGGTGCGGTATTGACAGGAAGATGCAGTAGGCTTTTAACAACATTCATATTTAACAGACAACAGTGCCAACCACACTTACATCATCCCATACAGTAAACAGTGCTCAAAGAAATAATGATATTAACTGATAGTAGATTTCAATCTATTTGGTGGTCCATAGCTGCAGGCTCTTGATTAGGTCATGTAACCTCTTGATGGCATGCTATGATTGAATACACACAATTAACATGAAATATGCTGCATATTTATATTATGTTCTTTTAATTTTCAGTATCTATCATTTGATCAATGAACCCTTGTGCAATGAAAATCCTTGTCAAAGTGCAAATAATTAGCTAAATGAGGAATACAAATTTAATCTAAAGGCAAGCAGAACCGGAACTAATTATGAGAACATTGTCTCAAATAATGAGGTCATAGCGTAAAATTTTAGGCTTAACAAAATTCTTGGGAAATCCCCATCTGTCAATTTGTTTATGAGTTCTGAAATGTTTTGTGTTACATTGGAATGAGTTGGTTTTGCAGCTGCTCAGGTTCTTTCCTCAACAAGGGTTGCAACATTGAATTCTATATGGGAAAAGATGGGACATTTGAGGGCTTTGAGTGAGGCCAGACTGTTGTCTCACGATATTAGCATCATTTGAAACGATTACCTTGGAGTTGCATCTACAGTGATGTCCTAATGAAGCCAAATGCAGTCACATTCCCTTGTGGAATTTTGTCTGGAATAATCTGTATTGGAATTGACAATTCTTACAAAATACGATGAATCCAATGGATATTTTGATCACACATTAATAAAAGTTCATGTGAAGCCCCTAGGTTCTAATCCATTGTAGCCCACCCCACTGCTCTTCTCGCTGTTAATTGGTGGAAGGAATCCTGTAGGATGAGACAGTATGTTTGCCAGAATGGCTTTAATAGTTAAATATGTATGATTATTAGCTTTCAGACTTAACCAAAATAGGTTAGGTGGAATGTGCCCTCATATGTTACACCATGTTGGATATTTACAACCAAATAATATTTAATTCCTATTTCCTAAATTTCATGCATACAATTCTATAATAGCCATTATTATTTTGAACAACACATAGGCCTATATGTAGTATTAATTCGTGAAATGTGATTAAATGTTACATTGCACCAAGGAAATGAATTATGAAATAAATTAAAATGTGGCAATTGTCTCTATCATGTGCGTAATTTCATCCTTTGAAAAGCCAGGAAGGGTCTGGCTTTCTTTACAGAGTGTCAGATCTTTTAATTGAAATGCTCTTCTGCAGAAGTCATCGTCATTTTCTATAGTATGTTTACTAAATTTAACAAATCATCCCATGCCACAATAATATGGTGTAGCTGGAGTTAATTTAATCTAGCTTGGTTTCTCTGACTACAATATTTTTAAATTTCATTGTCTGCCTTTTAAAATATTGGACAAATGTGCTATTCCTCTAAAGACCACTCATATAATTTTACCTCAAAGGTGTGGCATTGTCATTTGTGATATGCGTAGCTCTGACATTCCTTGAAAACTTATATTAGATATAACGTAGTAATATAAGATATAGAAGATACGCACTCTGTATATTTCACACTCCATACAAATAAAAAAACAAATCAGACTGCTGGCAGCGTATGTTTTGCTGAGTATAATATATTATGAAGAACAGTTTTTCTCACACAGATAAACAATTTCAGAAAACATGATACTGGTTGCAGATAATTCAAGTTACCTGCTTAATATTCCTTCAGCAAATAACTTCAGTCTCAAGAAAATGTAACTGGCTGTCATGGCTCACAAGATCAGCATCTTAGCCTCTCAATTAACTTCCAGTTAGACTTTATATTACAGACAATGAGGATTAATTTCTTATTATGGAATGTAAGAGAAACTCACAGAAAGGCTGATGGCATGCTTTGACTAATTAATTTGCAGTTTTAATCATCAGACTTTTAATACATAAATCTTCAAATGATTATTTGAGGGGATTATTTCTACAATTGAAGCTTAGATTAAACCGTCTTGTCATGTTTCCATTGTTTAAGATAATCAATTGGGAGATTAAAATCTTTCGTTTTTTCTTTTGTTTGTTAAAGGACATATTAGAACTGTATTTTTATCACATTGACAAAAAGAGGTTTATTCATGGAACATTTATAACTGATGTGTTTGACTGCAGTTGCTTGTCTGAAATGCAATGATGACAGCTCTATTTGGGAGCTTGAATTTTTTCAAACGTGTAGCTATTAGAATATCATTGAGCCTGGGTTATTTAATTTCAAGACCGTTCTATGTGGATAGCTGCACTTACTGACCTTCAAATCCTGCTTCAGACTGCCTGACGATGTGAAAACCTATCTGGACTTGCAAAGTTCTCTCTCAAGGAATTCATATACAGTTTATGAGCCAGAGATGAGCCTTGGAATTATTACGACATTTTAAATTGCAAGGAATGTTTTCGATCCCCACAACTTCAAGCATATCAACTTAAGTCTGTAAGAGAAATGGTGATTTTTCTCACATTCTTCTGTGCCCATCCTGGTGGGACCACAATATGGCAGTATTTGATGGTGTGGAGCATTAAGACATTGCTCAATAGTATAATACGAGTGCATCCCCCAGGATATTGATAAGGCCTTTCTCAAAGACTTTCTCAATGCTCCTGTTCAAGTTAGAATTCTATGGAGTCTCATCCATATATCTCGAGGCATTGATTCTCAGCTATTCGATTGTAAGCTCAGTAAACACACTGCAACAATTGGAAAAGCATTTTGGATTTTGTTAGTTTCTTATACTTTTTTTCTAGGAAAGAAAAATGTGCAATTTTACTATCTGGATTAAAAACATTACGTTCAGCCCGGAATAAATATATGTGATATCTAACGCTGAACACAGATAAGTTTGAACTTACTTCATATCTATGAGTGAACTACTGATTTACAGACAAGCATAGTTATGTGAGAGATATGGAGATATTTATGGCATTCTTCTGAGACAGCCCTCTTGGATTACAGCCCAGATAGCTCAGTCAGTAGAGCGATCGCCTCACAAGCGAGGGACCCGGGTTCAATCCCAAGGCTGGCCATCATGTCATTCAACGACGTCGTCGTTCGCATCAGACGTAAATTGGAGGCGCCGTGGGCCCAACTGGAAACAAGTCATTGACTTAGCTTGGCTACCCACGTTAAATAAAAGTACCTTTACCTTTACCTTTAAGGCAGTGTTTGGGGGTGTGGAGAATCATTAAGACATTGCTCAATAGTAGGGTGCTCCTTTTGCCCCAACTTGCTCAGAACCCCGTATACTTTTTTTTGTGGGTGAGGTTAGTCAATAGAAGTAATCATGCCAAATTTCAAGAAATTTTATTGATGCCTAGGTGTAGCACATTTGGATTGAAATTTGTCAAATTTCCTTAAAATTGGGCGATTTCTTGTGAATTACTAGGTTATCTATCATATTTTTTTCAATAGCCTTGAATATTTTTTAAGAAGATTTCTGTGTCAAAACAGCATTTTCCATCCATATCTTACTCATTTCTAAATTTAACATCAGATTAAAGGCTTGGCTTAGGTTCAGGAAGGCACTGTAGGTGGAAACACTGATTGCGTCGTCTCATATTGTCATAACATTATCATTAATTGTTGATAACAAGGCTGGTTTAGTTTATATAGCATATTACACAACAAATGAAATTATTTTTCCCCTGATTGCACGGTAACCTGTGTTAGAAATCAAAGTTTTTCACTTGTTTGAATGCCTTTATCAAAATAAGGCGGTATCTTGATGGAAACTAGAATTTCGATCATTTAAATTAGTCGAAAAATAAGAAGTTGCCAAGAGTTTCAAGATGCAGTAATTTACACATTAAATCATTTACTTGTGACACTAGTAGTCTCTTAATTAAAGTTTTGTAATGTGACCAGCTGCACAGTACATCACATGGGAAAAGTGTGAAGGACACTTCTGAAATTTTGAAGGCCTACAAAGATGTCAATCATCAAATTTAGCAGATCCTTGGGATAGTCCTTTTGCGCAGCATTCTTAGTCATGTCAAGACACTAGGATCAAGGTATTTGCTTTACAAGAAACTGTATACAATTCTTCCCAAAGGAAGCAGGTCTTGTTGAGCTTCATAGCTCATAGGGAAGATATTCGGAAAAAAATACTCTGAACTTGTTTAATCTTTCTGTGAGAGAGCACATATTTCCTGTCCTACCCAAACAAGAAGACTGTGGAAATATTTAATGCTATGAGGAATTTAAAGTGCTACAGAAATAAAACATCAAGAGAGGAAAGACTCGTGCCACAGTGGCTGGGCACAGGACCATGAATATGTTCACCATTATATGTCAAAATTAGGAGAAAATTTACCCCAGAAAATGTCATTCAGTGATTTAAATTCATTGTCAATGGCGGATAGTGCTTTGCAGCCTTTCCTCAGTCAGCTGAAAGAGATTGTGGCAGACCTTTTGTAAAACTTCAGAAGGTACCCTAATTCTGATGATGTATTGATAATTGATCTTGTCTTGCTGTATTTCTACTCTTCAATTGCGTCTAGCAATGACTTGAAAAGGAGGGTGCAACTTGGATGGCAAAGCTTTATGCACTCTAGTTAGCTGTTGCCTGAATAGAGTCATGTGTTTATTTGACAATTATAAATAAATAGTGACAATTAAGACAAGACTCTAGGCTTTTGCCTGTGCTCACAGCATGCAAAAAATTAAACGATTCGTCAAATTAGAGGTGTTTGTGTATGCACCTTGGTTGAATACAACTGCAACCCACGCAATGACCTCGTACTATGTAATAATATCATCAAGTTATTAACAACTCACTCCACAATTTGGAAAGCTGAGCTGAAAGTACTGAAACATCGTCTCTGACATGATCGCTTTGACACTGTTTGATGATCACTTACGTACTGATGAGGAAAACACATACAGTAAGTTAGTGCAAGAAATATTAAAACAACCATAAAATGTCCGACATCAAAAGCCTTAAATTCCTTTCCTGATTTGAGGGAAAATATGAAACTGTGGGTTAGTGGCTGCAGACTGTTTGCACATTGTTTCTTTAATGAAGATTGAACCATACTTTTTGGAGATTGATGTACACATCCTTCTGAATGACAATATGATCACAGATGCATATCAGGAAAAAAGGTCTCCAGTGCCTTCAGGGTTACAAATGACTGTGCAGAAAGAGGGTAAAATTGGAAGCAAAAGATCAAGAAAGGAAGATCGGTTTCAAAATAAACTACAAATATGGTCGACAATTCCTGAATTATCGCCAAAAATCACAGAAAACAACGCAAACTTGATGTTGTACACCTATCATATTGATGACCCTGGCAAGTGGTACCTAGTACTTAGCTGACCTCAATCTTTCCCAAATGGTGTCTTTACTTCATTATGTATGATTAAATCTGATTTATCATGCAAACCATGTTATCTCTTGATTGGCTATTTGTTTTCTTTTCTCTCGAAATTACGAAAAACAACAAAATTTCAATTGCAATGTGCTACACCTAGGAATTCTTCAAATTTCATGAAATTTCAGAAAAATGGTCTAAATTGATAACCTCACCACCAAAAAAAAGTAAGGTTGGATCCAGAAAAAATTTCAATTTTGGGGGGCAGAAGGAGCACCCTACTCAATAGTACAATACGAGTGCCTCTCTCAGGATATTAAGTTCAGTCCTGGAAATGATAATCTCTAAATAACCAAATATATTACCACAAATTACTTCCATGGCCTTCAAATGGCTTTTCTTTAACTAAATATGAGTCAATTTTTTTGTGACCAATAATATATGCTTATTTCTGTCAATACGATTTTTTTTCTTTTCCTCTTACCATCAATAAAGACCCAATCTTTCTTTCCCAACCAAAAACACTTGACACCAAAGAAAATATATGTGTATAAGGCAGACTTTCATAATTTTTAGCTTCTTGGATCGACCGACCCTACAGATTTTCTGCATGTGGAAAAAAAAAATTACCGCAACCAGAAATTTTATCAAATTGACATTATAATAAATTGAGATTTCACCTTTTTTTTTGTTATACTGACTGACTGAAGAAAAGGTCTTGCCTAAAAGAACTTGTGTATGATAAAATATGTCAGCATTTACTTCTTTGTAATTAATAGTGGCAAGAGACTTGAAGAAGAAATATCCCGTTGTAGCCCTGAGGCCTGCCTTGAATGCGGAAGAGTTTTTGCAAATCAAATATTGGACTGCTCACTGGTCAGAGACCTTGGCCAGTCCTTCTCATCTCTTGGGTCCCACTTGAGTCACCCAGCTGAAATGTGTCTGTGTCCAGATGGCCTAACAAAGCACCAAGGCAGGAGTTTCCCCTTTGTATGACTACATATCACTGCAGAACATTCAATGTCATTTGTTTGTGAAAAGAACTTGGCTCAACTGTCACAGAAAATAAAAAGATTCTTCTGTTTTGTTTGCTCTTCTGACCGCAAGCAAGTCTTAGAGTCATAATTTGGCAGTTTTGCAAAGTAGCAGCTGATAGAAACTTTGAATTAAAATTGTCATTTTTGACTGAAGTTATGAAAAAAAAATCCAATAACAAGTGTGAAAAAATTGTTTATTCATAGGGATTCCATCAGATGGAACCGTCTTCCGGTTGCCACACAAACCTCATTGCAACAATTTAAAAGAAATGCTAGAGACGTTCTTTGTTAGTCATTATATTTATCATGCATGTGTTTATTTTATATACTACAATATGTTGTACTTGTTTTATCTTATCTGGGCCACATTAAAAACCTAGTATGGATGTGTCACCCAGTTAAAATATTTAAAAAAATAATAATAAAATAAGAAATATTACATTTGTTATGCCCACTGCTTGATCATCTGCATAAAAAATGATGTGTCTTGAAAAGCTAACTATCACCTTACTGAAAAGAAACAAGGTCAAGCCATATTTATGCTATTAAAAAGGTCTAGTAGGAGTTTTCTTTGGAGTCAAACAAACTATGAAAAGAGAGCAGAGAAAAGCCTCTCCTTAGCTGCTAATAGGTTTTCAACAAACTCAATGCCACATTGGAACAACAGAAAGAAGTAAAAACAGATGAAACCAAAAGAAAAGTGCGAGTTGGAAACTTAGATTTCACAAGTTGTGCAAAATAGTGATGTGGAAATAATATTTTTTGGAATGAACATTAACATTGAACTAATTGATAGGTCGGCATGCTTTGAAAGCAGCTCAATTCTTAACCTAACATCAATTTTTCCTTTTTATCAGCAAAAACAAAATTTTATCATAACTCTGTACCAATTTTGCTACCTATGCTAAAAAAAAGCATAGATGGCAGCAGCCTCAAATTGTTATCAATACATTTTGACATTGCAGCTTGATTTAAAAGTTTCTGTGAAGTTCTGATGTGCCATTCATCAATGCTCAGTGACATTTTGACAGAATGAATTTCTAATTCATTAATACATTTGCCCACATGCATTATTGTGTCAGTTTTATTCAACATCAAAGAGAACTTTCCAAGATTAAAATTTTCAAAAGGTTCTACAAATAGGATTATTATACTTGGTCATTATTAATGAAAATCCGTCCAAAGAATATCTTTACTAAAATTTTAAAAATAACATTGGTTCACTGCATAGGAGTGGTTAACTGCAACTTGCTTGAAGTCATTAGAAATCAAAACTGGGTGCTTAATTTCAAATAGGCCCACAAAAAGATCACAGGTTCCTCTGCTCTGCACTGAATAAGAGCATGTAGTACTTGTATTCAAATGAGCGCCTCAACTCAGAATGTCAGTTCTAAGCAACGCAAGTATTTAATGCACTACTTTACTCTATAATTTACGATAGTGTGTATGTCCCACAAAATGTTGTTTTCATTGAATTCAATGTATAATTTATATTTCCCAGCATGGTCAGTAATCACCTGTTCAACATTTCATTGTACCATGGTTAGAGCTAAATATCAATCATTGATTGTCTAACTGGTTCACGCAGTATACTTGTAAAAAAAATATCTATCTTTAGTTCAGTCAATCATCTTTCAATGCTTTTATTTCAAGGTGGATTTATTATAATTGTCATCAATTTCTTACCAGCCAGAATCACAACAACCTGTATTTTGTATTGTACTATCAATGCAAACTTACCAGAGGCTGCAATGGATGTACTGTTCTAGAGTGCAGGCCAAGCCTTATCTGTACTGTTGGACAGATCAAGAAGGTGTTTTCCTGGTGCCAAACTACTTCAGAAAGAATAGAAAAAAGCCTCTCCTTAGCTGCTAATCGATTTTAAACTAACAAAATGCTATCGTCAAACAAACACACACAAGTAAAAACAAGAACTAACCAAAAGAGTGAGTTGGAATCCTAAGAGAGCTGCATGACTAAATTGAAGACATATTTTTGATAGTTCAGTGGTTGCAGATAATTTAGAGAGTTTTATTTACAGCCGGTGTTTATGGTTTTCAGAAACATTGCATTTTAATATTTGCGATGGAAAGAAGTCGGCCTACCTCTTTTTCAAACCAAAAGTTTAAAAGAAAATTAGGTGAATCTGAATCTGAATCTAATTGCAGCAGCCGTTATATCCTTTGTAATCTAAATTTCTTCTTCACCATGCAAGGAGGAGCAAGTGGGTTCTCAGTTTCGTAGATGGTCCAAGATGGACAACGCGAATTAGCCAACTCTTTACTTCTCACTTACTGGCTATCCCGCTGTCAATCAAGGTTGTCTATGTCAATTTATCTGAGTATACCAGACCGTTTTTTTCCGTCTTTTAACGAGCCAGCAAATCTTTTTCCCTCCTAGATATTGTGGCTTTTTCGTTTGAGGTCGTTTCCACGGCAAACATAGTCAGTGTAAGTACAATATGTTAAGGCCTGTCACCCACTCTACTTTATATAGGATAGCTTTATATAGGATAGTTTATCAGAAAGTCAGTTGCAGATTTGTCTGTAGCAGCACTTCAGTGTAACAGTGGTAGCTAATCAGTTATTATATAAACTTACCTATAGGGAAAGCCAGCTTCATCTCACTGATACTTCTGGATGTCCACAAAATCTCAGCAATATTCCACACCCATATAGATTCTAAAAAGTTACATTTTCGGACCTTTCCTTGATAAATGTAAACACTCCATGAGTCTTGCAAATTAATTTTGTATAGGAATAAATTATTGGTCGACGATGAAGGCATGACTAAACTGTACATAGCTTCAACCGGTGTTGTACCCTAAATGGTTATTTCTTAATCTGCAAAAATGCATATCACTTGCAATCAAATATTGTTAGACACTCTTCTTGAGCTAAGACACTTCAAAGCGTATAAGAGTTAAGTCAGGCATTCTGAGTAGCTGTAAAAAGGCAATTTCCTCCAAGGAGGCCATGTCAGTGAGATGCTGTCATCAAAGATGCCTTTGCAGTGTCATGAATCTAACTTGTGCCACGTTCTGCTCTTTTGCATGAAGTTCCTAATAGCCATGCCAGGATGCAGCCACATCAATCGCGGCTAGGATATGCAATTTAGCCTGCTCACACAAATAGAAACATTTGAAATTGAAAATGGATTAGTTAAACGCTGAGTATCAATATGATCTTAAAATTTTTATTTTCAATTAGGCCTACATCCACAAATTTAAATATAGCAGAACATCTGACATAAACTGCCTTAAACTGAGCGATGAATATGTGTGAAATTTCAGAACTGTTTAGTTCTATATTAAATCGCTAGAAAAATACTGAGACCAAAAAGGTGAGTTGGGAGCAGGTGGTTTAGTTGATTTTAGCAGCTACCAGTAGAGAGAGCTTTGGAGGGGTTACATTTCGTAAAGATTTTCAACAACTCTGGACAAGGCAAGACTTAGTATCAAGTTCAAGGAGAACTTTTTTATTTCTCAAACTTTTAGCAACCAAGTAACAAAACAGTAAAAGCATCTTCCTGGTGGCTAATAGCTTTCAAACAAGTATGCAGATGTGGCCCTCATAGTAGAATACAAACCAACACAAGTTCAGTAAACTTGTGGAATGTATCGCAATGCTGAGAGAAAGTTAATATAATTCCACTATCAAATTTACCTGTGGAATGTTTAAAATTACACCAAGCCCAGGCAGTTTGCCTGCTAAAATATTGCATGTTTACTCTGAAATTGCTACTTTTATATCTGCAAACTGCCACCTAAAAATGATAATATTTTGGATGTATGCTTACAGATAGTAAATCTAACAATCTGGACGTCAACTAAATTGTGTTCTACTGGTCACCAACTAACCCAATCAGCTACATACCAGTAAAGATCAACAAAGTGGCAGTCAATTAACCCAAATACCCTTATGCATGTATATGTAAACAATAACATTTGGTAATTGTGTTATCTAATATTGAGGCACAACTGATATTATGTAAGTCTGCAAAAAAGAATTAGATCTGTCTCACTGTCAGAGACACAATACATTTTAAATGTCCGTATATGTACACTGGCGCTTCAATCCGTTCTGGGAGGCCACTTTAACTTGGTGTGGTATTGACAGGAAGATGCAGTAGGCTTTTAACAACATTCATATTTAACTGACAACAGTGGCAACCGAACTTACATCCTCTCATAAAGTGAACAGTGCTCAAAGAAAAATGATATTAACTGGTAGGAAATTTCAAAACTATTTGGAGGTCCAAGCTGCAAGCTCTTGATTGGGTGATGTAACCTCTTGAGGGCATGCTATGATTGAATACAGGGTGACCCAAAAAAAGTTCACACTTACTTAATTGCTTGTAGAATGGCCAATTATGCTTCTTTTGTCTTGATTTTACGCTTCAATGATGTTTAATCTCTCTTGACCCACATGCTAATCTCTTTTTTGTCAACTACATATACTTTCTCTGAAAATGAAGAAAACACTTGCTGTCCCAGAATTACTGGGTGCCAGACTAACTCCAACAAAGGTTGCAGTGCTTCTGGGAATATCAAGACGTGCAGTTTACAAGATAAAAAAGAAGCTGGAACTGCAGGGTAAGGCCTCTAGAAAGCCTGGATCTGGTCGTCGACGGTCTGTAAGGATCAAAACCCTAATTAAGAAGGTCAAGCAGCGGATTAAGACAAATCCTGTGAGGTCCATGAGGAAGATGGCCTCTGAGCTTCAGGTTAGTCGCTCATCCATGCAACGACTTGTCAAAAATGACCTGAATATGAAATCCAGGGCCAGGGTAAAGGTTCCACTGCTTACAGACGCTCATCGAGAAAGTAGAGTGACCCGATCCAAGGCATTGTTGAACAATGTGAAGCATGCAGCCGCAGGTCGTGCCATCTTGTTCTCAGATGAAAAAATCTTCACTATGGATGCAATGTCAAATCGCAGAAATGACCGTGCGCATCAATACAGACAGATATCTGGACATTCTGAGGGATAAAGTCCTACCTTGGATCCAGGCCAACTACCCTGAAGGGAATTATGTGTTCCAGCAGGATGGTGCCCCAGCCCACACGTCCAAGAGAACCCAGGAATGGTTGGACACCAACCTGCAGGCGTTCTGGTCCAAGGATGTGTGGCCCCCCCAGAGTCCAGATCTCAATCCATTGGATTACAGTGTATGGGCAACAGTGGAGGATAGTGCCTGTAAGAAGCCCCATCCTTCCATACCAGCCTTGAAAGGTCAATTGTGAAATATTGGGCTAAAATAAGATCATCCTATATCAAGAAGACCTGTGCAGCGTTCTACAGGCGTCTGCAGGCTGTTGTGACCCACAGGGGAGGACACATTGAGAATTAGAATATTTAGTTTATTGTCTTTCCAACGATGTATCGATAATCAATAAATTCCAAACGAAACCTGAAATACATGGCATTGAACTTTTATTTACGAAGTGTGAACTTTTTTTTTGGGTCACCCTGTATACACAATTAACATGAAATCTGCTGCAAATTTCAATTCTTTTAAATTTCGGTAACTTTAATTTTGATCAATGAACCCTAGTTTAATGTAAATCTTTGTAAAAGAGTAAATAATTAGCTACAAGAGGAATGCAAAACCTAAATTCAAGAAGAATCGGAAGTAATGAGAAGATTGTTGCGAATTAAGAGATCATTGTGTAAAATTATTGCCTTAACAAAATTCTTGGGAAATCCCCATCTGTCAATTTGTTTATGAGTTCTGAATTGTTATGTGTTACATTGAAATGAGTTGGTTCTGCAGCTGCTCAGAATCTTTCCTCAACAAGGGCTGCAACATTAAATTTTAAATTATATTTCTATGTCTATGTGGGAACAGGTGAGACATTTCTGGGCTTTGAGTGAGGCCAGACTATTGTCTCATGATATTAGCATCATTTGAAGCAATAACTATTACCTTGGAGTAGCATCTAGACTCTACAGCATTGCGCTAATGAAGCCAAGCGCACTCAGATTCTCTTGTGGAATTTTGTCAGGAATAATCTGTCTCAGAATTGACCTTTCTGACAAATTAGACAAATCCAATGGATATTTTGATCACACATTAATAAGAGTTCATGTGAGGTCCCTCGATGATAATCCATTCGAGCCCACCCCATTGCTCTTCTCGCTGTTAATTGGTGAAAGGAATCCTGTGGGATGAGACAGTATGTTTGCCAGAATGGCATTAATAGTGAAATATATATGGTTATTAGAATTAAACAAAATAGGTTAGGTGGAATGTGCCCTCATATGTTGCACCATGTTGGACATTTACAACCAAATAATACTAAATTCCTATTTCCTAAACTTCATGCATACAATTCTAAAATAGCCATTATTAATTTGAACAACACATATGTTTACTAAATTGAACAAATTATCTCATGCCACAATAATATGGTGTAGCTGGATGTAATGTAATCTAGCTAGGCTTCTCTGACTACAATCTTTTTAAATTTCATTGTCTGCCTTTTAAAATATTGGACAAACGTGTTATTTCTCTAAAGACCACTTATATCATTTTACCTCAAAGGTGTGGCATTGTCATTTGTGATATGTATAGCATTGACACTCCTTGAAAACTTATATTAGCTACAATGTAGTAGTATAAAATATAGAAGATACACACTCTGTATATGTCACACTCCATATATAAAACTTTGGGAAAAGGCCAAACTTTAGGCAAGCAGGCTAAAAATTCGGGCAGTTGATTAAATAACTTAAATATTTACATTCTGTGGTTTCTCAGCATGTTCATTTGACATGTATAATTTGGATTAATTGTGAAATTAATTTGGCGAGTACCTCCCTCCTTCCGCCCCCCCCCAAAAAAACAATTCCACTCACTGGCAGCTTATGTCTTGCTGAGTATATGAAGAAAAGTTTTTCTCACACAGATAAACAATTTCAGAAAACATGATACTGGTTGCAGATAATTCAAGTTACCTGCTTAATATTCCTTCAGCAAATAACTTCAGTCTCAAGAAAATGTAACTGGCTGTCATGGCTCACAAGATCAACATCTTAGCCTCTCAATTAACTTTCAGTTAGACTTTGTATTACAGACAATGAGGATTAAGTTCTTATTATGGAATATAAGGGAAACTCACAGAAAGGCTGATGGCATGCTTTGACTAATTAATTTGCAGTTTGAATCATAAAACTTTTAATACATAAATCTTCAAATGATTATTTGAGGGGGGGGAAGGGCTTACTTCTACAATTGAAGCTTAGATTAAACCGTCTTGTGATGTTTCCATTTTTTAAGATCATCAATTGGAAGATTATAATCTTTCATTTCTTATTTTGTTTATTAAAAGACATTTTTTTTTTTTTTTTATCATGTTGAAAAAAAAAAAGGTTTATTCATGGAACATTTATAATTGATGTGTTTACCTGTAATTGACTGCAGTTGCTTGTCTGAAATGCAATGATGACAGCTCTATTTGGGTGTTGAATTTTCCAATTTTATCAAACGTGTATTAGAATATCATTGAGCCTGGGCTATTTAATTTAAAGAAAGTCCTATGTGAATGGCTGCACTTACTAACCTTCAAATCCTGCTTCAGACTGCCTGACAATGTGAAAAACTATCTGAGCTTGCAAAGTTCTTTCTAGAAGAATTCATATACAGTTTATGAGCCAGAGATGAGCCTTGGAATTATTATGACATTTTGAATTGCAAGGAATTTTTTCGATCCCCACAACTTCAAGCATAACAACTTAAGTCTGAAAGAGAAATGATGATTTTTCTCACATTCTTCTTTGCCCATCCTGGTGGGACCACAATATGGCGGTATTTGATGGTGTGGACTCCGTGGAGCATTGCTGAGACTTTGCTCAATAGTATAATACGATTGCACCACCTCCCCCCCCCCCCCCGGGATAAGGCCTTTCTCAAAGACTCTCTCAATACTCCTGTTCAAGTTGGAATTCTATGGAGTCTCATCCACATAACTCGAGGCAGTGATTCCCAGCTATTGGATTGTAAGCTCCGTAAACACACCTCAACAGCTGTAAAAAGCATTTTTGATTTAGTTCGTTTTTTATAATATTTTTCCAACTAAAAAGTTCCAGTTGGATATCTGATCAATAGTCACAGCAAAAACAGCTTAAACGACAGGAAAATTGAATGAAAAAGTTATTCAATTTAACTAAAAGTTTCCCTGATTAAATTAAATTGTCCAACAACTAAATGCATTTTTTCTGCAAGTAGCCATTTATTTTGCTCTTTGTCTAAATGAAATGATCAATAAAGAAAACAAGGAACTTGTTATATGAGCGCAGCTCATGGCTGCCGAAGACAGCCATGAGCAAAGCTCACTTAGCACAAGGACAGCTCATTCTGTGTGGTGCTCCTGTCTACAGTGACTGCCTGAACAGGAAGTGCCTGTAGTTGCCATAAAAGTGGAGCTAGTAGTTTAGTCAGAGTTTAGTTTGATAAATAATTAAAATACCTCAAATATCTTCCAAAATAGCTTTAAAATTTCAGTATTGTCATATAACAACCTCCAATAACAACCTCCAATGACACATTTCAGGGATCTAAAGCAACATGCGTATCAATAATTATTTCCATACCCGTGATTGTAAGAAGTGACTGAAATTTAAAAGTCAACACAAAAGTTAATGACTTAAATGGCTAACCAAGTAAGAAATCATAACAATACTTAAGGTTACATAATCTTCATTAACTATCAACAAATTATTAACAGTTAGTAAACAGTCATCTCTGAAAAGCTATGGTTTTATTGATCTCAGTTATTATATGTAACATCAACAATTTAACATGATAGATCCAAATTTATAGATCCAAATTTAACCACAGATTTGAATTACATAGCTCTCAGTGTTATCTGTCTGTCTATCTTTTTATCTATATCTATCTATCTATCTATCTATCTATCTATCTATCTATCTATCTATCTATCTATCTATCCATCTATCCATCTACCCATCTAATCTTATCTATAGATCTTATCTTATCTATCTATTCTATCTATCTGCCCATTTGCCCAGTCCTTTAAAATGATAAATTGGCCTTCTGCATGGAATGTTGAAGATAATGCAGTAGTTTATGACAATGCTGCGCGAATTTCATGGCAGTGCCATTTACATATTATGATAACATATGTCAGCAGTTACTACTCTGCAAAAGTTGCAATAGACTTGTAGATACTTGAAGAAGAAATATCCTGTTTTAGCTCTGAGGCCTGCCTCGAATGCGGAAGCGCTTTTCACAAGTCAAATATTGGACTGGTCACTCGGCGGAGACCTTGGCCCGTCCTGCTCTAGTCTCTTGAGTCCCACTAGAGTTGTCCAGCTGAAATGTGTCTGTGTCCAGATTGCCATATAAAGCACCAAGAGGAAGCAGTTTGCCCCTTGTGTGACTCCGTATCAAGATAAGTGAATGATGTATCACTCCAGAACATTTGTTTGTGCAAAGAGCTCGGGTATATGCAGGACTCCTAATGTACTTAAGTGTCTCAGGAAATAAAAAGATGTGCTGTTACTTCCTTCATGTTGTTTGCTCATCTGAGAGCAAGAGAGAGTTCATCATATTTTGTCAGCTTGGCAGAGTAATAGCTGATGGAACTTTCTGCAACATATAAAAAATAATTGCAAATTACTGAAAATTTTCTTTATTTTGTCAATCATTTTTCACAACTGCCACAATTGGCCATCAGGCAAATTCAAGACAGTACTTCAAATGCAGTTTTTTAAAAGTTTGTTTCGTATTTGAAGACAGGAAAAGTTTTTGAATAGACTTTTGACTTTTGGTTTTTCTGACTAAAAGGACATGCTTGAAGTGCTACTTTTACTACAACTCCCTAGATGAGAGTAAGTATTTGTAGATACTGAGCACCTTTGAACACTCTTAGTATTGATGTAAGAGTCAGTGTATTTAAAAATTAATCATGATATATTTGTTGTCAACGTTGTGTCCACTGCTCTGACCATCTACAAAAAAAGTTTTGTATATCTTGCAAAGCTAACTTGCACCTCACTAAACAGAAGTAAGGTCAAGCCTTATCTATGCTGTTGGACAGGTCTCGAAGGAGTTTTCTTAGGAGTCAAACAAACAGTGAAAAGAGAGCATAAAAAAGCCTATCCTTAGCTGCTAATAGTTTTTAAACAAACTAAATGCCACTTTTTGCACAAATAAACAGAAGTAAAAACAAGAACGAACCAAAAATACTGTGCAGGTCAGAGGCCTGGATTTCACAAGTGGTTTGAAATAGTGATATGGAAATAAGGTGTAAGATGGGTCAAAAGAAGGAACCAAGGAAAAAAAGCATGGCAAAACTAGTTATATTGAACCCTCTTGGAATTAACATTAAAATTGAACTAATTGATCAGTTAGCATACTTAAAGTTGCTTAATTCTTGACAAATCATCACTTTTTACTTTATATCAGCAAAAAAAACATTTTATCATAACTGTGTATCAATGTAGCAGCAACCTTTGGTAAAATATGCAAACATGGGGGCAGCCTGAACTTGTTATCAATACATTTTGACATTGCAGTTTGATTTAAAAGTTTCTGTGAAGTTCTGATATGCCATTCATCAATGCTCAGTGACATTTTGACAGAATGAATTACTAATTCATCAATACATTTGCCAGATGCATTATTGTGTCGGTTTTATTTAACATCAAAGAGAACTTTCCATGTCCATGATTTAAATTTTCTAATGGTTCTATAAATAGGATTATTCAATTTGGTCAGTATAAGTGAAAATCCGTCCAAAGAAAAGCTCATAGGTTCATACGCTGTGCTCTGACCAAGAGCAGGTAGTACTTGTATACGGAAGAGCGCCTCAACTCAGAATATTCTCAGTTCTAAAGAACACAAGTATTTACTGCACCCCTTTACTCTGTCATTTACAATAGTGTGTATGTTCTACAAAATTTTGTTTTCATCAAATTCAATGTATAATTTATATTTCCCAGCATGGTCAGTAATCACCTGTTCAACATTTCATTGTACCATGGTAAGAGGTAAATATCAGTCATTGATTGTCTAACTGGTTCACGCAGTATACTTGTAAAAAAAAAAATCTATCTTTAGTTCAGTCAATCATCTTTAAATATTTTTATTTCAAGGTGAATCTTTTATTTTTCATCAATGTCTTAACAGTCAGAATCACAACAACCTGTATTTTGTATTGTATCATCATTGCAACCTTACCAGGCTGCGATGGGTGTAGGCCTACACTGTTCTAGAGTACATACATGTAGTTATCTGTACTGTTGGACAGGTCAAGAAGGTGTTTTCCTGGAGCCAAACTGCTTCAGAAAGAATAGAAAAAAGCCCCTCCTTAGCTGATAATGGATTTGAAACTAACAAAATGCCACCTTCAAACAAACACGAGTAAAAACAAGAACGAAGCAAAAGGAAAGAGTGAGTTGGAATCCTGGGAGAGCTGCATGATTAAACTGAAGACACATTTTTGGTAGTTCAGTGGTTGCAGATAACAGAGAGTTTGATTTACAGGTGATGTTAATGGTTTTCAAAAACATTGCATTTTAATATTAGCGATGGAAAGAAGTTGGCCTACCTGTTTTTCAAAGCAAAAGTAAAAAAAATTTAGGTGAAACAAATTTCTTTCAAATTTGAGCAGATAAGAAACTGTTTATGTCTACATGTATAAAACAAGGTAATGCCAGTGGTGCGCCGATGAGTACTCAGATATAACAAAGCAATTACAGTACTCGGTACTTTGAAATCTAAATTTCTTCTTCACCATGCAATGAGGAGCAAGTCTGTCCTCAGTTTTGTAGATGGTCCAAGATGGACAACGCGAATTAGGCAAGCCTTTTCTCCTGACTTATTGGCTATCCCGCTGTCAATCAAGGTTGTCTGACTGTCTTTGTCAATTTATCTGTGTACACGTATACCAGATCCTTCTTTGCTGTCTTTTAAAGAGCCAACGAGCCTTTTTTCCTCCTCGGTAGTTTGGGATTTTTAGTTTGAGGTTGTATACATTGCAAACATTATGTTTGTGAAATACAAGATATTAAGCCCTGACACCCACTCTGCTGACCAATCTCTCACTTCAATTTTCCCCTTTAATAACTCAGTCTGTGTTTTACGGCCTATCAGCATCAGAGTATCTCAATTTTACTTTAAATGGGATACTTTTATCAGAAAGTATATCATATCAGTTGCAGATTTGTCTGTAGCAGCACTTCAGTGTTAGAGCGGTAACTAATCAGTTATAATATAAATTGATCTATGGGGAAAGCCAGGTTTATCTCATGGATACTTCTCGATGTCCACACACATCTTTGTAATATCCAAGAGACCCAGACCCATATAGCATCCAAAAAGTTTCACTTTCATCAATTTCAGAACTGCAGGCATATTCATTTAGTAGGAATGAATAAATTATTATTGGTCGAAGATGCAGTAAATATGATGTATTGGAAAAACTGGAAGTTCAAGTTTTAGAAATGTGAGGTTTCCTCAAACTGTTTTCTATTTAATAAATTATCAAAATGCCATAGATATTCTCATGGTTTCTTCTCAATTTCCTGTGTTCAAAGAAAACCATTTATTTAAATTATCATAATGCAGAGATCTGTCTTTTCTTCTCACTGACTAAAAGTATCACTATACAGATAGGTAAGACTAAACTCTGCTGGACTACAACCTATGTTGTTCTCCAGATGGTTATGTCCTCGTCTACAAACATGCATATCACTTGCAGTCAAATATTGTTAGACACTCTGCTTGCAGCTAAAACACTTCAAAGCATTTAGGAGTTAAGCCAGGCATTCTAAGTAGCTGTAAAAAGGCAATTTCCTCTAAGGAGGCCATGTAAATGAGAAGCTGTCATCAAAGAATGCCTTTGCAGTGTCATGAATTCAACCTGTACAGCATCCTGCTCCTTTGCATGAAGTTCCTAATAACCATACTGTGATGCAGCCACATCAATCACGGCAAAGCAATGCAATTTAGCCTGCTCACAAAAGTAGAACTGCATTTGAAATGGAAAATGGGTTAATTAAACGCAGTGTATCAATATGATCTTAAAATTTTTATTGTCAGTTAGGCGTACATCCACAAATTTAACTGTAGCAGGATATCTGACATAAACTGCTTTAAACTGAACAATGAATGAGTCTGTAATTTCAAAACTGTTTAATTCTATATGAAATCACCAGAGAACTATTTAGATCAAAAAGGTGAGTTGAGTACACTTTATCTGTTGTTGGGGTTTAGTTGATTTTGGCAGCTAACTGTGGAGAGAGATTTCAACAAGATTTTCTGCTACTTTGGACAAGGCAAGACTTAGTATCAGGTTCAAGTAAACTTTTTTTATTTCTCGCACATTCAACAACAAGTAATCGAACTGTAAAAGCCTCTTCCTGAATCTTGATAGCTAATAGCTTTCAAACAAGTCTGCAGATGTCGCACTTATGGCAGGGAAAGGAGAAGAAGGTTCAACACTAGTTATGTAAATTACGTGGCCAATTGTGCAGCGTACGTAAGACATACGTTGCTCTTTCTTTCGTATTTCGTACGTAAATCAGTTGTTTTCACGTATGAATTACGTACGAAATTTTACGTACGTAAAACATACGTAAATTTTCGTATGGATTTCATACGTATAAAGTTGGTTTTTGGGGCATTAACTAAATTTTTTTGCTGATTTTTTTTCACATATCCAATACAAGGTCTAATCTTAAACCGTTTATGATAACCATATTGCACTAAAATGGCCAAAGTAACTGAAAAGTGCCTGTGTGAAATTTTTATAAATTCGTACGAAAACGTATGTACGTTCTACGGATCGGCTCTTTTTTGTGAGTTTCGTACGTAGAATTTACGTACGTAATTCGTAAGCTGCACAATTGCTAGTGTAGTGGGATGTGCAGTGATGTTGCCACTGACTTGCGATGTTTCCAACAAGAGGCTTACCCATGGAATATGTTTTGAGGTATGCCAAATACAAGCAAATCGCCGGATGAAAAAGCAAAATCTCATAACATTCTTTTATATAAATTCTGCAGACTGTCAATTGCACGAGGATGATATTTTGGATTCATACATGTAGATGGTTCATCTGGCAATCTGGGCACCGACTGGACGTGGTGGTAAACTTGTGGCCAACTAATCAAAATCATCAGCCAACCAGTGCCATCTGCCAAACAAGATTACCAATTACTTGTGCTGCTTACACAATGCCGGATTTCCCTCATTAACATTATCTTCCACAACCCACTTACCGTGTACACAATAATTATAAATGAGCTGAGGCATAGCGGAATAGCTTTGACTACAAAAATGTTGATCCCTCTTATTGTCAGAGTTACAATACATTTCAAATGTCTGTACATGTATGCTGACAGTCTGACACTGTAATTCTATGTAGGAGGCCACTTCAAACAGTGTGTTACTGACAGGAAAATGCAGTAGACTTTAAGAATATTCATTTTTGACATTTAATGATATTGATCTGGGCAGTTCTATACTATTTTGTGAGGATAAATCTACAGATCCGTAGATAAAATAACATGTCTTTTGGTTGTAGGACCTAGGTGGTCTCGATAATCTCTGTATAACATCCATCATTTAATCTGTTAACCTTGCACAACGGAAATCCTTGTTGAACGGTTGAAATGATAAGCCACAATATCTTTAGATATAAAATATTCTCAGCTGCAGCATTAAACTTTCTATTTGTTTCATTTTGATGAGGAAGCAAACCCGAATGTGAAAAGAACCAGAAGAGATAATGAGAAAATTGTCCTGAATTATGTGATCATTATGTAGAAGTGTAGCCTTAACCAAATTCTTGGGAAGTACCCATCTGTTGACTTGTCTTTTTTAGTTATGAATTAATTTCTATGAATTACATTGAAATTATAATTGTTTTTCAGCGGCTCAGGCTCTATTCTCCACAAAGGCTCCAACAGTTATATTGTATGGATGAAATGTTAAGATAATTCACGGCTTTGAATAAGGCCAGACTGTTATCTCAAGATATTAGCATCATTTGAAATGAAAGAATTAAAGTAGCTTCTAATCTATGGCAATGTGCTAATGAAGCTATATGCATCATTTCCATAGTGAAATATTGTCATGAACCTTCTGTGTTGGTATTGACCTTCTCACGAAATTAAAGGGATCATCAATATATCAAGTTCAATACAGATTGTCAGTGAACATGTAGCCTAAACTGGGTAAATGTGAATAGAACTGAAAATAAACTCTGCTTTAATGCGTGAGCTCTCACCACATATAACCTAAGATTAAGTAAATGTACCTGAATTCTGGATGTTTTCTCAGTTATCTCTAAGCCTCATTGCAGATGCATTAACAAAAACGTTTCAGCAGCTGCACATGAATGCATCAGGTTGTTTCACACTAAGTAATAAGAAACATTTTGCAGCTTTTATGGATGAAAAAAAATCTGCACTTCTGAAACATTCAATTGTTCTCATGTTGAATTACTTTTTTGCTTCAGGTAGAAATTTGTACTGACAGAAAGTACGCACTTTTTCGTTGATTATGGGGAAAAACATACACCATCTCTTTCACCTAAGGCTGAACGATTTCATTTTGTTGCCTCCTTTGGACGGTCTTTGGCAGATATAAATCTATCCCACATCTATCAGGAATCAAGTCAGTCGACTTATTGGTTTCGATCTCTTACAAATACTGAGCAAGGAGAGATTTTCAGGAACAACGGGCAATCACTCACAATAAGACCCAGCACGCCTCTCTGAATTATCACTCTTGACAGTTTTAGGGTTCTGCACCCTTCTCTGCCAGACATCCGGGTCATGAAGACCCTCCAAGCCCTAAATCAACCTCACCTTTCATTCCAGAATGTTAAAGAATTTGCTTGTCTTGGTTCTGTCAATCTGATAATGGTGATACCCAAGTTTCCCACACCAACTGTCAATTAAGGAAATTTATGTACTAAATAGACTGTAGACAGCAATAACACAAACGATACTTACCAACATCCCTTGTTTCAAAACTTGCAAGTTGCAGGATAATTGCTGCCAGCAACTGCTTATAAACCCACAGTATCGCTTATAGTATAATACTGTGCTCGTAACAATTAAACGTAACAGTGTAAATAATATCCAAAAATATACTTCTTTTTCATAACCACTGACCAATTTGTAAACAATATCAAGAATGTATTTTGTGGAAGAGAAAGCAAAAACACCAGTTGATGTACATGTTTCTAAGAAAAACATACACAAAAAAACAGAGACCTTGTTCCTCTTGAGTTTTATCACTAACAGTTCCGCACCCTCTTGTTTTGCTGTGGCTTCAGTGCACTTGAAGAAACTGAAACGGTCTGATATTTTGGCAATTTTGTTTTTAGTATATTATGCGATTAAGTTCTTAGTAAAGTTCTAAAGAAAAATACTTGATACAATATTCTGATACAATATTCTGATAAGTCAGTATGAAGATTCGCACAAGGCTATTTTGCAAAACACATTGTGCTTCGTTGCTAACCCTAACCTGGTCAACAAACATAATTCCTTTAGTATCAAATTTATATATAACAAAAGCAAATCATTAAATTGTTGTTAAATGTATTTAAAATATTTCGCAGGCATAAAATGTGTTTGTTGAAACTCAGCAGATTGGAGATATACAAAAAATAGAATTGCATTTCAGACACCACGAAATGACATGAAGGTTCTTTGACGTCAAAAAAAAAAAACCAGAAAAATTATCTAATTTTGTTTTCATCACAAGGAGAGCTGATGAGATTGATATATCAAGTGTCAAAATCTGGCATTTAATTTTTATTGAACAAACAAGATGGGTAAGCCACTCTCCAAGGCCTGCTACACTGGCCAACGAAGGTTTTCCTATGTCTATAAACCTAATTAGAGCATGCTGAGTCCAAATCTGGAGTAAGGATTTCTCTAGAATGTCAGCATTTTCAGTAATGTCCATGTCAATATGTGGCAAATAATATATATATATCCTTACAAGAACTCTTAGTCTTAGTGGCTGTTTTTCCTATATTCTACATTGTAGCTACTTCAAGTTTTCAAGGAGTGTCAAAATCATAATACCACAATTTACAATGCCACACCTTGAAGATAAAATGATATGCATGGTCTTCAAAGTAAGAACACATTTGTTATTTTGCCTTCTGAATTCTCCAATATATAGAGTAGGCCTACACAATGCAATTTAAATACACTAAAGAACCTTTTGAATCTGTGAAGACGGCTACTGTATGTAGTCAGAAAAGCCAAGCCAGATTGCATTATGGAAAGCAATATACCTTACTCACACCCATACTACGGATGCACATACTTGTTTATTGAATTTAATAGTATACATATTATTGGTTTGTTCGCTGGAAATCTAGCAAATAAGAATTTACAATAATTCGGTCTAAAATATGAGGGCATTGTTTCACAAAATCATACTTGGTTCAAGTCTGACTGTTAATAACCTTTCATTAATGCCATTCTGGAAAGGGCATCATCTCATCTTGAGGGATTTCATTCACCAATTAGCAACATGAAGAGCAATGAGGTTGGATATAATGGATTATCATCTTGGGGCCTTACATGAACTCTTGACGGTGTGTGATCAAAATATGCATTGGATTTGTCTAATTTTGTCAGAAAGGTCAATTCTGAAACAGATTAGTCCTGACAAAATTCCACAAGGGAATGTGAGTACACTTGACTTCATTAGCACAATGTTGTGGATGCTACTCCAAGGTAATAAATATTGCTTCAAATGATGCTAATATGAGACAACAACAGTCTGGCCTCACTCAAAGCAATGAAATATCTCACCTGTTCCCAGTGGAACTTCCCACATAGATATAGAAGAACAATGCAAAATTTAATGTGCAGCCCTTGGTGAGGAAAGAACCTGAGCAGCTGCATAACCAACTCATTTCAATGTAAAATTCAGAACTCATAAACAAATTGACAGATGGGGATTTCCCAAGAATTTTGCTAAGGTTATAATTTTACACAATGATCTGCTAATTCACAACAATTTTCCCATTATTACATCCGGTTCTTCTCAAATTTAGGGTTTGCATTCCTCATGTAGCTAATTATTTGCACTTTTATAAGGATTTTCATTGAAAAAGTGTATATTGATCAAGTGAGAGATACAGAAAATTAAAAGAATATAGTGGAAATCTGTGTTAATGAATCATAGCATGCCCTCAATAGGTCAAATGACCCAATCAAGAGCCTGCGGGTATGGACCACTAAATAGATTGAAATTTCCTACCAGTTAATATCATTATTTCTTTGGGCACTGCTCACTCTCTGAGAGGATGTAAGTTTTGTTGCCACTGTTGTCAGTTAAATATGAATGTTGTTAAAAGCCTACTGCATGTTCCTGTCAATACCACACCTAGTTAAAGTGGCCTCCCAGAACGGATTGAAGTGCCAGTGTACATATACGGACATTTCAAATGTATTTTATCTCAGACAGTGAGACAGATCTAATCTATTTTTGCAGTGTTACATAATATCAGCTATGCTTCAATATTAAATAACACTATTACCATTATTGTTTGCATATACATGCGAAAGTGTATTTAGGTTAATTGACTGGCAGTTGACTGATCTTTGCTGGTCGGTAGACGATTGGGTTAGTTGGTGACTAGTAGAACACAATCTATAGTTGATTTGCAGATTGTTAGATTTACAGTATAAATTTCTAAAAGTGGCTTGTCATTTAAAAATCTTGCCTTAGCTATCAATCCACAGCAATTTCAAGCTAAACTTAGCTACACTTATCCATAGCTATCCATTACTACTGTTTAAATAAGGGATAAAGAGCTTTTAGTGTATCCAAAAGAATACAAATGGATAGCCATGGCTAGATATGGATAAGGCTAGTAATGAATAGCTACCGACATCAAAGTTGAGCCACATTCAGAAATTTGTACTGTACTATCTGCAAGCATAAATCAAAAAATATTATAATTTTTTAGGTGGCAGTATGCAGAGACAAAAGGACAATTTCAGTGTAAACATATGATGTTTTACCAGGCAAACTGTCTGGGCTTGGTGTAATCTTAAACATTCCACAGGTAAGTTCGATGGTGGAATTATCTTAAGTTTCTTTCAGCATTGCGAAACATTCCACAAGTTTACTGAACTTGTGTTGATTTCTCTTCTTGTACAATGAGGGCCGCATCTGCAGACTTGTTTGAAAGCCATTAGCCACCAGGAAGATGCTTTTACTGTTTTGTTACTTGGTTGTTAAAAGTTTGAGAAACAAAAAAGTTCTCCTTTAACTTTATGCTATACTTAGTCTTGGCGTGTCGAAAGTTGTGGAAAATCTTTTCGAAATGTTACCCTTCCAAATCTCTCTCTACTGGTAGCTGCCAAAATCAACTAAAACCACCTACAATAGATACATTGCACTCTACTGTACTCAACTTTGTGGTCTCAATATTTTTCTATTGATTTCATACAGAATTAAACAGTTTTGAAATTACACACACATTCATTTTTCAGTTTAAAGCATTTTATGTCAGATATTCTGCTAGAGTTGGATATGTGGATGTAGGCCTAACTGACAATAAAAATGTAAGATCATATTGATGCATCACGTTTAATTTTTAAAACCCATTTTCCATTTCAAGTGTTTCTATTTGTGTGGGAAGGCTTATTGCATTTCTTAGCCGCGATTGATGTGGCTGCATCGTGGCATGCCTATTAGAAACTTCTTGAAAAAGAGCAGGATGCTGCACAGGTTGGATTCATGACACTGCAAAGGCATTCTTTGATGACGGGATCTCACTTACATGGTCTCCTTGGAGGAAATTGCCTTTTTACAGCTACTTAGAATGCCTTGCTTAACTCTTAAAAATGCTTTGAAGTGTTTTAGCTACAAGAAGTGTGCCTAATAATATTTGACTGCTAGTGATATGCATGTTTGCAGATGAGGACATAACCATCTAGAGTACAACATAGGTTGTAGTCCAGCAAAGTTTAGTCTTACCTGTCTGTATAGTGATACTTTTAGTGAGAAGCAAATAACGGATCTCTGCATTATTTCAACATAAATAAATGGTTTTCTTTGAACACAGGAAATTGAGAAGAAACCATGAGAATCTCTATGGAAGTTTGATGATTTATTAAATAGAAAACAGTTTGAGGAAACCTCACATTTCTAAAACTTTAACTTCCAGTTTTTCCAATACATCATATTTACTACGTCTTCGACCAATAATAATTTATTCATTCCTACAAAATGAATATGCCTACGCCCTACAGTTCTGAAAGTGAAACTTTTTGGATGCTATGTGGGTCTGGGTCTCTGGGATATTACAGAGATTTGTGTGGACATCCAGAAGTATCAGCGAGATGAACCTGGCTTTCCCCATAGATAAGTTTATATTATAACTGATTACTTACCACTCTAACACTGAAGTGCTGCTTCAAACAAATCTGCAACCGAGATGATGTACTTTCTAATAAAGCTGTCCTAATTAATGTAAGGGGGAGTGAGTTTGTGTTTTACGACCCATCAGCATCAGGGTGGGTTATTAGAGGCTTAATTAAAGTAAGAGATTGGTCAGCAGAGTGGGTCACAGGGCTTATAATCTTGTATTTTACACAGACTATGCTTGCCGTATAGACAACCTCAAAGCAAAAATGCCAAACGATCTAGGAGAAAAAAAAAGGCTTGCTGCCTGCCTGAAATATGCCTGAAAGTGGCTGGCATGCACAGATAAATTGATATAGACAGTCAGACAACCTTGATTGACAGCAGGATGGCCAATAAGTGTGAAGTAAAAAGTTGGATAATTGTGTTGTCCATCTTGGACCATTTACGATAAAAAGGACTGACTTGGTCCTCCTTGCATGGTGAAGATGAAATTTAGAACATAAAGGATATAACGGATGCTGCATCTGATTACTCATTAGCACTCCACTGGCATAACCTTGTTTTATACATGAAGACATAAACGGTTTCTTTTCAGCTCAAATTTGAAAGACATTTGTTTCACCTAAATTTCTTTTCAACTTTTGGTCAGAAAAACGGGTAAGGTCAACTTCTTTCCATCACTAATATCAAAATGCAATGTTTCTAAAAACCATTAACACTAGCTATAAATGAAACTCTCTGAATTAGCTGCTACCACTGAAATATCAAAAATATGTGTTCAGTTCAGTCATGCAGCTCTCTCAGGAATCCAACTCTTAGTACACGGCCTTATGTCATTTAGCGGTATTTTTTGAAAAGCCTAACAATCTTGTACTTTTTGGAAACCTGAGGAGTTGTAGTAACATTTTTTGCTGGATGCCAATTTTTCCCATGGCAACCAAAACAGGAATTTGTTACCATAGCAACCAAGGTCAGTTTTTCTAAAAATTTAAGAATTTTCATATTTTATTAAAACCATGGTCCAGAACCAGAATCTAAGTATCAGGATTAATAAATGCACAAAATCGGATTTTTTTGGTCAAGTGACCTTTGACATCCAGGGTCGTTGTCATGGTAACAAATGCGAGCAAAGGTCAAAATTCAAGGTTTTTTAATCTCAGCTGAACTTTACGGACCTCGCATTGCCCAAGTTACCATCAATTTCAACAATCATTGGAGTCATTAGTGGAACCAGTATGTGTACTGTTTCTATACATATGCTCATTACAGTGGTGGCCATGGAAACCAGGTTAGAAGCAAAACTTCAAAGTCATGTCTGCTCATTAACGTCTAAATTGACTAATTGGGCAACTTTGATGTCACCAATGTACTATTTATCACACCTGGGGATGAGATATTTTTTAAGTTTTGCATTTATTTAAGTTACTGAAATATTTTTTTGGCCTAAAGTTGGAATTGTCTCCTCCTGCTTCTTGTCTGTGGTCTCCATGGCAACCGTTTTTATATGTTTTGTTATTTTGGTAAAAATCTCCAAATTTCACCTTAAATGTGTATAAGAAACTGTCTGTTTTGTATGAAAAAATATTCTAGGATAAAAAGGGGCATAGGCGTACGGCGCGCGCAATTTTTGGGGGGGCGAGTGACATTTGCCCGAATTTCCAGATCTGGATTTAATGGCATTTCTAATGAAATTGCCTGGAAATCATTAATTTTTGATAGTGTTTATTAAATCATCTGCCCAAATTTTTTAGCCTTTTTGCCCGAATCTGACTGTTTCCCAAACATTTGGGGGGGCGACCGCCCCCCCTGCCCCCCCCTCCCAAACGCCTATGAAAAGGGGTATATGTGATTACATGACCTCATGAATTAGAGATCCAGGTGATCTTGAAAGTGAGGCTCAAAGGTAAGAAATGTGTTATTACATTGACGTCAAAGTAAAAACATGACAAGTTATTGTCAGTAGGTCACCATCATTAGTTTGGTTGCAATGGCTGTTAATTTTATTTTCTAGATATATCAGTTTCCAGAATTTCTGATTTTCAAAAAATATTGGTTGCCTTGGTAACCGGACTGAATGCACTTGAGACAAATACAAGGATTCATTTTGCATAAACTAAAATTTACAAACATCATACTGGCAGATTCTAATCAATTTCATCAACAATTTGTGTATAAATATGATACAACAGTATGTCTACTCTTTCAATAGATGTACAATTCATTGGTAGCCATGGTAACCAGGTTATAGCCAGAACAACCAGGTATAGTTTAATTGACAAATGTAACATATTGGGTTGCCTAAGATAAGATAATTCTCAAACTTTTCTGTCACTTATTTATGATATTCAGTTCTACTTTTCTTTTCTTAAATGTTGAGATTCTTCCAGTTCCTCACCATGGTAACCATGACAACAGTTTAAAAGAGCCTCATATTTTAGATAAAAATAAACAAATCTCAAAGTTTTACCAAAAAAGAAGCTGACAAGGGCCTGTACTTTAAATTAAAGAATTTATTGTCCAAGGAAAATTATCCATGCCATGATATCCTGTTGCCATGAATGTTGCTTTATAAATCAGAGATAATTTTCAGTTTAAAAATGAGGCTCATAGTCACTGATATACAAAAGAAAATATTAAGACAATGATGCTAATTAAGAAAAAAAGGGCAGGTGATGACTGTTACATTCGAAGAATTATGAGTACATTACTTATATTCAGCTGTTTGTGGCCATCAATGACCTCACAACAGGCCCTATTCATTGCATTGAAATGAGATGTCAATTTGTCATTGAGTAACTTGTGATTCAGTAGATTGCTTGTTCTGATAGCATTGAGAGTATAGGATATAAACTGAGCCTCATGTACTGCATGTGAGTCACAGAGAATAACATTACATTGATAGGGATATCACCTGAAGAGGGTCATCTGTTCTAGAATATTTGAGAAGAATGAGACTGTTCTTCTTACTTTTATTGTATATATAATTATATATCATCAGTGTTGTATTTTTTATTCACAACAATGTACTGGGTAATTGGTTGCCAATGCCATGGTATGCATTTGAGAGGCTCAATTGGTCTACTAAGAAATGGATAGATTGACTGATCTGGCACATTTTTAATACAACTTACAAAAATCAGTTCAAATTTAAAACAAGTTTTTTTTTGGGCTAAAATTCTTTTTCAGGAAAATTAAAAATATAAAACAATTTCTATAACTGGTGAATATGTGTAATTTCTTGGTGAAGTTGAGCACTTGGGAAACATGAAAATCTGGTTAATGGTAATTTTGAGTTTGCTGGTTAAAAAAATTGGGGGTGCCATTTTGTCACTGTTCCAACTTTTTAAGGACTCCAAATTTGTCGAATTAAGACACTCTGAATGCCATGTCAATGAAGAAATGTGATGTCAAAACTAAATCTAACAATCTTCAATTAGCTCCAAAAGTCATAACCACAGCTGCTATAGTGCTCCAGTAGCGTCCACAAGACTCATAATATCCGATAATGCCGGTTACTAGCTGAAAGTTTCAGTGAACAGTGGCTTTATTTATTGTGACAGGAAATGTGTCAATATTTTGGGGGGAAAGTGTCTCCTTCATAACATTAATGTATGCATTGTATAGTCCTATCATGAATATTTTTCTATTCGTTTTATAACAACAGTAAAGTACAAATAACATTGGCGATGAGGTAAGTTCACATTAAGCATGCATAATAGTAGTGTATTGAATTGACAGGTATGTCTTGACCGTTTCTTATATCAGTTATTTCTAAAATCCTTACACTTTCTGGAAGGCAGTGCCACAGCAATGATGCTGGTTTTGAAAATGCTCTGTTCTTTACCCTACTTTCCTTACTGCCTTTTGATCTTTTTTTGGTTTGGTATTCATGAGTTCATTCACCATTTTGAGGTACTGATGTGCTAGACCATTCACAGCTTTCCAAATAGCAGTCATGAGTTTGAATTGGGATACTTCTTTCCTTTGTCCACAAATTTGACCTCTTTTTTAGTCCTTCAGTCAGTCGGACAGCTGAGTTTTAGGAAGGCTGCTGGTCTAAGTTTTGGGCAACTTTGAGTTTGTCTGTCAATAGATTGAAAGAACCCTTGGTAAAACAGTCCATTGCTGTCAGGCCAAACCATTACTGGTATGTTTAATTTTGAGTCAGATTACATTGCTGTAGTAAAGGTGAGGGGTGATTCTCACATTGAACGCTGTTTTGATTGACTTATTGTTGAGTAACTTCCAACTAGTGATCTTGATTAAATGCTATGTTGTCTTGATGGTAACAGACTTGCTTAATCCTAAAGAAACAGTTGGAAATTGATGAAAATTAGGAGTACAATACTTATCTTTTCAAAACAGATATAATTATACACTTTTGGTTGATGACCCTCCTTTTTATTACAGCAGTCGGACAACACGATCTACAATTCTACATGTCAGATTTGACCTTCTCTGCCTTGATACCATGATAATGTATGGTAAATGTAAAAAAGATTTTTTTTTGAAGAATGAAACGAGAACATTTCTTTAACCCAACCGATCAGCCTCCCAAATGTTAGGTCTGGAAACAAGGCTCATGAAACACTTTTCTTTTTTACTTTTTAAGGCAGCGAACTTCAGCATTGGGCTTTATGAGCCGCATTCTAAAAGAAATGATTTTATACCAAGACTTAGGCTACATCATATTGGAGAAATTCGATTGGTAAATTTCAATGAAAAAGAACCATACCCACTGTTAGTGAGAAGAAGGCTACACTGTGCTGCACACATAGTTGTTTCTCAAGAAAGTAGGATGGATACTGGGCAGTGCTCTGCTATTTTACACACATTTGTGACATCCATAGAATGTTTGAAGCCACCGCATGGTAATTTCAGAACCAATTGTCCCAAGAAAAAAGGAAATAATTCATGTTCACTGTTCAGGAAAGATGTTTGACCCCAAAAACACAGAAAGAGTGGCAGAATATTTCACTAGGGCAGAATAATTATTCTTGACCTTTTATTTTCTCTTATTTGTCTCTCATATGAATTCAGTCTGGTTACCATGGCAACAAATATTTCAATAATTAAATAATATGGAAACTGATATATCTACAAAGTAGAAATAACCCCCATTGCTACCAAAATAATGATGGTGACCTACGGGCAAAAACTTGTTATTTTATTACTTCGCCGCCAATGTAACAATGCATTTCTTATCTTTGAACCTCACTTTCAAATGAACTGGATCTCTAACTGTTGACATATACCCCTTTTTAATCCAAGAATATTTTTTCATATGAAAAAGACAATTTCTTATATATATTTGAGGTGAAATTTGGAGATTTTTACCAAAATAACAAAACATATAAAAACGGTTGCCATGGCAACCACAGACAAGAAGCAGGTTGTGACAATTCCAACTTTAGGCAAAAAAACATATTTTTGAAACATAAATAAATGCAAAACTTTAAAAATATCTCACCCTAGGTTGGATAAAATAGTACATTGGTGATATCAAAGTTGCCCAATTAGCAAATTTAGACGTTACTGAGCAGACATGACTTTGAAGTTTTGCTTCTTATTCGGTTTCCATGGCCACCAATGTAATGTGCATATGTATAGAAACAGTACACATACTGGTTCCACTAATGACTCCACTGATTGTTAAATTTGATGATAACCTGGGCAATGCCAGGTCCGTAAAATTCAGCTGAGATTAAAAAACCTTTAATTTTGACATTTGCTCACATTTGTTACCATGACAACGACCCTTGACCTCATAGGTCACCTGACCATAAAAAGTCCCTTTCAAGGAAGTATTAACCCTGATATTCTGATATTGGCCGTTGACAATAATTATCTTGAAATATGAAGATTTGTCAATTTTTTTTCAAAATTGACCTTGGTTGCTATGGCAACAGATTTCACCTTTGGTAACCATGGAAAAAATTGGCATCCACCAAAAAAAGATAGCACAACACCCTAGGATTCCGAAAAGTATAGCATTGTTGTACATTTCAAAAAATACCACTACCCCCTTTTTTGTACCATAAGGCCATGTACTATCTGTCCTTTTGGTTCGTTCTTGTTTTTACTTCTGTTTGTTTGTTTGAAGGTGGCATTTAAACCCCATTAGCAGCTAAGGAGTGGCTTTTTTCTATTCTTTTTGAAGTAGTTTGGCGCCAGAAAAAAAAACCTTCTTGACCTGTCAAACAGCACAGATAAGGCTTGACCTACACTCTAGTACAGTGTAGGCCTACACCCATTGCAGGTAAGACATTGATGAAAATTGAAATAAATCCACCTTGAAATAAAAGCATTGAAAGACTGATCTAAAGATAGATAAATTTTTTACAAGTATACTATGTGAACCAGTCAGATAATCAATGATTGATATTTACTTCTAACCATGGTACAATGAAATGTTGAACAAGTGATTACTGACCATACTGAGAAATATAAATTATACATTGAATGCAATGAAAACAACATTTTGTCGGACATACACACTCTTGTAAATGATAAAGTAAAGCAGTGCGGTAAATACTAGCGTTGTTTAGAACTGAGAATATTCTGAGTTGAGGCCCTTGTTCGTATACAAGGACTACCTGCTCTTATTCAGAGCACAGCGTATGAACCTGTGAGCTTTTGTGGGCCTATCTGAAATTAAGCACCAGGTTTTGACTTCTTATGACTTCCAACAAGTTGCTGTTAAACATGAATACTCCCAATACTCCTGTGTACTGAACCAATGTTATTTTTAAAATTACAGTTAATATTTTCTTTGGACGGATTTTCACTTATAATGACCAAGTTGAATAATCCTATTTATAGAACCTTTAGAAAATTTAAATCTTGGACGTGGAAAGTTCTCTTTGATGTTGAATAAACCTGACACAATAATGCATCTGGGCAAACGTATTGTTGAATTAGTATTTCATTCTGTCAAAATGTCACTGAGCATTGATGAATGGCACATCAGAACTTTGCCAAAACTTTAAAATCAAAAATAAAATTAACAAAATAATGTAACTGAATTGTCAATATGTATTGATGAACTATTCTCTCAATGTGGCACATCAACCCATTCACACTAAATTTAATGCATAGATATATCCTGCAAATAAATTCAGTAATTCTTTTATGATCCACATTCAAAAGTGCGAAGGAAATAAACATATATTTTGTTTGGTGTCAAGTGTTTTTGGTCGGGAAAGAATGAGAACGTCTTTAATTGATAGTAAAAGGAAAATAAAATAAATGTTTTTAATCAGATTGTAAAATTGCTGATTTTTCTTTCCTAGCCGGAAAAAAAGTATAAGAAACTAACAAAATCCAAAATTCTTTTTCATTTGTTGCAGTGTGTTTACTGAGCTTGCAATCGAATAGCCGAGAATCAATGCCTCAAGATATATGGATGAGACTCCATAGAATTCCCACTTGAGCAGGAGTATTGAGAGAGTATTTCAGAAAGGCCTAATCAATATCCTGAGGGAGGCACTAGTATTATACTTTTGAGCGACGTCTTAATAATGCACCACATCCCCAAACACTGCCATATTGTAGTCCAAAAGGGCTGTCTCAGAAGAATGCCATAAATATCACCATTTCTTTCTCTAAAAAAAAACCAACTATTTTCAAGAAACAACCATCATACAATTCTCAAAATGGCTGATAGGCTTTAAAATTGTTAAGGGGATCAAAAACATTCCTAGGAAATTACACAGTGCATGGTCACAAACCAAAACCTCATAAAATCGTAATAAAGTGAACGGTTTTTTGACTAAGCCCCCCTACTATAAAGCATGACACGAAATGAATTTAGTTCTAAGAAGAGCAACTTCACAGTTGGATGCCCAAGAATCAAATGCAACTGCTCTAAATACAATTGGCCTGACAGCAACTTTTTATCACCTACAGGTGGCTGTCAGAACTAAACAGGTACTGGGAGTGGAGACACCTACGCCTGTTACATTAATGAGACATTTTTCACACTTGCCTGGCAAATCTCATATTCGCAATAAACTAAACAGTATGCCAAAGTTATTTCCAAGCAAAGGCCTGAGAAAAAAAAAAAATTTCAGCTGCACAAGGCAATCTCACTTTGAATCCTAGTTAAAATGATGACCTCTGGGAAGGTATTTGTACCGATATAAATGTATTATGTGGCTCACACAAATATTATAATTTGGTTATAATGTAAATCACAGACAATACCCCACTTTGAAATACAGTCTTTTTTTTTTCGTCAGACAGGTTAAGACTGCCAAGAGGAGTATATTGAAGAAACAAAAAGAAAAATGAGAGGGAATTTAAGCCTCTTTGTGTTACTAATTCTGTCGTATTAGCCTTCAAACAAGTTTCTTGCCCGTGGTCTTGACATCTTCAGAAGGAAAGCGACAAAAAGTACTAAATAGAGGGAATCTCGTGTTTGAACCAAAGAGGGCACCAGTATCCAGGGTGTGGAAATTAAGCTATGTAAAAAATCAGAACAAGGATATCTACAACTAAATAGTGGTTCAATGAAGTGACTTTCTTTCACTTGGCATAACAAGAAATTTATCAATTATCATGACAGTGAGCAGGGGAGTAGATCCTGGGGGGGGGGGGGGTATGGGAGGGATGCATCCCCCCCTAGGATGAACCTGGGGGGATGATCATATGATTATCCCCACCTAGAATTTCAAACTACTACCACAAGGTGTTGAAAATTATCAGTTATATTCAGCAATTTTTTCCAAGATACCAATTGCTTCTTATGTGAAAAATACAAGCCTCAGAACTAGCCTTGGATAATCTAAAATATATTGACTTTTGGGGCCTAAAGTGGCCGCCGAAATCCATCACCGTGCGACTCTCCACCCATTAGTCATCGCGCAAAGCTTGCATTCGCCGAAATCATCCCCCGCTACAAATATGAAAAATCTACGCCCCTGACAGTGAGCAATGTGTGGAGGAGATAAATCATGGATGGACACACGTTACTTCACTTTCGACTGTCAGTGTCAGCTTATCCAGAAGGTTGTCTATGCATTCCTTGGTCTTTTTGTATGATGCCCAGCCATTGTCTAGTAGCCACTAAACCTGCCAGTATACTTAAGGTTTGAGCTTGCTATGAATGATAGTTCATGTGTGAACATTAGGGGTGTGTCACTGATTCTTATTCTTGGAAGTAATTGATTCTTTTTGCTGATAAAGTAGACATAAATCACATTGTTCGTTCTTAATCAGATAACAAGTTTGTTACTGAAATAGGACTTTACTGGAAATAGGTTTGAAAGCCCAGTGTTGAGATTGAATACATTCTTCTCTCGTTTTTGAATTGTTACGCAAAACCAGCTTTTTGATTATTCAAGGTGCCTACTTAATATTGCTTCACTAATGTAAAATAGCTATATTATGCCTCATTCTAGTAACGTCACAAGATGACGCAAGATGGCGTAACATAGTTTTAAGACATTGCATCCTATAGCAAACATTACGTAACAGTTAGAATTAAAACAGCTTCCAACAAGACGGTTGTATGTTTTACTTAAACACAAAAAATTGGAAATTACTTCAGTCTCCAGAAAATATAACTAGCACTGATGGTTCTCAATGTTTGCATCTCAGCATCTTGATTAACTTTCAGACTTTATATTACAGACAATGGGGATTAATCTTTAATTATGGAATGTAAGGAAGAGGCTGTTGACGTTCTTTGAGTAATTAAATCACAGTTAGAACCAGCCATGTTTTGATACGTAAATCTTCAACTAATCATTTGAGAGGAATTAATTTTCAGATTAAACCCTCCTGTGTTGTGACCCATTTTTTGGTCTTCTGAATTAAGAGATTGAAATTCCTTTGTTTTTTCTTTTGTTTGTTGAAAGACAGATTCCACTTTTTTGATGGAAGGATAATGGATAATTACAAGTTCTCACAGGATATGTTCGTTCCTGTGTTCCAACAATAAAAGATCCAGGAATGAAATTAATCATGAAGCAGCACACCTAAAATATTACCATTGGACATTTTATCACAGTTATAAGGATATCAATCACAACAGACAGAATAATTCACACTGACAATATATATATATCTTCAATTCGGTGAAGAAATGTGATTGCAGACCTTCTGTTAACTGGTCTTCTGTCATGTTTTCCATGTTTATGTCTACTTTATTTTTTAACCAAAATATCCCCATACCTCAAAATGGTCTCAAACATTAGAAATTACTAACTTTGCAAACCAGCCTTCTTCAAAATGTCGGTAGCCAATCCTTTGTTCCTAAGGAGGTCGTTTTAAAACGCCCAAGATTATAATTATAAAGACAGGCCAAACATCTCGCCATTACTATAAATAGTTTAGTCATGGAACTTTCATAATTTATGTAATAATTGTTCTTTTGCAGCAGTTGCTTGTTAGATGTGACATCACCAACACTGATGACAAGCTTACATTTTGCCAACTTCATCAACATGTGTTAGTATGTAGTTAAGCATGGACACTTTTCAGACAGTCCTATTTATACTTATTTACCTTCAAATCTTGCTTTAATTTGTTTAATAATGTGAAAACCTGTCTAAACCGGCAGAGTTCTCTTTGGAGTAATTTGTAAACAGTTTTCAAGCCAGAGATGAGCCTCAGAATTATATGTCTGATAACATATATATATTATTATTTACTTAAACTGTTTTTGATCCCCCAATACATTGTGCATTTCAGCCATTTTGAGCAATGGATCATGGTTGTTTCTCAAAATATTTCGTAAGAGACGTACTCTTTTTTTTTTTTTATCACATCCCCATCAAATTAAAATATGGCACTGTTTTGGGGGTGTGGACTGTGGAGCATTGTTAAGACTTTGCTCAATAGTAGGATACAATTGCCTACCCCCAGGGAACTGATAAGGCCTTTCTTAAGACTCCCTCAATACTCCTGTTCAAGTGGGAATTCTATGGAGTCTCTTCCATATATCCTTCGGCATTGAATCTCTGCTATTCGATTGTAAGCTCAGTAAACGCACTGCAACAATTGGAAAAGAATTTAGGATTTTGTAAGTTTCTTAGGAAGACGTGTAGTTTTACTCTTCGATTGAAATTGTTCTATCTGATAAATGATAAATGTCTAAATAACCAAATATATTACCACAAATTATTGCATGGCCTTCAAACGGCTTTTCTTTAAATTAACAATGCAAGAGTCAATAATTTTTTGACAAATAATAGACATGCTCATGTCTATGATCAAGATTATTTTATTTTCCTTTTACTGTCAATTAAAGACTTTCTCATTCTTTCACAACCAAAAGTAAAACTCTTGACACCAAACAAAATATATATGTATTTCAATTGCACTTTTGAATGTGGATCATAGAGGAACATGTGCATGATAAAATATGTCAGCATTTACTTCCCTGTGACATGAGCAGGAGACTCGCAAGATATTTGAAGAAGAAGAAATATCATGTTTTAGCCCTGAAGTCTGACTAGAATGGAAGTTCCTTTTTGCAAGTCAAATATTGAACTGGTCACTCTGAGGAGACCTTGGCTAGACCTGCTCTTGTCTCATGAGTCCCACTAGAGTCATCCAGCTGAAATGTGTCCATGTCCAGATTGCCAAACAAAGCACCAATAGGAGACATTTTGCCCCTTGTGTGACTCCATATCAAGATGAATAATTGATGTATCACTCCTGAACATTTTATGCTATCTGTTTATTTAAAGTACCAGATTGTATGAAGTGTAAAACAGTCCTTCGTGCTCAAGATGTACTTGTACAGTGTAAGACCGCCTGTTGTGAGACCGCCATGCCTTATGTGATCGCCTTCCCCTCACACATAGTAGTATTTTAGTGCAGACCGCACCCCCATGAGAGACCACACCCCCATGAGAGACCACTTCATGACCTCAGAAGGGGCAGTCTTGTAACAATATAAGGTAGTCACTATAAGGTAAGTATTCAGAGGTGATCCGAAGCTCATTGACTTGTTTTGCCATGGGGCCTGAAGTTGCACAGTCACGCTGTTTAAGGGTCTACATCTAATGTGGAATTTGGTCTTATCTCGCTTTTATCAAAACGAGAAGGTTCAAAGATGTACATATACAGTACAAACCAAAATAAAGTAAGAAAAATTCTGTCCTCTGTTTACCTATTTTGCCTTCTTCCTCCTCTCCACCCCAAATCTCCTCACAACAACCTTTGACTCCTTTCAACTACCTTAGACCATTCTAATCTATTAAGACAGCGATCAATGTAATTGCAAGGGTCACAGAGGGGTTGATGGAGTTTAAATTGCTGTTGTTCAAAATAATTATATGTAATTTTAAAAGGTAGTGTCAAGTAGGTAAAGGTAGTAAATGATTCAGAGGTGGAAAAATGATAGTTCTACTTTATTTTGCGCTACTGTGTATATTAGGGTGTTTCAGGTGCCCCCAATATTTTCCGATCCAGCTTGACCTTGGTCTGGTATTGCAGTTTATACAGTAAATGCCACATGTAAAATCTTGGGCCATTCTATAAATACTTACCTTTACCAGAATTCACTTGAAGTTTATAATGTAATTCCCTATTGGCGAACATGCAAATTCTCAAGATATTTCAAAAACCAATGAAGAAATCAATATCTTTTTCTCAATCCACAGTTCCTGTGTAAGTTTTTGGGAGGGAAATTCAAATCTGGTGTTATTTTTTGTATAACCCAATTTGCCTAAGCTGCCAGAAGCTGTCAAATTTGTGAAAATCTGCATAAAATAGCAGATATTTAGGAAATTCAACACTTCCTAGCTCATTAGGATGACCTGCTATAAAATAGCTGATGCCAGATTTGAATTGCCCTCCCAAAAACTTAATCAGAAACTATGGTTTGAGGAAAAAATATCCATTCCTTCATTGATTTTTGCAATATCGTCACGATTTGCAATTTCGCCAATGGGGAATTACATTATAAACTTCAAGTGAATTCTGGTAAAGGTAAGTATCTATAGAATGGGCCAAAATTTTACATGTGACTTCTACTATATAAACTGCAATACTAGACCAAGGTCAAGCAGGATCGGAAAATATTGGGGGCACCTGAAACACACTAGTGTATATGCATATTTCTTGAATGGCTGAAAAAGCCTCAGAGCAGTTTCTGTACAGCACCATTCATTTAAAGAACAGCATTAGGCATGAAAATGTATCATGTGAATTATGGAAAGCTACATCAGCTGCAAGAAACCTGATGTTCTTCACAATTGCGCAATAAAATCTCATCACTCTACGCTCAAGAGCATGATCGCACATAATGTAAATCCCTTACATTCCTTTTTTAAGACTTCCATGAGAGACAGAGAAAAGCATCAATGCAATTAGGCAGAATCTGAGTGCTCTGATATATAACAGATCAAAAGCTACAAAATGCTTTGTGAAAAATATGCAAAAAACGATAAGATCTTCATTATTTGGAATACGAATGAAAAGACTCTTAGATGATGGACATTTTATGACGGTTATTCCATGTGGTGATATTGATACATATCCTATTCTGGAAAGCCTTCACTGTTGATTGAAAATTTTGGACTAATATGATAATTGGATGTTAATCCAAATTTGTGATTACATGGGACGCTATCAACTTATTAATAATGATAACAGCAATGGGGACTGTAATGGTATATCACCAACAAACCTAACTTGACCGTCGGTCAATATAAGGGTGCCAATGAAATGCATTGGAAAAGTAAAAACAGAGAAATGTCAAGGTCTTACCCCCTGAACCTTTTCGTTTGGATCTTAGGATCACCTGTGCCAAATTTCATGAAAGTCAATTGATTTTTAGAGGTTGCTCAATGGCATTGTAAATCGAATGGGGTTCGGAGTCAAAAATCATTCTTCTTTTTTGCGACGTTGCTGAGCATTCCATTTCATGGTTGAATTTGTTATGCATGTTCCATTGCGACAATTAAAATCAGAACAATATTTTCAAATAATAATTTGACTTTGAAATGCACTATTTCCTTGAAAGAAATAATTTCACAATATATGTAGAGCTGCAACGAAAGATGATTCAAAATTTACTGAAAAACCAGAATAAATTCTTTTCACCTATCTGCTCCTTGGCTTCTTTACCTTCACCTTCGATCCGAATCTTGTTTTTCCATCCAGTATGAAAATGACTCATTTTGTAATGCTTTGTAACTACCTTAGTGTGAAGTTTCAAATGTTATATATTCATTGTGTGAACACAATTGGCTTTTGTGTATTTTTGTTGCGCATTTTGTTATATGCTGGAGATGATATTCTATTTGCATGGAAAGAGCCCAATTGCTGATGTATGGCAATACTAATATGTCGCTTGAGTTGGATATCTACAGCTGATAAATTTGTAATTAAGAAACAATAGACACCTATAGCCACACAGAAGTATGTAATTTTGAATAACTAATTTTGAAAAATAAACTGCGACCCAGTCAGTTAAAATCTGACTTGCTTATGGCTGCTTGAGACGATCCAATATTTTTCTGAGTAATCCTCTAGAAGTTATTGAATGCTTCCAGCATGTATTTACATAATTAGAAATAAGCCTTTTCCAATTAAAAAGGGTTTTTTTAGTCATAGTTTGGCAGGCTAAATTCAATTTCTTAGCCGGCGTGAAGTGGCTGCATTCATGGCATGATGATAAACTTCCGGCAAAGAATCAGAATGCTGAACAAGTTGAATTCATAACACTGCGAAGGCACACTTTGATGAAGGCATCTCACCGACACAGACCGCCAGGAGGAAATGTTCCCAATAATTGCCACTTAGAATGCCTGGTTTAACTTCTAAATGCTTTGAAGTGTTTTAGTTACAAGAAGAGGGTCTTGCAATATTAAATATAATGTAATATGAATGCATGTTTGACAAGAGAATATAACAGTTTCCATGAATGTTATAAACAACCCAAGAGACAAACAGAAATTGTCATTGACCAACTGTAAGACGAGTGCTCAAGATGTTCAGTATGAATTTATAAGTGTATCTATGATTTACTAGCAGCAACAAATACTGGATGTTTGATCCTTTTACAACATCAGGATTGGAGCAGATGTCGTCAATGTGAAACAATCGAGATTATTTCAAGCCAATATTATTATTAATGGATTTTGTTCAGTTCTTTGATAAAAGTTTCAAAAATTCAGTTTTTTGTTGGTACATGTTCCAATTAAGAATGGATAAAGAAAATAGAATTCCAGAACAAGGAGGCTTCTCTTTGATGTTGCACAAAACTGACACAAAAATGAAACTAATCAAAAGGTATTAACGAATTAGGAATTAAGTTTGTCAAGACTGCCACGGGGCAATGGTGTATAGCAAATCAAAACGTCAAAACACACAGTTATTCCTTTAATGTTTTGATTTTAGTTATGAAATAAAAAAGCGATTAATTATTTAAGGAAAAGAAAACCAAAACACTAAGGAAATTACATGAAAGATTTTAAGGAAAATAACTGTTTTAAATCATGTGATATTGTGACTACCCGGATCATATTTATCATCATTATTGTTTGGTTTAAGGCCTAAGGCTTGAGAAGTACTTTTTGTGATGTTATATAGGTATGGCTTAATTTTGCGACTGGAAGTGGGAACTCTGCCGCTGCTAAAACAGATTGAACTGGAATAGAGGAAGGACCTGCAATGCCTCACATCTTTGGGAATCAATCAATAATTAGTCTCTTAATTGCTTTCGATCTCTGACATATACCTTGCAAAGAGGAGCTTGAAGGAACATAGGGCAATCACTCACAATAAGACTCAGTAAAGGCTCAGTGAAAATATTACTCTTGACAGGTTAGGGATTCAGTAACCTTTGATTAGTCCTAACTTCATGGTCACGAAGACCCTGCAAGACTCAAAGCAACTAAAATGTATTCGCTGAGAAGCTACTCTGGTCCATGGCACTTTAGCATGTGCCTTAGTGGGTATGTGAGTTGCCTCCTACAAAAACTACTAAGTGGGTCTGGATTTCCTTTGGCATGGTGTCTTCATTTGTACTACACAACACCTGATTAAATTTTGGTGACTATTGCAGCCTTTTTGGGGCCACAGTTACAGAAACCTGAAAAAGGCCTCTACCATCCTGCATGCACCATAATTTTTTGCTGCAGCACTAGTGGCCAAGAAGGCAAATATTTTAAAAACGCCAATAAAACGTCCGTAGAAGGTGCCAAAGCACTAAATTAGCAACATTTCAATGTTTGCTTGATGAAAATCCGACCAGAATTGCTGAAATTAGCATGAAATTGTATAAAATCCGAAGAATGCTGCTGCCAGTACTACGATGCGTCGATAACAGTTAGGCCTACAGTCTTAATCAACTTCTTACGTGCGACATCTTGCAGTAGTCGAAGCTCAATTTTAAATGGACAGCGCAGCTGTATGCTCTCTGAGCACCCATTCTAGTTATTATATTATTTTACCCTCGGTTCCACCATATTCTTCATGCATCTAGTTCTGGCACATCAATCTGGCTTGCATGGTAGAGTCTAACTAACATACTCTATGTTTAAATTTCATCATGTTTGTCAGTGTCAAGATAATTATGAAATTTCAAAGAAATTTCTCTGAATCTTTATTCTTTCTTTCAGAATTTTCATGGAATGACATTTACCATACAGTGCCAAGGATTACACAAGCAAAGGGCACCAGAATCTTCAGGTGAGTGAATTATTTCATGATTCACTCTCAAGTCTGCTTATTGGTGTATTATTTTCCTCCAAGTTTATGTACTGTAGAGGGCAACCTGCAGTTGTACTCCTGAAGGACCCTGATATATTCCTTCCGGTCGGTTTCATGTTGCAGTCAATTGGTCGATCCCAGACAAAGGTTAAACCACAAAAAGCAACAATATAGCACAGAGAACTATGGGCTACTATACAGTAGGGGTCACTTTCAAAGACTGCCTAGAGGCTACATACTTGCCCAACTAAGAAATTATTTGCTCTCGATTCTTTATTTTAGCAAAAGTCATGCTAGTTAATTCAAATAAACAAATTTTCAAAATTTCATTTGTGATAACTCCAGCATACAGGAAATTTCGAGGCTGTCTGAAGTTGTAATGTTATCATACGCTACTTAGCCTCTCAATTTACTTTCAGTTACACATCGAATTATAGACAATGAGGATTAAGTTTTAATTAAGGAATGTAAGGAAGGCTCACAGAGAATCTGGAGGGCTTGCTTTGACTAATTAAATTGCAGTAATAAATCTTAATCTGAATTTTATATCAATTTGGATTATCAAACTCTTGATACTTGAATCTTCAACTTATTATTTGAGAAGAATTATACAAAGATTAGATTAATCCCTTCAGAGATGTTTCCATTTCATAAGATTCTCTCAGAGATAATTAGTTTAGGATTAAGGATAGATATTATTTCCGTCATGTTTTCTTGTGTTTGTGAAATGGCAAGCAAAGCATTTTTATATGAATGAAATGGCTACTGTCACGTTCTAACTGAGCATGACATTTCATGAAAGCCCATGCCATCACTCTCCTCTGAGTGGCCATCGACTCCAGTGAGTAGAGAAATGTTTTCTTTTAATGATCAATGCTAACCAGCTGTTAGTATGTATTCTGTTTTATTGGCATTTGAGGTGGTTTTAAAAAAGGGCTCCCTGGAGTGACTCAAACTTAACCAATGACACACTGCAAGCTCAGCCTACCCTACTGACTGTCTTTCCTGATATTATTTCTCTGCACTGTCTACTAATACTATGAAGCTCCTCAGTTCTCAATCGTACAGTCATAATTGCAGAAATATTGGGAACATTCAATTTGTATGTCTGCTACTAAGCCTTGATTCTTTCACACATATTGATTGAAAGCACCCCAGGTTGTTAGTATATATGCTTGCCATTACTATAAATAGTTTCTCTTGGAACCTTCATATTTGATGTTCGAATCGACAATTGATAGCAGGTGTTTGTTTGATATTCCATCAATGATGGTGGGTTTCATTATGCCTCCATGTTCGTAATAGCTCTCATACAAGTTTGTCAAATGACAAATTCCATGAAGCATTCATTTGTATATTATATAATCATTAAGCCTTGGCCATTTTCAGACAATCCATTGTGGATAACAAGATTGCAAGAAATGACTTGTTAGTCTGACATCAATCTATGGTTTCACAATAAAACATTTGATAATTATCAGGCCCTGACCAACATCCTATATTTTTTTGTATCCTCACTGACCATCAAGATCTTGCAGTAATCTGTCTGATGATGTATATTTTTTCATTCCAATTGACTGCTTATGAAATATTTAACGGACTGTATGAAAATGCTGTCAATAAATTACTACTTCTTCTATCCAGATTGGATATGTTCTGTTCAAGGAGAATATTGCAAGCTATATATGATCTCCAGCAATTTTAACCCGCATTGGACCTTGAGTCATTTCTTAGTTATAGTAGTTTAGAGATTTGGCAAGCTAATAGTTTTTCAGTCCCTCTGTCTAATTTTACACATCCCAATGGGAGTGCAATCTTCCAATGTATAGCAGTTGGATCATTGTTAAGACTGCACTCAATAAACTCTAACACGAGGTACCTCGTACGATATCGATAAAGCTTTCCTTAAAGACCCTGTCAATATTCTAGTTCAAGTGAGAATTCTATGGGATTTCACGAGCAAACCTTGAGGCATTGAATATTTTGGTACTTTGCCAGTGATAGTAGCAAAGAGCATTGTGATATACTTGAAGGAAAATATGCTGTTGTAGACCTAAAATTTGCCCTGAATGCAGAAGTGCTTTTGGTAGTCAAATATAGGACTTATCACTTGATTGGGACCTTGGCCAGTCCAGTCTGTCTCTCAAGTCCCACCAGAGTCATCCAGATGAAATGTTTCTGTGTCCAGATTGTCTAACAAAGCACCAATAGGAAGAAGTTTGTCCCTTGTGTGACTCCATATCAAGATGAATGAATGATGTATCAGTCTGGAAGATACAATGTCATTTGTTTGTGTAAAGTGCTCGACCGTATGCAAGCTAAAGAAGTCTTCATGAACAGCAGTGGGACAGCAGATAGGAAAATGTGGTGATACTCCTCTTGGGCTTTACCAGGGAGCAAAAGGCCACAAAATTTAGATGGTAAAGAAAAAAATCTTAAACTGCATTTGTTTTTGAAATAACTATTAGCCTAAGTAAAGGCAAGTTTAGTAAGATATCAGTTTAATATCTGCTCATGCACCAGAAGTCTAAAAAAAGCTGATATTTCTTTTTACTTATTGCATATATCAAGCAATATTGAAAAACAACATATAATTGGTAGTGATTTGGTAGTGCATGGTGAATTAAGTCTTCACTTTACTTTCAAATATTTGACATATCTGTGCTGCCTGTAACTTAGTGAAACGGGTGATGTTTGTTCATTGCCGCAATGCTAAAGAGCCTCGACCAAATAGCTCATAGATGGATGAATTTTCATCCGATGATGGGAAACCATATAGGGTCATAAAAGCCAATAATTGAGGCATGTAGGATAATAATTGCGGCAAATTTTCTTTGCTGTACTCGGAGTTAGGTATGGGTCGAAGTGTTTGATAAGTAAGTGAAATATTTAGCATTGCGGCAATGGCAATACATATTTCACCAGTTTCACTAACTTACAGACGGCACTGCATGTAATAAAGCATATATATTATCAGATTAAGATTATAACATATAAATATGGCTTATTAGGTGTGTCCTATCATAGGAGGTGGATATCTGATAGTGGCCATACCATGACTCTAAACTTATTTATTATACATGTCTATCAAGGTTGTCTGACTGCCCACACAAATTTATAGAGCTGACCTTATCTGACATCCTTTGACTGGCCACTAGCTAATAATGTCAGACAGTTTAGATACACACTTGGCATCAGGCCCCTGGTTGGAAGTATAAATAATGCAGCACTCTACTAACTGAAATGTGTGGCAAGGTACTCAGGACTATTACCTAGGAAGACAGGTGGACCCTTGACCATCTCTTTCTTGATAATTATCTCGATCAAGTTCAATCATGCAATGGCTATCCAATCTTATGCTGTTGTCAATATTGTGTGATATACTTGTGTGAGTCTAACTCTGTGTGCTCATAAATTGAATATAACCCGTCCTATCTGTATGCTCTACTTGAGGCAATGCAGTAAGTAGTTTCTTGATCGAAGAGAGAAATTTCCCATTAGATGATGTGTATAGCTTTATTAGATTGCTTAGTACATATGGCTTACTTGAGGCTTTTTTCTTATTGCTATTACTCAGTTTATCAAAGACTTATATACAGCTATTTTCTTGGTGATATCCCCAACATGATATTTATTTACAATTAATTGGTTGTCACATAAAACTGCATATGACAAATACCAGCTGCATCCCTGCAATACTTCTGGATGTCTGCATTAATCTAGGCAATATCTCAGAACAATTTAGCATCTGAAATGGTATACTTGCAGGCCTGGCAAACACCATCAAGAGAATGAGATAAATTTACATGCACTGCAGGCTGCACAGTTCTTATATATCCATATTTTGTAATCAGGATATGGTCTACAATTTTGTGGTTGAATCTCTGAAAAAAAAAAACAGTCCTTTTTAGGCGAGGCAAATATATTTTATTTATTATTCATTGAATAACAAATGGTACATTGAGCAGGCTGGGGTACTGGGGTAATTTTACAATTTTTAATTACAAGTAACCCCGCAGCTAGAGTTTAGATTAGAATTACAGATAAGGAAGACAGAAATTTGATAGTAACAAGTTAGGTAGATAAATTTACATAAGGGGGACTATTCCACAACATTTCATATTTTGAGTGATAAATCACAAAGGAACTGACAAAAGCAATTTTACTGATTTCATGCAGAGTCCTTTTTGTCATTAATTTGCCTGTGCAAAGCTTAAAGAAATCTTTGTGTCTTTTCTCATTGTCTTTAGTAATAACCAATTTCCACTGGGTAGTACTTCACTTGGATGTTGTTAGCTTGGATGTCATTAATTAATTGCTGGTATCTCTCCACTTTGATTTGATGCGTGCTGTCAATGTTATTTTCAAAAGGCACGGAGAGTTCAAAACATGTATAGTTCCCTGTTGCTGTCATCATAGGCAATGAGGTCCGGCTTCAGGGTTGTCACAGCTGCATTGATGGGGACTGTTGCGTTGCCTTTTTGTGGGCCTGGTAAATCAGCTGAATTGTTTATCGCTGTGCAGAAGGTCCTTGATGGTGTTAACCACAAATAGCATGATTATATATACACAATTTATATATCCAGTGATATTTATGAATATGGTCAATGACATTTAAATATTACATTTGTCTATATTGTTAAACAGCGCTTCATGTTGAATTCTTTTCTTGTAACCGAAGCACTTCAAAGCATTTTGGAGTTAAGCCAGACATATTCTTAGTGACTCTAAAAAAGGTAGTATCCAACATGGAGGCTGTGGGAGTGAGATGCCGTCATCAAAGAATGCCTTTGCAGTGTCATGAATTCAACCTGTGCAGCATTCTGCTGCTTTGCAGGAAGTTGCTAATGAGCTTTAAATGAAGCAAACACACAAATCCAGGCTTGGAAATGTGTAATTATGTCTGCCCACACATATTACAATGGCTTAACATTTAAATTATTTTGACGGGAAATGGGTTAATTCCAAATCATGAGAAAACACCTATTTTTATTTTATGTTCATAACTTTACCTTCTTACTGGTTTTACTGTTTTCATCATATAAGCTTTAACACTGTATATATCGTAGTTTTAATCAGTTTTATTTTTCACTGTTTTCATCTTTACACTTGTTTTATGTTAGGGCCTTATTGTAAACCAGTATTTATACTGAATAAGCTACCCTAAAAGTGATTTGACTTTCACTTGACTCAGACACACAGCTTATTTTATAAATCAACTGTAGTAAGTACTTGCATTGCATTAAATGTCACTTGCAACTGTGAATGACTAGAAACAGCTTAAATGTAAATGTGTGTAATCCATTACATTTGAGATAGTGTTCTATTCAGTCATCTGTGAGTCCTTGCTTTTGAAATTCCGAAAGATGAAGCTCTATAATTTTCCTGCGAAGATTTCCGTAGAGCCCTTTGTGGCTTTTGATGTGTATTATCTCAGAGCACTCAGTGTCTACCTAATTGCATTGATGTCTTTCTCTATCTCTCACAAAAGTCTTCAACTGTAATGGACTTACATGTTATGCGGCCATGCTTTCTTCATTGTGGACTGACAAGATTTTATTGCGCAATTGTGAAGAACATCAGGTTTCTTGCAGATGATGGAGCATTCCACAATCAACTTGATACATTTTGATACCTAATGCTGTTTTAAATACTCTTTGGAATATACCATGACCTGTGAGCTTTGGCCCTCAAGCATGCAGTACACAATTACAAACTTCTCTAGCCCTTGAGAGTTGCCTCTTTTCTTCTCATTTCTGGTATCAGTGTCTATGCTGGGCAAGTAAAAGATCCCTAACACGGGGTAAATGTGTAACATGTTGAGGACTCCTGCTCTCAATACCAACTCATCAACATTTGCGAGAAAAGATGAAGTTATGTTAGCACAACTTCGACTCGGCTTTTCCAATTTAAATTCTCACTTGTTTAGCAAAGGTTGTATCACTTCAGCACAGTGCAGTTGTCAGCAAAATGATGAAACAATTCATCATTACTTTTTTGTGTGCCCAAGGTATCAAGTTGTCAGAGAAATCCTTATGAATGAATTAAGCGATTTGCTTCATGAAAATGTAATTTCCACTGAACTTTTGTTATATGGTAGTAACGAACTTGAACCTAATGTTAATATACAGTACAAATTTCTAAAAGTGTCTCGTCATTTAAAATCTAGCCTTAGCTATCTATCCATAGCCATTCCAAGCTAAACTTAGCTACACTTATCCATAGCTAGCTATAGCTATCCACAATTACTATTGTTTAAACAAGGGGTAAAGAGATTCCAGTGTATACAAAAGACTAGAAATGGATAGTTATGGATAGATACGGATAAGACTAGTAATGGATAGCTACAGACAGCTAAGTTGAGCCACATTTAGAAATTTGTACTGTAAATATAATAATGAGTACTTTAAATTACATTAATGCATCCAATCGATTCTAAATGATAACTGCAAGGTACTACTATTTTTTTTTTCTCTCTACTAACCCACTGAGCCTGTAATTGAGCCTTTGGCTCGTTGGTAAAGTAATAAATATGTTTAAACCAACATTTGCGAGTGCCCCGGAATGGGATTAGAGATTGGCACTTACCAAATCAATCAATCTATCTAGCTATCTATAACATTATATGGACATCCTTTCCACTTGCTGGATCCTTCTTGCTGTCTGTCTTCAAGAAAGAAACTTTGGTCAAGAAGGAAATTGAAGTGATTACACTCAAGCCTCATAGAACAGCTTGACTGCAGAGTAATGACACTGAAATAAGTAAGGTTTGCCCGTGATTCATGAAATGAATAAGCATTCTGGTTGCCCAGAGTAACTCTCCCGAAATAAGGATTTACAAGACATTTGTTTGACATTTGTGGAACTTCTGCTTGACACCCTAAATAGTCCGGCGGCCAAACCCCAGATTTCAAGGGAACCTCGCAGTAGGGTCTGGACAATGTTTTTTTGTTGATTCTATATCTCTGAGATGTGCTCTTTCAGAATCTGAACGATGCCACTCTGTCATCGTTGGGCAATTTGCATAATAGCTTTATGAATTAGAGACAATGAGGATTAAGTTTTAATTATGAAATGTAAGGAAGACTCACAGAGAATCTCGAGGGCTTGCTTTGAGTAATTATGTCACTGTAATGAATCTTAATCTGAATTTGAATTTGAACTGGCAAAGTTTAGATACTCATTTCTTCAACTGATTATTTGAGAAGCATAATTTCTAGATTAGATTAATCCCTTCAGAGATGTTTCCATTTCATAGGAATCTCTTAGAGATAAATAACAGAGATAATAAGTTTAGGCATTTATTTTCCGGTCATGTTGTCTTTTGTTTCTCAAATGACAAGTTTGAATTTTCTATGAATGAAAACGGGTACTAGTTGTAACAGGGCATCTATATAAATAAAAGTGTAAGGCCAGTGGCATATTCCTTAACTGCGGTACCACCCCCTACCCCATGAAAATCATCCAATTTTCACTTCCTTATCATTCACACACCCCCATATGCATCAAAACACTTAATACTTCCATATCCATGTACCATCTCACCCATAATACTGTTAATTTCTCCTTTCAAACAATGCCCTTTTCTGACCCTCTTTCCCCAACATTTATCTGCCCCAGGCTAGCTTGGCTATGCTTCGTTGTCCAAGGTATACAACAACCCTGGCAATCTCCATCCCATCTAATATACACATTTGATCGTTTAAACAATATGCCTTTCAGATGAACACACTCACAAATCAATAAATGACACCCATTTCCCTTCGATTCACATGCCCAAAGAGTGATAGAATAAGCAAAGCCACAATAACCATGCCATTCCCTTCGTGATTATACTTCCGGTCTGAACACTTTGTTGTGATCAAGGAGGATCCAGCATTTCGCGCCCTTTTTTTTACTCATTCACGGCAAACAGACTGCAAACAAATAGTGTGATTCTCTGTCTATTTATGTGTATTACCAATTAATGGCCATTTCTTCTCTTCCATGATATTAGGCTATATGTCTGTCTTCGATTGGCAATTGCTGCTTTCCCCAAGTGGACTAACGAAATAGCAAGCAGATATAGGATAGAATTTAGCCCAGAAAAGTCCAACATAATACAAATCGGAAATGACCCACAAAATCCCAAAAAAGCACACAAATTCAAAGTAGGGACCCTACCAATAGACTATACAAAAAAATACAGATACCTCGGATATGTATTTAATGAAAAAGCAAACCTATCAGAACATATCTCAACAGTCAAAAGCAAAAGCGAAATAGCATACCAAACAATAATCAGCCTTTTGGGCAACAGGGAATTTGGTAATATCAGAATGACGGCAGTATGGAAACTACTAGAAACATACGTGATCCCAGTAATAACATATGCTAGCGAAACATGGAATCCAAGTAAAAAGGACAGGAAAACCCTAAATAGCATACTCGTTAACACAATCAAAAGAATACTTATGGTCCCTAGAAGCACCCCAAGAGAAGCAATATATATAGAAACAAACATGATGGATATCGACAGTATAATAGAGAAGAAGAAACTAAACATGTACTACAGGATTAAGAACAACAAAAACAAAATCAACAACTTCCTGACAAACGAAGGGGACAAGACGGCATGGCTGCAGAACACAGAGAAACTAATGCAGAAGTACAACATCAACAAACAGGAACTTATTGCAATGAAAGAAACCAGAGCAAAGAAATATATAAGGAAAGCAGTACATAGAGAATTCAGAGCAAACTTATTCACTAACACGGAACAAAAAAACAAAATTAAATATCTAACAGGAGGATATGTAGGAAATGAAAAAGCGAACTACACAAACGACTTGAATAGGGAAACAACCAGTTTAATATTCAAAGCAAGAACAAGAATGCTGGACATCAAAACCAACTATAGAAACAAATATAAAAATAACCTAACATGCAGACTATGTAAACAAGAAGAGGAAACGCAAGAACATGTATTCTCAGAATGTGAAGAAACAGAAAGGATGAACATACGCATAGACAAAGACCTGCTATTTGCAAGAAGCACCACCATAGGCGTATCGGAGGGGGGGCAGGGGGGGCGATCGCCCCCCCAAAAGTTTGGGAAACAGTAAGATTCGGGCAAAAAGGCTAAAAAATTTGGCAGATGATTAAATAAAAACAACTAAAAATTTATGATTTCCAGGCAATTTAACTTGAAATTTTTTTAAATTTAGATCGTGAAATTCGGGAAAATGTCGCTCGCCCCCCCAAAAATCGCGCGCGCCTTACGCCTATGAGCACCACAGTAATTAAAAAACAAGCAGAAAAAATAAAAATACTCATGCAAACCCTGGAGAAATGAACCACTAACAAATAATAGTGCAAACTAATATTAGGAAAAAAACATAAAAACAAACATAAACAGAAAGAGCAGTGACTTCTACTATTAATGAAATTTTTCTATTACAGAACCAACAACAGCAAAAGTGCAGCCCCCTCACATTAGAGGTTGAGCTACCCGGCGACCCGGGGTATACCAGCACAACGAGAGAAGAAGAAGAAGAAGACACTTGAAGACATTGATGGCAATTAGCTATTAATGTGTCACTTTCTCAAATGTAATTTACCTTCACACCAATCCAAAGCCCAATCACAGAATTACCAGTTTAATCCATTTCATGGTCCACACAAAATTTAAATTTAAAAACATAGATAGATGGATAGATAGATATTTCATCATCCATTTGATGGTGCAAACAAATTTTAAAAGCTGCCCGAAAAATTCAATAATGAATTACAGAGAGAGAAGTCAATATGACTGCACAGTCAGAATTAGTGCTTTTGTACTCATACAATCTCATACATATATTTTCTAATTTAATAAAGCACAAAATCCAAGTTCGTCTACAAGCCCCACAGCGCCACACTACATTACATACACAGACAGATAGGGTAAGGTTCCTTGAGTTGGACACTTATATTCTGTACATTTCAAAAAAGTGATATCTAGCCTGGCCTATGAGTTATTTATTGTCAACCAAGGCCTCAAATTAGACGTTTTTACTAAATCTATCAGAAAACTTCGAATTTGCACAACAGAACAACTCAACCTGTGGTGATTACACTTAACTTCACTTCAATTACTCGCAAAGAACCTGTGTGTGAACTATTCCACTCGATGACATTGCGATTACTCACAACGCATTGTGGGTGATTTTACCTGAACTTGCTAATTTTTCTCGATCTGCAAACAATCACAACGAGCCTGTGAGATACACACCGTTTTTTTTCACTATTAACCTGTGAGTTACCCTTTCCAATTAGCCAAATTGTGATTTACTCATATTTCAACAACTATACCCCTGCGGTTACAACTTTTGGTATATCTAATACTCACTTTTATAATTGAAGTGTGGTAACGATGAACAGAAAGACAAAAAACAGTACTGCAGGAAGAGCCAGTGATTCTGGTGAAGAGTCCGACACAGATGTTGTTCATGTCGACAACAACACCATGGCGACCCAACTGCAGGAAAACTTAGCCCGCGTCACACGGCTTGAGGCTCAGATCCGGGATCATGAGCGTACGAATACCAACCTTACTGCCATGAACAAGGAACTAAGAACTGAGAATGAGACTTTAACATCTGAACTTGAAAACGCAAGGGAGAAGCTAGCGGATGAGAAAGCACTAACCGCAGATCTTCTTAACCGACTAGAAGACGCTCCAGAAAATGAGAACACTTGTGCGGTGCTAATAACAGACCGAAATGACGCAGGTTTCAATGAAATGCTGCAAAGCAAGTTGGCTGAATGCAAACTTGAAGTGATCGAAACCGAATCAATTAATGCTCTTGCTAACAAAGTAGCTAACCAACCTGAACCTAGTTTCAATGCTGACAAAATCTTTCTTCTCCTTGGAACAAACGAACTCTTGGCTGACCAAGATGGACAAGAGGTTGCTTCTCGACTGATCAGAGCTGCTAAGTTAATTAGAGATCGCTGCGACATCCCAGTCAGTATTATCCAACTGCCCCCAATGCTTGACAAAACCAAGCTCACTGCCATTGCACTGTTCAATGCAAAATTACAACGTATTGCTAATGACGCAAATCAGAATACAGAAGTAATTACCACCAAGGACAGGTGCAGTACACACCTGAAAAGCCAACTGCTTCTGGCTGATGGTCTCTCCATGTCCGCCCTTGCCTACACCATTATGAGTGATGCAATTGTTGAACAAGGTGCCATTGTCAAATTAGAAAGGAAAGAAAATAAGTCATCAACTATGGTCGAGGATGAAATTATCCAAGAGGCAGTATCGGTCCCTGAGGATTCGGCTGGCAGCATCATTGGAAACAAAGGTGCTGTGGTGAGGCAAATCCAGGCCAACAGCGGAGCCCAAATTAGCGTCATCAATTTCAGACGTAAAGACAACATCTTTTACTCTGCCCTGATCACCGGTAACCGTGCTGCCCGTTCTGCAGCCAAGAGAGAAATTGGAAAGGTAGTCAACAAAAGTATCAACCATGAGCTGGGTGCTACTGCCTCTGCCAAACGAAGGACCAGCAATGACCCACTCAGGCCTTCAAAATTTAACAAGTGACTAGATTTGACTGACTCCTGTACTTATCCGCCAATTACGACTCCTGACCTTGCTCCGCCTCTCAATAAATGCTGTTCTAAAACGTACAAAGATGCTCTGTTGTTCCAATTAAATATGCACAACAACTTTGGGACCACAAAAAAGTACTTCCCAAAATCTCATAATCTCTCCAACTTGACAAATACCAAAGCTTCCAATATTTCCAAAATAGTTCATGTTGATGATCATGCTTCCACTACAAATTCAAATCATGAAAGCATGTGGGTGTATTCTGGCAAGAAATTCACAGGACGAAACTCTTCACCACTTAAATTACGTAACTCAAACAGCCTTGGTCCAATTGCAAACAAAAACAGATTCTTGTCTTTGGCTACTTGTGATGATAATTGCTCAGATTCTAACAGCGAAAGACTATCGGCTAAGTCTAGTGCTGATGAGTTGAAGTTCTGTTTATGGAATGCGCAAAGCCTCAGACAGAAGACTGAATTAGTTAACGACCTCAGACATGAATTCCAGTTAGATGCTATCTTTCTGGTAGAAACCTGGTTAAAACCTGATGACAACTTGACACTTGGTGAACTTGAACGATATGGTCAATGCAAAATGCTGCATACCCCAAGAGAGGGTAGGACTGGAGGCGGTGTTGGCTGTCTTGTTCAATCTGGTCTCAAATCCAGGAAAATAGAACAACCACTGACAAAAACATTTGAGTCTATTGAAGTAGAAATTGATTCAAATGGTAAAACATTTACTGTGTTTGTGCTTTATAGACCTGAGTCATCACCCAAAAATGTCTACAACATAGATGAATTTTTTCATGAATTCACTCAACTTCTTGCTCATACTCAATCCTACTCAAACGAAGTTATAATCACAGGCGACTTAAACTTTCACATTAACAATCCTGATGATCGTAGAGCGAAACAATTCATGAACATCTTAGCAATATGCTAAAATAAACATACATACATAACATGATGCAGCATGTTACCTTCTCCACTCACAAAGAAGGTAATACACTAGACCTAGTGATTACTCGCAAGAACTCCTCCCTAATCAGCTGCACAGTGGGTGATCTCCTTTCTGATCATAACTGTATTCTGTTCAACGTGAAATGTAAGAAAGACAGCGCTCCTGTTAAGATAATCACAGCAAGGAAAACTAGGAGCATTAACATTGAAAATTTCAAAACTGACCTAACGAATCATTTGTCACATTCAATGGATTACACGCCAAGCTACTCACACAGTCGTCTGGATAAGCTTGTTACATTATATAACGAAATGAGTGTTATTTTAGACAAACATGCCCCAGAGAAATGTATATCAGTGAGGCTACGCAAACCAAATCCGTGGACAAACACTGACATCAAAGCACTTAAAACTGCAAAGAGGAAAGCTGAAAAAAAATGGCGATCCACCAAGCGTCCAGTGGAATGGGAGATTTTTAAAGGAAAGCGAAATGAACTGAACCAGAAACTAACCAAACTGAAAGAAGAGGACCTCAAACGCAGAATCCTTTCCACAAAAGGAAATTCAAAAGCGATGTTTAAAACCCTTAATGCCAGCCTTCACAGGAAGCAGGAACTTCCCCTGCCAAGTCACACAAACTCTAAAGATCTGGCAAACAACTTTAATAACTATTTTGATGGTAAAATCAAAAATATCAGAACTAAACTGAAAAACCTAGGCACATCGACTCCTAAGTCAAATGAAACTTACCTGGGTCCAAAACTGCACACTTTCAAACGTCTCTCTCATGATGACATCAGAAAACTAATAAAGGAGATGCCGGTCAAACACTGCAAACTAGACCCACTGCCATCATGGCTCTTGATGGAATGCATAGAAGAAGTAACACCTATCATAGCCAACATTGTCAACCTCTCCCTCCAATTAGGAGTAATGCCAGTTAATCTTAAACATGCCCTCATCAGGCCACTGCTAAAAAAATCGGGATTAGAGCAAGTTGAAAAAAACTACAGACCTGTGTCAAATTTATCCTTCTTGGGTAAACTCATAGAAAGTGCGGTTATAAAACAATACACTAGTCATCTGTCAGTGAACAACTTGAATGATAAGCGACAATCTGCCTACAAAAAGTTTCATAGTACGGAAACCCTCTTAACAAAAGTTCACAATGACATCATGCTGAGCCATAGTAAAGGGGAGATCACGTTACTGGTGCTCCTCGATCTTTCAGCTGCTTTTGATACGATTGATCATGACATCCTCATCGATAGACTGAAAGTTCAACAAGGCATCGATGGCATAGCTCTGAATTGGTTCTCGTCATATTTATCTCAAAGGTCACAGTCAGTCATAATCAACAATCAAGAGTCCGATAAGCTCCCACTCCTCTGTGGAGTTCCTCAAGGCTCAAAACTGGGCCCAATACTCTTCAATTCGTACATCTCGCCAGTAAGTGAAATGGCAGCACAAAACCAGATAAAGGATGAAAAATATGCTGATGACCAGCAACTGATACTCTCTTTCAAACCAACTTTCAACAATGAAAATGATGCAGTAAATAGTATGGAGAAATGTATATCTGACATCAGAAAATTTCTGCACGACAACATGCTGTGTAACAATGGGGAAAAAACGGAACTCCTGATCATTGGCTCATCGCATCAGCTGAAAAAACTGCAGGTGTCATCCATTAAGATTGATAACGTAGAGATCAAGTCAGCCAGCCAGGTGCGCAATCTGGGTGTATTGTTTGACTCAAAAATGACAATGCAAAAGCAAGTTAATCATATGTGTCGAAATGCCTATTTCAATCTGAGAAACATTTCAAAAATCAGGAAAAGCCTAGATAAAGAGACAACAAAAACAGCAGTCAATGCCCTGGTCACTCCACACATGGATTATGGAAACAACCTACTTTTCGGGATCTCTAAAACTTGGGAGAGAAAACTGCAGGTGGCACAAAACTCTGCAGTACGACTCATTGAACGTTTGAAACGTCACGACCACGTAACCTCCCAGAGGAAAGAGCTCCATTGGCAACCTATCCCAGCTAGATGTCAGTATAAACTGCTCTTGACCACCTGGAAAGCATTACAAAACCAAGCACCAGACTATATCAGACAACTAATATCTGTAAAAGAACCCGTCGCAATTGGTCTAAGAAGCAGTAATCAATTGCTTCTAAATGTTCCAAGATCAGCCGGAACCAACGTAGAAAACAGAGCTTACTCATTCGCAGCACCTCAACTTTGGAATAGTCTTCCAGAGAGTGTAAGAAGACCTCAATCGCTGCAGTGCTTCAAAAAAAATCTCAAAACCCACTTATTCACGAAATTTTATAACTAATATCTAATGCGCCGGTGAGCAGTTACACTGAAACTGGCGCTATATAAATCAATATTATTATTATTATTATTATTATATTAATTCATGGTTACATTTCTGAAATAAAAAATGACATAGGGCATCTCTGAGTCGGACACTGCGTTCTAAAAACATGACATCAATGATACAGGTGCTTTCGAGTCTTCCTTTCAATTAAAAAAGCCCATATTGCAGCACAGAAGAGGTTAAGCTTACTCCTAACTGAATGATAAAAAAGCTGATGTCACATCAATACCATAGGCCAGCAAAAAACACATGAAACATGACTAAATTCTACTAAAATTCAAAAATTTCTGACACAAAAGTTGAGAGAAAAACGGGTTTTTTACCCCATTTATAGGGCCATGAAAAACCCACTTTATTTGTTAGTATCATGCTGATACTTTCTGAACAGATAAAGGAAGTTGTAAGCTAAAGATTGGTACTAAATACATAGACCTGTAGAGGAGCTCTCAATTGGCCAATATAGCCCAACAAAAAGTGTCCGACTCAAGGTAACACCCTCTAAGTGTCCAACTCAAAGATACTTACCCTAGATAGATAGGCAGATAAATAGATAGACAGCTAGATAGAAACACGCAATTTGTTTTCTGTTTTATTGACCAGTATTTAAGGTTCTTGCAGAAAGGAGATCCAACAACTCACGGTTCAACCTGCTGTTTTGATTTCTCTGTGCTGTCTATTTGTATAAATAGAGTAGGTCGGGGCATGCAGCCCCCCTTAACTTCGAGGTGCGATTTGACCTACTTTTCATGGTCGATTCTTTGAATGCTTATGCTGTCTGGAAGGGATCACTTGACTCTATTTATAAATAGTGAATCAAATGTCTACTAATTTTAATAAAGGAGTTACGGCCATTTTTGTAAAAAAATGAAAATGGCCTTCTTACCCCACCCATCGGGCAAGAAGCCCCCCTATTATAATCCTATGGCAATTTTTTTTGTGGGTGCATTCGGCTTGAAAGTTATTTCCTGGGGTTCTTCTATCAATTTTAAGGCATTCTATTCACTTTTGCTGAATTTCTGAATTTTTCTGTTCATACATTAATTTTTTTAATATTTTTTACCCTGTTTCAATTTTGGCCAATTTTTTTTTCTATTTTAATTAGCTATTCTATCAATATTTAAGGTAAAGTACACATTATTAAATGGTTCCTGAAGCAGCTTTGACCCCCAGTGAAGGGGGCCTCATGCCCCATACCATGTGGGGCCTCTCGCCCCAAACCCACATATTTTAATTTGACCTCTATATTTTGAACTAAAATGCAAAAAACATGATCATAATCATATTTATGTGATTGTCTTAAAGTGAAGCAATGCAGATATCCATTATACTTTAAAAAATTTCCAAGGTAATTTCTGACAACAGCTTTCAAAGAATTAGCAAAAGTTACAAAAACCACGCACATTTTTTTGTTTCTTTAATTTCTACTATGGTTTGGTGCTGTTTGCCCTGAAAATTGGTGACGTTACCTAGAAAGCCTCTAGCTTCAATCCTAATAATAAGAAAACACACCAAAAATGTAAGTTTAGATATAAACCTGGGGGGGGCCTCTCACCTAACCCGGGCTTCTTGCCCCGACCTACTCTATGATCAAAATATTGGCTCAGCCGTGATTCTTTCTCCAATATCGATTTATAGTGCCACAGGGTGTTATTATGACAGACACATGCACTTGCCATTACTATATATAATTTGCTTATGGAACCTTCATATTTGATCTTCGAATCGAAGATTGACCGCAGGTGCTTTTTGATATTCAATCAAATTCATCAATAATGATGAGTTATTGACCATTATCAAACTCAGACTTAATTAGTTGCTTTAACTAACCTTCAAGATCGTGCTGCACACATCTCAATGGGACCACAATGTAGAAATGTATGGCATTTGGATCATTGTTAATACTGAACTCAATAAACTGTAACACAGGGTGTCTCGTAGGATATTAATATAGCCTTTCTTAAAGACCCTCTCAAATTCCTGTTCAAGTGAGAATTCTATAGGATTCTATGAGCATACCTTGAGGCATTGATTATTGCTATTTCGATTGGTAGCACAGTAAATATGCCGCAGCAATTGATAGTCTAACAGCTATTTTTTTGATAAGTTATGGGATAAGATATGATACATATTTCGCTATTTGTAACAATCCTTCGCTTGACGTGTAAAACTCACTACTGTAAACAGTGGAGTCAAAATAACAAAGATGTCATTATAAAAGTTACTTGTTTGCCAAATGTTTGACTTTCAGAAAGCATTTCTGTCAATGGTCATTCCTTTTAAATAAAATCGAAATTGGTTGAGTAATAGAATCATATTAATAGTGCTGTGGCAATGGAGCACATTTGGGAGATAACCCCAACAGAAGGTATAACAAAGCACAACCTATACCATCTTGTGCAGAATATTGTCTGGGATCTGAAAAATATGGTTGTGGTGATTTCAAAGGTGTCTGACATGTTCAAAAGAGCATATATCTGATGTAAAGAAAGTTACAAAAACGAAAAAAAAAGAAAAATCACTTTTCTGCCTATATGGGCTCCCCTATGAAACTTAAATGCTTCAAAATGGTCCTAACTGATGCCAATGGGTGTAGAATAGTATATTATAGGTTAGTTATTGTAATATTTTCTATATTTGACAAAGCAGGGGTGTTTTAATGTCAAAAATTAGCAAAAAAATATTTCATTTTCAGATTTCTGAGCCACTTAAATTGCATAATACCAGAGAACTATTCATCAAATGTGAACATATTATACATCAAAATTTTCCTTATTTAGTCCTCTATCCAGTGGTATATAACACATGTAGGTCTGAGTAATAATGTAGCCGCAAGAAGACAAAATGCTTCCCCTTATCCTTATTTTTCGAAAATCGCATAAATTTTGCATCTGCAACAAGAAATGTGCAAAAAAGATGTTTAATGAATAACTATTGACCACATTAGCAAAAGAAGCTCTGATGAATGCAATCCTTCTTTATTCAGTACATTTTGGGTGATTTATGGGTTTAATTACTATATATGGTAGTTCATGCATACATTATGGCATAGTATAGGAATGGCCCCCTAATCAACATAATCACGACAGCATTTCCTACCAGTAATTACAACTTGCATTTATGTCTGATTTCATGTTTCTCTTTCAAATTATAACTTATTCAATTACAATGTTTCATATTTTCTACATGGTGCGATATCATTCACATATAGGCCTTGGTTTTTTATGACCATGAACTCTAAATCAGATGTTGTAATGTCATTATTAATTATTTACATAATTTCACTTGTGCAGTAGGTGTTGTTTTTGCTTTTTTAAAAATGTCTTCATGCTTGCTTTAAGAGCTTTTCGATAAGTGACATAAGATTTTTTTGGGAGCAAGTCACACCCCAACAAAGAGAATCACCACCAAGGGCCTTTTACCAAGACAAACAAGAAACTAACTTTGCTGAAAAAAAGCTTGCATCAGAAAGATTGCAACCTTTTTCAATGCAACAAAATTAGGAGGGTGATATTGCAGATAGGCTGCAGTGACTACCCTACAAAGAAGACATAATCCCGGGGACATAATAACTGTAAGATTTTGTGGAAGTATAATTTATACACAAGCATAGAAAAACTAAACCTGCTACATGTAGGTGCTACAGAAGTTTGTTTCTGAATGCAATATTAGTTCTACTGAACAATAACCAAACACAACATTGTGCAGCTGACATTATCTAATGCACAGCTTGTAAAAAAACTCTTGGAACCATCCTGCATCCAACGAAAATTCTTACAAGAGAATATCCCAGAAATGTGAGAAGAAAAATGCTGTTGCATGTGGAAATTGAAACAGCATCTTGACAATTCAGAGGGTTTCTTCTGGTCACTGAACGCAGACGCAAAAAATGACATCTCGCAGTCAAGTGAAGTCACAATCAAGAAAACACTGCAAAAAGCGTCTGAATTGCTGGAACACATAGCAACTGTTACAATCGAAAACTTAGAGACATTTTCTAAATGGAAATAAAGAGCTGAAGGGATGAGGAAGCTTCCAGGTCCAGACCTGGCTAGGAATTCAGAATGCCATGCAGAAGATACCTTTGTCCGACCACATGTACCTGGAGGTATGTTTCTCAACATACAAGGGCATACTTACCAGATGGAATATGGTCACAAGCTGTCGAAGAACCATCATTTCCACACTGCATGATTTGCAGTGTTGCTCCATCAACCCAACCAGTGTTGGTGCGGTTGATGGAGCATATTATGTCCCACCACGTTTTGGCAGAAGCATAGATTGTAAATAGTTTTTTTTAAATTGTGAGGATCCAAGGACCTTGGTCCATGAAGGCTGTTGCCTGATTTTGCCCCACCACTTTAAGAATGAAACTGATGCCCCTGTGATTTGAATTGCACTGAACTTCCTAAAAAAATTTCAAACTGGGCAATATGTGAAAACATGTGAAAACCATCACATAATTATATTGGCGTTTCTAATTCTATGCTGGTGATTTGCCATTGGAAGTCTAATTGAACAGCGGATGCTGGTGGGCAGTGTGCCCACATCAACCTATGCACCTTGTAAAATCTGGGTGTTAAAAGTTCTTAAAAATCATGGTAGAATCAGGATAATAGCTGGTCCTGACATTCAGAGCAGTTCCAGTAGGGCTGTATTGAAGCTCTCCAATGATGGTACTTGGATTGCACCAATTGGTACCAACTACCAAGTCCCAGTTGTCAACGGATTGTCCTGGGGATGAGGCTGTACTTGTACTTGTCATGATGCACAACTTGTCATTGCAATATTGTCTAGCAGGTGCCGATGTACTTTGCACATATTGTGGGATGTTAATGGCAGCTCCTCCTCCCATCGCCTTGAAATTGGAATTAATCTTCTTACGCTTGCCGCTTTAGCAGTGTTTAGATTCAGGAGGATCTTTGTTACAGTTCCCGGCTCTTGGTGGCATGCAATTCCTAGTAACAAACCCGGCAACCCTCCATTGCACCATCTCAATGGAATAGTGTTGCATTGTCTCTACAGAGGTGTGGGTGCACTGAGGACTTGTATGCTTGCCCTGTAATGTCCTAAGGACATTAGCTCGGGGTTCGTCTCAGGAATCCCTGTGTTCATGTTTCTTGTTAATCACATTCTCAGCAAAATATTATGCGTCATTTCACAGAGGAAATGAGTTGAGTGATCCCTGAATGTCTTTAGAAGCAGCAGAGAAACATTTCAGAGTCGATGGTCAGCACACCAGTGATGTAGTGGAGGTAGGTAGATCCGAGGCTGATCTGAGAAGGAACGCGAGGCAGGAGCCACTGAGACTGAGGCCTTCAAAAGTGACTCAAAGACGCCCTAGACCTCAGACACTGCAGCAAATCACTGACGAATATGGTTGTTGATGTCAAGTGGCGAACTACTACATCTTGTTGAAGCCAAGCAGTTCAGATTATAATGATTATGGAGAAATTGAAGGAATACTCAGAGCAAGAGTTCTGACTGGTCAATAGGAAATGATATGGCATGTCGGTTGTTGTGCACTCCAGTTATGACTAGCTAGTGTATTGATGTGACTACATGATTCTTTGCATGATTTTCCGGATGGCAAGTCATTTTGGTTTGCATAAGTCACACAAAACTATCGAAAACAAAACTTTAAATCCAAATGTTGGATCAACACTGTTTTGACAATGTATCAAATGTTGATGGAAAGAAAGCAGTAGACCTACATTTTTCTTTTTATTTCATAATAACCAATTTTTACTGTTACACCAGTGTCAAAATGTGGTTATTTCTCCTTTCGAGCAAGCCAGCAGTCATCCATGTTATCTTGCAGTTGACTCACTTCATTTTTCTCCAAAAAATATTTACTTAAAATGATGAAATTATATTATGAAGTGTGACACAGAAGCTGGAACAATTGTTATTTGGAAAGCTGCATACATTGTAAGTACAATGCACCAGATCGTTTCAACACTTTTCTTGATTCCCTGTCAAAAGATGGTCCATCAAGCCAACTTTAGTTCAAACATTTCACAATTAAATCCTAAATTAAATTATAAAGTAACTACAGATCTGCTGTTTTGTGGCAAAAATCAAATTACATTTTACCCTTGGAACCGTAAAAATGGTGTGCATCCTCACTTGGGAACAGCCAGAATGTATATATATTAAATCCTTATAAGCAACAGTCTGCTGTTTTCCATAATTCACTAATACGTTCCTTAATAACAAAGAAGAAATTAACAACTCAGCTTCATCATCAAGACTGTCGATCATAATATCTCTTTTGGAATAATGACAAATTTCTGATATTGGCGAAATAAGGGTATGGGTTTGACTCCCTTTGGTCACATACATTAGAAAACTCATGTGTGTCATATATCACTGCCTGAAGGACAAAATAGGGAAAGCAAGAAATCAGATATATAGGCAAGTTGTTGATTGCCTGGTGAGAATTGCTGTCTTGATTGCGTTGATTAGGGGCCATTCCTATATATGCCATAATATATGCCTGAACCACCATATATATAGTAATTAAACCCATAAATCACCCAAAATGTACTGAATAAAGAAGGATTGCATTCATCAGAGCTTCTGTAGTTAATGTGGTCAATTGTTATTCATTAAATATCTTTTTTGCACATTTCTTATTGCAGATGCAAAATTTATGCGATTTTCGAAAAATAAGAGTAAGGGGAAGCATTTTGTCTTCTTGTGGCTACATTATTACTCAGACCTACATGTGTTATATACCACTGGATAGAGGACTAAATAAGGAAAATTTTGATGTATAATATGTTCACATTTGATGAACAGTTCTCTGGTATTATGCAATTTAAGTGGCTCGGAAATCTGAAAATGAAATATTTTTTTACTAATTTTTGACATTAAAACACCTCTGCTTTGTCAAATATAGAAAATATTACAATAACTAACCTATAATATACTATTCTACACCCATTGGCATCAGTTAGGACCATTTTGAAGCATTTAAGTTTCATAGGGGTGCCCAAACAGGCAGAAAAGTGATTTTTAATTTTTTTCGTTTTCATAACTTACTTTACATCAGATATATGCTCTTTTGAACATGTCAGACACCTTTGAAATCACCACAACCATATTTTTCAGATCCCAGATAATATTCTGCACAAGATGGTATAGGTTGTGCTTTGTTATACCTTCTGTTGGGGTTACTCCCTGTTTTAAGCCTCTTTTGAGAATATGCCACAGCACTATAAATTGTATCATTTTTTCGGGAAAAATTTTCGAACTTGCTAATAAAGAGCTTAATTAGAAACCGGTCAAAATGACAGTAAAAATAAACGAAGAAGGTCCACCCCTCAACAATATAGGGATTATATTCTAAAAAAAGGTTATGTCCAATTTGGACTTCTAAAACATAAGGTCCTCCCAAGCTATTTGATATGGAGCAAGCCAAGACAAGGAGTTCTCTAGTTACAAAGAGATTTTTGATATACTTGAAGACATATCCTGTTGTTGCCCTGAGGTCTACTTAGAATGTGGAAGTGCTTTTTGCTAGCAAATATTGGACTGGTCACACGGTGGAGACCTTGGCCAGTCTTGCTCTTGTCTCTCGAGTGCCACTAGAGTCATCCAGATGAAATGTGTCTGTGTCCAGATTGCTTAACAAAGCACCTATAGGAAGGAGTTTGCCCCTTGTGTGACTCCATATCAAGATAAATGATAATTTATCACTCCAGAACATACAATGTCATTTGTTTGTGTAAAGTGCTCGATTGTATGCAAGCTAAAGAAGTCTTCTCGCACAGAAAATAGTAAAGGGGTTTTACCATGGAGCAAGAAACCATCACCTGCTGAAGTAGAGACTACAAGATTTAGATGATAAAACTTCACTTGTGTTGTTACATGTGATAGTGAAGTTTGAATGTGGAAGATGTAAATCTAAAACTATATTTCTTTCTGATTAGTCTAAATAAAGGCAAATGGAGTCAGATATCATCTTAATATGATATGTTGACCAAAGCCTGAGAGTTTTATATATTTCACTTTATTACTTGTATAATTACTGATTCGGTAATGCATGGTGAGTTATCAATATTTGATAGGACCTAGCTACCTAAGCCGGAATAAAGGGAATCTATTAAAACAGTAAGATTAAAACAAATATATTAAATACAGCATAGTAGGTCTGTCCTATCACTTATCATAGGAGATATATACCTGATTTTTGCGATATCTTGTCTCTCTACTTATTTATAATGCATATCTATCAAGGTTGTATGAATGTCCTTGTCAATTTATTTTTTCAAGCTCATCTGCCTCCTTTTACTGGCCTGGAGGCCTATATGCCAGACAGCGTGAAGACATGCTTGATATCATTCCATAGAAAGGAGAATATAAACTAGAGGTCAACATGATAGGGGCATAGGAAAGGTGTATGTAACACTGATGGCTACGGGATACAATGCAGCAATCTAGGTGCAGTGCTACTTATACAAACTGCTTGCAGTGTGTGATTCACTGACCCTATCTATCTATCTATCTGGTCAGAGCTGTCTTTTGTCTACCTACCTAATGTAAGAACGATGCTTTTTACAAGCTTTATACTGTGTCATTAGATAAACTTAACAATCATAGTTAAATGTTGATTTGATAATGTGAAGTAGCCTATTTCTTAAATTTTTAAAGTTAAATTTGGATAAAGATAATGAAATTACATTCAGAAGCATTAATAAATTCCCTGTTAATGATCAGGGGGAAAATGCCGACCAACGAAAATTAGTACATAGAAATTCATCATTTCAATTTATTTTTATGACAAACATATTATCCCTTTCTGAACGGAAATAATTTAAACTGAAATAAAATTTACTTCTATATGAAATATAATAAGCCTATCCTTTTATTTTGTTAATTGCTATGTATACAGACTTAGACGTTTACCTGTACAATTTATCCTGACACATTTTCTTTAATGATGTAATGAATGACTCAATTAAAACAACAGTGTCATCCAATTCAACTTCACACCTTTTCAGACAACAGACTATTGTATTACTGCATTAAACTTTTTTTCTCTCAAAAAGAAAACAAAATTCAAAAATTATGATTTTTCTTGAAATATAGATAAGACAGAAAGATAAGATAGAAAGATACAACGATAGACTATCTAAATAATATGATTGCTGACAATTACTGAAATATCCTTGCAATTCAAGATCGTTATTTCAAACGCCACTTCTCAGTTTTTGTATACATGTATGTAGATTATAGACTTCTGTGTCAAAGTTATTGTTTCCACATATGCGTCCAATTAGCACATGTTCTGTGATGATTAGCCTACATGAAAGTGATCATTAAATAGGACTGGATATTGTTTGATTCTTAAGGATACGATATTATCGCGATATTTCTGAAACGATACCGATACAGTATCGTGATACACTTTCTTCAATCGTGACTGACATAAAGCTGCTATATTGCAGAGAATCAAAGTTTTATTTCCATTTAATAAATTTAACAGATAGAAAGAGTCATGATTAATCTTCAATTAAAAAGTATAGTTAATGTGACTTGTTTTCTTTCTTTGCCCACTGGTCTGTGATCAACAGAGGTTAGGTTGCTCAACTGCTGAAGAGATAACAGGTCAATTGTTCTTTCAGCTGGTTAAAGTCAGTAAGGTATATGTATACCTAAATACCTTGTAGCACTGCAGTTAACAATCTGGTATCAGAGGAGGTCTGATTCTGCTAGATGAATCAACATGATCAAATTAATTCTGTATTTCAAGTGGGTACAATGTAGGCATTGAAATATGTGAGCCTACACAGACAATAAATTTGGTTTGACTCTCAATGAGCTTTGGATATCCATACTCTCTTTGGTGCACTCATACAGTAGAGCACTCTGCATGCTGCAAGCCATGTGACTCTCACAAAGAATTCAGCAAAAGCCAATGACATGGATTCTTTGACAATGTTACAAATGTGACAATTTTACAAATGTGAAGTAAAAATTGTTGGCCCAGACCTACATATCAATATCTATCTAAAAATGCTTCTGTACTCTCATTCATAGGCAATGCAACACTACCTCTATCCACTGTCCTCAGCAGGGCAGCACAGTGGCCAGTGGCCAGCTGCATGCTGCTGGTGTGCTGCCCCAAACCTCTGGCCAGTGGTTCACCTTGATCCTTCATAGGGTCCAATCAGGCATTGGAAAGGTGTGCTTGGTATCAAAATCACTTTATTTTGCATAATTTTAACTACTTTAATGCTTATTTGCAAGTAATTCTAAGCCTAAAGTATTTAGAAGATTGAAACACTTTTAAAACTCTTAAACAATCAGCAGTAACTGGCCTGCCATGGTTGAGTGCACACACAGCCCAGAGCCTGCATGGCCAATTATCATTCCAGGTTGACCCCCTGCTACATAGGTTGCTATGGCAACAGGGTGCCCTGAAAAAGAGGGGGTGGCTCAAAAAGAGGGGGGTAGCAAAAACCCACAGGACAAAATTGACAGATGCTGAGATAAGAGGCCCAGTGAGATGTTTTGCTCCTAATGTCAAAACTGGGGGTTAAATGAAAAATCTAAAGATGTTACACCTTAGGAAAGCATGGTAAGTAATCTGTGTGTAAAGGAGAAGACTGGACCTGCCCTCAGGATACTGGGACAGACTCTATAAATATTGGAGGTGTGTAAGAAATCTCGGACGAACTGTTGATTCACTGGACCCATCCTGTGGGTCAGTGAATAATAATACAGCCCCTCTACTTGGCTATCTTGCTTTGAACTCATTAGCCTGATGAGAGATGAACGGTGGCACCGTGTGGTCATGAAATAGCCTACCAAATGGCCATTATCAGGCAAGGAACAAATTTCACAACTCTTTCCAGATTAAGTTCCATGCACCTTTGGATTGAATTCATTTTCAAAATATTTGAATGAAAATTCTTATGAATCTGAATAGGTATGTAACTAGATGTATTAAATGCAATCCTCCCAAGCAATTCCTTTCTGACTGGTCACTCCTGCCTTGAAAATGATCTTGAACAAATATAAATAGCTTATCCTGCAGTGACCAATAAATTGTGGTATTATACAGGTGGTTGGTTCCCTCTACCCCATCTCATATTGTATGTTCTACTTGATGCTATGTAGATCATTGATCGAGGAGAAAATCTTCCCATTAGATGATGTGGACAACTTTATTAGACTATTACATATGGCTTACATGATATTTTTTTCCCCATTAGTATCACTTAATATATCACAGACTCATATACAGCAACATTCTCAATGATACTCCAGCCTGCAACTAATTGGTTGTCATATAAAACTACATATGACAAATACCAGCTGCATCCCTGCAATACTTGTCGGCATTAATCTAGGCAATATCTCAAACCCATTTAGTATCTGAAATGTTACACTTGCAGGTCTGGCAAACACCATCAAGAAAATGAGATAAATTTACATTAATTTCAATGCAGGCTGCACAGTTCTGATATATAATTAAGATATGGTATGGCTGATTCACAAACTACTCCTGGCTCATTTATGCGTAGGTGCATTATTGTGTAAATTTTTGATTATTCATAGCAGATTTTCCAACAATCTAAATTATTAATTATAATGATGATAAATTGGATGAATTAAGGCAAATGGACTGAAACAAGAGAACATCTATATGATCCATCAATAGTTCAGTTTTTAAAATATGGAATAACCTGCTGTTATTGATCTAAAGAATTATTTGTAGCAAATAAACTGCAATCGATTTGCAAAAAGAGGAACAATTTGCTGTGCACTGAGTGTAGAAGACATTAATTTCTGAAATTTATGATGATGAAGCATGTAATTCAAATATCAGTGCAGCATGGTGTAGGGTTACAAGCAAATAGTCCATGGGAAATAGATAATGTTCTCTTGGCCTTTTGATGTTGAATCAAATCACTACTGCAAATGTCTTCACATGATGTAAGAGCAAAAGTAGACAACATTTGTATGTAACATGGTTGGAGTTGAAGCTTGATTGTTGCTTCTTTTAAAATGTGTGACTGTATGAAATAAAGAGATAGTTAGATAGATATGGTGAATGAAGCCCTCTAAGCCCTGTTCTGGGCGTTAATTAATGAGATAGAAGAGAGATCAGGAGTACACAACATGTTACACAGTTACCTCACACGAGGAATATTTTAAATATTACCAAAAGGACATTTTGATATTTTTTCTAATTTCTTGAATGAAGCAAACCCAGAATGTGGGTAATGCTGATGACAAAGATAACATCTTTCTTTAATAATTAGTTCATTGTCCAAGATGCTTGTGTTAAGAAAAAATTCTTGGGAAATACACATGTGTCAACTTGAGTTAGAGTTGCAAATTTTATCACATTATGCCAAGATGTTTGTGGAATTACTCGGGGTTTCTGAAGCTATAGAAAACAGTTTGGCAGTTGTTAAGGTTCTATTTCACCCAGACATGTCCCACTGTGAGCCTAATTCAGGGCCAGATTCTAGGCTGATATTCTCCCAAGTGAAGAGATATCCAGGCTGCTATTTTGAATATCAACCACATGCATTTGCACTTATCATGCAAAGAAACATCTTTGGCAACATACTAATAATTTTGCACAGAGTCATAGTTCTTCATAGTTTTACTCAAAATGCCGACCCAATTGTTTGTTGGAGGTCAGCCACAGGTCATAAAAAATGTACCTGCATTGCATTAAATCTTAACTGCCAACAGTGAATGATCAGAAACCGTTGTTACTTAAACGCATGTAATGTTTCCATTCAATTTGAAACAGTTTTCACAGGAGTCTGTGAGTCTCTCTCTTGAAATTTCCAAAGATTCAGCTCTGTCTTTCCCGTATGCAGATTTTCGCAAACATTATGTAGCTTTTGGTGTGTATAATCTGAGAGTACTTATCATCTACCTAATTGCATTGATGTCCTTCTTAGTCTCTCATGACAATCTCAAAGATTGTAATGGACTTACGTGATGCCCAACCATGTATGTTGAGTGCAGAGTGAAAGGATTTTATTGCGCAATTGTGAAGAACATCAGATTTCTTGTGGAATATTGAGCATTCCAACACCCACATTATAGAATAGAATAGAATATGTTTATTTGTACAAACTGCAGTTCTTACAAAAAACATGTACATTACTGTATAGAATTATGGAAATAAAATGTTGTACTGGAGGACACCTGAACAGTAGAACTGCCGTAACCCATAGGGTAGGTGTGCCCCCTTCCCCCTTAATTAATCAAAAGTTATATAATACATAGGCCTATAAAGATATATACACAATATATATTATAGGGTATTATACATTGTGCCCTTCTGAATCTATTCTGACACATTGTCAGCCATTGACTTACAAACACAGTACATAATTATGCACTCGTTTTTTCCTTGGGAGTTGCCAGTCTCGCTCATTTCTTTGCCAATATTTTATTTGGTAACAAAATTTGAGCATATTGCAGAAATTTTTGTGAAAGAAATGTGAATTACATAATTGTCACAGATCGACATGCTTCCATTGTAAATGGACCTTCAGTTTAATAGCTGTTTAGTAGTTTTAACAGAGGTGAGCCAGTATTAGGTTCACTGAATCCGAATAAGGCCATGCTGTGTACCTTCTTCCACATCAAATACATCATAAATACTTTATTCATGAAATACTATGAATTCTCTTGGCTGATCCTACTTGCTGTTTGCCTCAAAGAAAGAAACTATGGTCAAAAAGGCAATTGAAATGATCACACCCAAGCCTCATAGAGAAGCTTGACTGCAGAGTAATGACACTGAAATGACGTTTGCTGTGACTCGGGAAGCACTTATTGTATTGGGACACCCATAAGCATGCTGGTTGCCCAAAGTAACTGCCCCAAATTAAGGATTTACTAGACATTTGTGTGACGTTTGTGGCGCTTTTGCTTGATCCTGAAATACTCTCACTCAGAGTCAGTGTATGCAGCTGTGGGCACAGAGTTTGAGAGGAACCAGGCTTCATAAATCAGACAGCAATATTATCCCCGGGGCCTAGCAGACTTGAAAGTACACCATACCCTGTCATTGCTCCTGGGTTTAAAAAACTTGTCATATGTTTTAGGGGACCTGATGTGCATACAGTAAGGAACCAAAGTTAACTGACATTTTAGCAATAAACTCCTTTTTTTTTTTTTACAATGGAATGTTTTAAAATTCTCTTTTCCAAACCCTGACTTAAGTGAACATTTTAAACAAAAACAAAAAGACCTTCTCTCCCCAGACAGAGAATTTAACATTCACGATGACATTATATATTTTCTGGTGGAAGCACAGCCTGAGTTTGTTCCTTCAAATCGTACTTCTATTGTTTAAAAGCACTTAAAGCATTTCCTTTTAGTTGCAGAAAAATCAAAAAGTCAAAAGCCTCCTTTGGCTGGCAGGCGCTTTAAAAATTATATCATTTTGATATACACTACCCTCCAAAAGTTTGAATACACCTGGATAAGTAAAGTTTCTTTTAAAAATGCTTGATTTTGAATGGAATTTTTGTTTAATATTTACATCAAACAATATAACAAGTCACATTGAAGTCAGAAGTTGTCTTTATTTTGTCATTTTAGGTCATTTTGGTTGAAATTTATGGCCTCTCTCAATATCCCAAATTTGGGTATTTTATAGAAAATTGTCACAGCTGAGTTATCTTCTAGATTTATGAAATTTCATCATATTCAAGTGTTTCCAGAGTTGTAACATGATCGTAACAGTTATTTTTGACCCCGAAAAGACAGTTTAAAAATTGGACACTGACCACTCAAAAATACAAAATCTAGATAATTTGGGTCACCATGAAGTATAATCATAGAATGTATCTCCTCTAGTGAAAATTATTTTATTTGAGCTGTTTCAGCATGGTTTTGAGCCAAAAATAGCGAAAATCAGTATTTCTGTCCGATTTTCAAAGGCCATTTTATGGTCTGAAACTACGTGTAAAATCATCACAAACCAGGGGAAATGTGGAAAAAATGATAAAATGTCATAAATATGGAAGACAACAGTGCTTTTATAGCTTTTTATAAAAAAATCAAAAATGAGAAATCAAGAAATTTATATAAATTTAAACCAAAATGATCTAAAACCATGAAATATGGACACGTTTTGCCTGAATGTGAATTTCCCGTATTGTTTGATGTAAGTATAAAACAAAAGTTGTGTTGAAGAAGAGGTATTTTTGAAAGAAATCTCACCTTTTCTGGTGTATTCAAACTTTTGGAGGGTAGTGTATATACTATTTTAAATTCAGCAGATGCTAATTTAGGTAACTGTAATATAATATAAATCAATGGTTAGTCATTTATCCCTCTTGTGTTAACCACAAATGTGTAATAATAAAATGTATCCATGAATTAATATTTAAAAATGATAGTGCCGTTAATGAACTGTTTAAGGAGTCTGAAGATAATCAATGGTGCTTTTAATACAATGTATATTCTTGAAATTATTTATCTCATTGTATTAAATTATTATTTTAACTCAGGTTGGAACTATTATGCCTGTGCCATGACCTTGTTTTGTAAACCAACCTTGTCTGGCTATCTCTGCACAAACAAATGGCATTGAATGTAACAAAGTGATACATTTTTCATTCAACTTGATGTGAAGTTACACAAGGAGCAAACTCCTTCCTACTGGTGCTTTGTTATGCAATCTGGACACAGACACATTTCAGCTGGACGACTCTAGTGGGACCCAACAGACAAGCTGGATGAGCTTTTGGGTTAAGGTCCCCAGCCAAGTGACCAGTCTAATATTTGACTTGCAAAAGCACTGCTGCATTTAAAGCAAACATAAGGAAAGCAAAAATGCTTTCCAGTTGTTGTAGCTTGTTTACTGAGCTGCTGATTGACATTGTCTAGAATCAAAGCCTCCAGATATGCTCATGCAATCCCATAGAATTCTCAGTTGAAGAACAATATTGAACAGGTCTTTTAGGAAGGCCACATCAATATCCTGCAAGAGATATTGTATTGTACTATAGAGCCCCGTCTTAAGAGGAGCTCATGTTCAATGTTAGTTCAATGTTATTATTGTTCGATTTGCATTCCATGGTGATTCATCAGATGAATATATAATTTTGTGAGCAAAAAGTGGACGGATTTTGAGGGGTGGGGAATCACAGATCAAATTAAATTATTCCTGTAAAAAAAATATATATAATCACTTATATCAAATTTATCTTCAGAGAACTCCTAGTCAATATGTAAATATGTTTGCTGGACAGATTAGAGCAGGGTTATGAGGTCAGTAAGTACAAAAAAGTAGGAAATAATGCCTGAGCTTAATGCATATTAACTTCAGAGCTGTATAACAAAATGCATGATTTTCCAGCTAAGAACCCTGAACAATTAATTTGCGAAACATTTTGGAATTAAACCGCTTAGCAGGTTATCTGGAGTAGTATCAAACGTTCTATCATGATAACACCCTGAAGTGTTCCAATCAATGTTGTGCAGGAATCAAAGTTTAGTTGCAGTTCCAATCAATATCTGTAATTGTACCTTCTGCGATTGTTTGTCTGGTAAATACGATAATTTTCATCCCTCAAAAAGACTAATTACCATGGATAAATTAGAGATAGGTATTCATGGCTTAATAGTCCTTCATATATTTATGAGAATGAGTTTGGTATAAGAGCTTGCGTATCAATGTAACATTTTTAAAAGGAGTATCATCTAGCTGCAACAGACCCTTTCCTGATCGTTTGCCACCAACAGAGATCTTTTCAACAAATTTCCAATTAAATCCACTTGCAGTAACCAACACATTATCTGCTTGGAGCCATAATTACGACATTGCTTGGCAGTTCAAATCTCAATTAGCAGAAATAATTTCCTCTCCCAAGACTGAGAGTCATGCATTGAAAGCGATATGAGGGCCACGAAAATAGGAAGGGAAAGACAAAGATTTAATTACTCCTAAATCAGATGTTTGAATAGCCAAGTATAACTTTCCAAAATTTAAAAAATTTGTAGTATTAACAACTTGGTGTATATAAAAAAGTATGTTTTGTATTCAGGATACGTTCTGTCCATTATCACAATCAAGACTTTAATATTATAGAATCAGAATCACTCTGTTTTCCTTGTATGTCCAGTATCACACGACCTGAAATGATTGATCATTTGCTTCTCAGATCGTCACAAAGCATTTTTTCTGAGGTTGGTCGGTTAAACAAAAAATTATGATTTTTTCAATTTGCTATTAGGTAGTTTCGAACCCACACCCTCAGCAGCCTGGTCTCGCAGACAAACACCTTAACTATTAGGACATGGGGAAACGTATTACTCTAATTTAATTTGTGTCATTCAGTAGGCTAGCTGAATGCATTTTCCAGCTAAGTGAATAAAAGCTGCAGATTGTGCACACCATCATTTCATGACATTACGAAAGCAAAACAATTTAAAATGACAGTGGCCCGCTTAAGTGCCTTGCCAGAGGGAATTGAAATTTTTGGGAGGCTGATCAACCCTAAAGCACTTGGAACAGGATTAATAACAAGAATAATGCAAGAGAAGCCAACAGCACACTAAGGTATTCCCACAAAATGTTGGTTTGTGTTTTGATGCAATTTGTGTCTTTTGAAATGGATTACAAGGCAGTTTTTACCTTCAGCGAACAAAGTTCGAAGAAGGTATTGTTATCACTTTGGTCAAAAGTTGTACGTCCGCCGGGAGGGCGTCCGGGCGGTCGGGCGTCCGGGCGGCGGGTGGATAGATAGTTTCCGGGCCAGCACTCAACCCCTATTGAATATACATGGATGAAATTTGGTACACATGTAGCCTGTATGGTCTAGTTGTGCCTATTGATGGTCTGATTGATTGAACTTTTGTAATTTTTGAAATATTGAGAAAAATATAAAAAAATAATTTTTTCAGTTCCGGGCTAGGACTCAGCCCCTGTTACATGTACATGGATGAATTTTTTACAATTGTAGCCTATATGCTCCAGTTGTGCCTTTTGATGGTCTGATTGATTTATATCCTATGCTTTTTCAAATATTGAGAAAAATTAATTAATCTTTTTTTTTTTCATTTCAGGCCAAAACTTGTCCACAATTGCATGTACATGGATGAAATTTGTTACACATGTCACCTATATGATAAATTTGTGTCTTTTGTGATTGTGATTAATGGATATCCTATACATCTTGAAAATATTAAAATTATTACTTTTATGTTTCCAGGCCAAAACTTGGCCATCGTTGCATGTCCGTAGATGAAAGTTTATATACATTCCCTATATAATATTTTAGTGCCTTTTGTGGGTCTGCTTCATAGTTACTCTTAATGCTTTTTGAAATATTCTGACCCATACCTCACAACTTATTCCTTGTTTATGCATGAAACTGGTCCATATTGTGTGTATATTGGTCTAGTCAGGTCTTTCCATCGTTCAACATACCCTTGCATGCAGGTGGGCATATGGCGGGGCATATAGATAATTTCAGACCAAGATCGGACCACTATAACAAATACTACATGCAATATGGTTCCCATCACTTTTATGCTGTAATGGTGTCCTTTTAAAATGTTGTTTTTTTTTTCGCTGAAGGTTTGCTGCTACGCAGCCTATGTTTTAAATTGATTTTAATCTATCAATGGAAATCCCTTCTAACATTTTTCTGTTATATTAGTGGGAGGGAGGGCTGGCAAGTTCCAATACAAATGCACTGCCTAGGTTAAGAAGCTAATTGACAGCTGGAGTCAGCTGCAGGATTGACATCTCGCAAAAAGGAGTGATAAAATACAGTAATGTTCATGGGCATTCTGACAGCTACTAAGTGAAGTAACATGTCCATCCTTGACTAATCTCTTCACCTCACCACGCAGTTCGCTGTAGCTTGGTACTTCTCATGCAACATTCAGTAAAGGGGAGAATCTAACGCTGGCCTTATGGCAGCTAAATGTAATTTTAGATATTATGATTAAGTGTCACAGGAATAGATACCATCTTGCACTTTCATACTCATTGACTCCAAAGAAGTTCTTGCCCTAAATTTCCTTATTTGTTTCTTTTGCCTCTTTCTTTCTTTGAAGGTGAAACCCTAAAACACGAAAATTGTTTTGAAGCTGTAACCTGTTATTATTGGCTCAAAAAGACTTTTCTCTATTTTGCAAAATATACATCCCCTTGACCTGTCCATAAGAAAACACAAATGGTCTGTATTCTAATGTGGAGTAATGGTCTATGGTGTGAACAGTGTGAACCATGCGGATAATTGAAACCAAATTCCAACATTTGTGTTGGTGTCTTAATACACGCACAAATATTCCATTTTAAATGAAAATTCAAAATGAGAATTAGTTGTGCAGGTGACAAATATCTTTTTTTCTCTAGGGTCCTAATGAAAGCCATGTACTTGCTCTGCAATTAATAATGTTGATTTCAGGTTGCAAATTCTCTTGTTCTAATTATGACCTTACTAGAATTCCCGTTGGATAATTGGAGATTACATGATCAGATTTAAGTGGGGGAAAAGGTGTCAATGACATACTAACAGGTGAAATGAGCATTGAGTGAGATATGCCATAGAAACTTCCCCACACAGACTGACTTAGAGTGTGCTGCCCTCTGGCATAAACTTTCTTGGGCAGAACATTTCTGACCTACTTGACCAGGCAAGGAGTCTATTCTTGCTAGAGGTGGTGATTCCACAGCGGATTTAAAGAAAACACTGGGCTCTTGGGTGAGATGTTATGAGGCAGACACAAAGGCAATGTCAGTCCAGTAGCACATGCAAAGTTTGGTGTGTGTAGCTACAACAGGGAGTGAAAATTGGAGGTGACAACAAAGTTGAAGAGATGCATCTTTTATTTTAAGATTATATTTACCAAGGTGAAAAATATGAAACATCCTATTTTGAACCCCATAAATGTCTTATTACTCAGAAACATTTGATTAATGTGTATAATTTTGAACAATGCTTGAGCGTTTAGAATATATATCACAGTGTTAAATGAAACTATCAAAGACCACAGGCACGTTTTCTAATTTCATGGCAAGTTTGAAAGTGCCTCATTTAGAATGAATAATGAGGATGAAATTCGGTGGAGCGTCCTAATTAAAAGGAGTAAAATGGCCATTAATTCTAATTACTGTTATTAATCAGACTAAATGATCATGTGTCAGTTTGAAACTTTTTATTTTGACTGCAGAAAGGGTATAACCACAACATCAGGATTGCATGATCTATATTTATTTCGAGGTAAGCTTTTTCAGAAAGATGTTGTCGACAATTTCAATGAAAAAACTGAAAAAAAGAATCAGTTTCTTTTCTTGTGTTTACTCAATAAAAATAACAAATCATATCTGAGGCAAACTACATACAACGGAGCATCATGGAGGGCAACTCTGTGCGCTGCACATTTATGAGTTGATTGTTTCTCACCAAAGCAAAAAAGATAATTCCAGCTTGTGTTGGTGAAAAATTACCTGCACTTCTGAAGGTTCTTATGTTGAATCAACCTGCTTCAAGCTGGGATTTGTACAAACATAAGGAAAACATATGTTGGTTTGTAATTAATAGATAATTATGTAATGCCATATTCTCTTTCACCTTTTAGAAACTTCAGCATTTTAGAAACTGATCGGACACAAGACAGCAGCATACACATGCACATAGATTCATCAATACTTGCTAAAGTGAATGCATTAATTTTGAAAGATTGTAATTATGCAGTACTTGTAAGAAAGAGCAGCTTTAACTTGATCAAAAATTCTCTCCAAAAACTTGTCTTTGTACACTGTCAATTGAGCAAGGTTTGTCTTTGTATTTTGTACCTCCTCGGATGGTTTTTGGCAGATATCCATCCTACCCCACATCTATCAGGAATCGAATCAGTTCACTTATTGGCTTCGATCTCTGACAAGCACCCACCTCGGAAGAATATCCTGGAACATAGGGCAATCATTCACAATAAGAACCAGCAAGCCTCTCTGAATCATCACTCATGACAGGTTTAGAGTTCTATGCCCTCGTTACCCAACATATCCGGGTCACGAAGACTCTCCAAGCTTAAAATCAGCCTCATCGTGAAGAATGCTTAGAAATTTGCAATGTCTAGTCCTGTCAATCTGATTATCAGTGATATGCATGTTAGCCATAGTAGCTGACAATTATGAAAATTTACGTCCAAAATGGACTGAAGTCACAACATAAAGTGCAAAGTTTCAGTTTTCTGCAAATAAGAAAGTGCTTAACTGTCCAAATCTTCTGTGTATCTGTGAGACTGAATGGTGCATCATGGAGAGCCATTCAAAGCTGCACATTTCTGCATCAAATTGTTTCTCACCAAAATGAAAAGTCTTGCAGCTTGTACAGATGAAAAAGAGCCTGCACTTCTTAAACATTTAAAAGTTCTCATGTTGCACCACCTGTCGGCTTTAGGCTACGATTTGTAAGAAGAGAAAGTACATCTTTATTTGTTAATTATAGATAATTATGCAATGCCTCATTCTCTTTCACATTTGGCTGGGTTTTACTTTTGGTACATTATTATTTTGTGGTGACCCTCTCCTCTTCATATACAAATATAATTTGCACACATATGAAATTGTTTTTACAGGAAATGTTAAAACCTAAGACAGGAACATTACATGTATATGAGATAATCAATGAATGCAGATTGAATGCATTTGATAAATTATAAAGGCTATATCGTACTTAATGGAACAGTTTTGTTGTAACAAATGTATTCGTTGTTTGTTGCAAACATGATAATAGCAAAGCAATGGACCACTGATGAGCTTTATGAACAGAGCTGTATGAAGGAGCAGCCTTGGTTGACTTATCTTTGCGCACTGTAAGTTGCGAAAGGTGTGTGTTTGAATTTTGTTTGCTTCCTTGTATGGTTTTTGGCAGATATCCATCCTACCCCACATCTATCTGGGAGCAAATCAATTCACTTATTGGTTTCGATCTCTGACAAATACACAACAAGGAGGAATTTTCTGGAAACATGGGGCAATCATTCACAATAGCACCCAGCAACCCTCTGTGAATTATTACTCATGACAGGTTTAGGGTTCCGCACCCTACCCTTCTTACACCGGACATCCAGGTCACTAAGATTGTCCAAGCCTCAAATCAACCTTATCTTTGATCCAGAATTCTTAGGAATTAGCAGGTTTCAGTTATGTCGAACTGCTGTTGGTTGTGCATTTTTGCTATGCTGACTGTCAACTAAAGGTATTTTATGTATCTGCAAAATTGCAGCAAAGAGGAAAGTAAAAAAAAATTTTCTAAAGCTTTTAATAACAACTCTCAAATAAAAGGATCTTAACCAGTGAAATTAATTATGAATATATCAATATTGAGATAGGCCTACTGCATTGCAAAGAAGAGAAAGCAGGAAGGTCAAAACTTAGATTAGTATCTCCCTGAAAGTCTATATTAACACAAATGCAAAACTGTGAAGACTGTGTTCCCCTTAAATCTTTCACAAATACTTCCACACTCTTGTTTTGCTGCGCACTAGACCTGGTGTTTTTGTGATTCTTGAACTTGGATTTCGTTCTAAGAGCCAAATCATATGTTGTGTGGTTAAAGAGGGCAATCTAAAAGTTGCTCAAACTCAAAGTATCAATCTGCGGGTGTCTATATCTATTTTTTTTTTTTTTATTTCTTTATTTAAACTCCCTTTGCAGGGAAAGAAAATGTATGTACATTGATTTGGTATTTACATTAAGACAGATACAATGGCGGCATATGTATCATACGTAACATAAAATGATATAACAATAAAATCACAGATAAACAGTAAAATCACAGGCAACAATGTAAAATCATAGGTAAAGTGTAAAACATCAAAAAGATTTTAAAAACAGACTAGTAATAAAATGCTCATCAGAGTATGGCTTGAGTGAGTTATCATTAAGTAACAGGTAACGTATGGAGTCAGATATTCCATCTTGACTAGGACATACTTTGGCAGGGGGCTTACTAATTAATTTTATAGGAGAATGGCCGGACCTCAGGACACGATCAAGTAGAGAATTGTGAACAGTGGTTCCATGGACTAAGTAGTGTGCCAGTGCTCTGCTTTGAAATTCCCTAGCAGGCGAGTGCACCCTGAAAATTCGGTGGTAAAGGCTTGCCGTCATCCGCTCAATCAGGTCAGTCACTGAGGGGATCTCCAGTGCTCGAAGAAGGCTTGTGTGGTGAGATCTTTTACTAAAGCCCATGGCTCTCTTAATGATTGAGCCTTGTGTAGATCTCAATTTGGTCATATCTTTGTTGCTGAGAGAAATACTGTCCAGGCCATATAAAATAGTGGGCGCGCCGATGCTGTTCCAGAGGTAGGCCTTGACGTCCGCTGCAAGCCCAGGGTATGACATCCCGATGGAGGTCAGGCCCAACATCCGTCGCCTTGAAGATGTGACACGGTTACTCACATGGGTGTGATAGGTGAGATCCTCATTGAAAGTCACACCAAGTATTTCGATCTCAGTTTCTGTGTTGAGGCTGCAGTCCCCTAGCTTCCATGTCGGTCTATTCTGGAGTAGTGATTTCCCAATTACAACACATTTGGATTTCTTTTGGCCAAACTTGAACCTGTATCGTTGCGCATATGAGTGGCAGGTGTCGATGAGTACTTGGAGGCCAGGCACAGTGGAACAGAACAAAGTTACATCATCAGCATAGGCCACTGAGTTGAGGTGAAGATCATATGCTTTTATGCCATGTGAGGAGTTCTGCAATTTAATCAGCAGTTCATCGAGGAAGATGTTAAATAATGCGGGTGATAGAACACTTCCTTGGCGCATCCCTCGTTCCACACGAAAGGTGAAGCTATGGCAACCATTCCATCTCACTGTGGCACGAGATGACTTGTACCACCTGCTGATGAACAACCAATATTCACGCTGAATTGCTGGGAAGAGTTTGTACAGCAGTGCGTCATGCCATATGCTATCGAAGCATTTCTCCGCATCAAGTGAGCAGACGTAGACTGGCGAGCGCCTTTCCTTAAAGTAGGAGGCCGTATCGTGGAGTAGTGATGTTGCAAAGGTTGTTCCCCTCCCTTCTCTGAATCCAAATTGGCTGGCGCAGATGTTTAGTTCCGGCATCATAATCAGCTCAACGACTTTGGAGTGGATGGAGCTTAGGGTAATGGGTCGGAAATTACTGGGGATGTTCGGGTCACATGAAGGCTTTTTGAGAATCGGAATCACTATGCCATCCTTGAACACATCAGGAACAATACCTCTAAAAATAGCTGCACTGTAGACATCAGCCAAGGTAGATGCAAGAGGTAATGACATTCCATACGTGAAGTGTTCCACAGTTACCCCATCACAGCCTGGTGCAACTCCACTGTTGAGACACTTGACCATTTCAATGATTTTTTCTGGGTCAATCTTAGTAGCACTTCGCATGGGTTGATTACTTATTAGCATTTGTGCTTCGACAGAGTTCTTTACAGCTGTTTGCTCTTCATTTAGATCACCGTTGTCTGACATCACTGACTGGTAGAACTCAGCCAAATCATCTGCAGTAAGCTGTGAGCGAGTTTTCACTTGCTGATGTCGCTTCAGCTTGTTCCAGAAGGACTTCATGTTCTTGTGTCTGAAGTGCTGATTCAGCATAGACAAGTCCCTTGATACAATATTCTGCACGCTGTGACGGGCCACTTTCCTGAACTGTTTCTTGAGCCCCTTCCAGATCTCGTACACAGTGCCTTGTCTTGGTCTGCCCAGGGATATCCAGATTGACCACCAGAACCTCTTTTGATCCCTCAGCCTACTACTCATCTATATTAGACATTGTCACATTGTAGCTACTAACAGCTTTCTAGGAGTGTCAACGCTTTACAAACAACAATTCCCCATAAAGGACGAAGAAATTTTAATAAATTCGTAAAAAATGTTTTCACTCTGACGAGTAGAAAGCTGTTGTCAGAATAGCTATGCTAAAATACATTTTATCCCATGTCTAGGCACATTTTCTCCCCGATACTGTGATTTTCCCTGGGCAATACAGGGAAAAAGTCAGTATCGGGGAGAAAAAGCAGTATATGTCACCTGACCAGTATACTCCCTAATTTGCCAGGGAATGTACTGAAAACAGCCATTGAGAGAGCTGCATTTAGACACACCCCCCACAAGTTCAGTATAGCGTCACAATCTCTGCTGCTGCTCATCATCTTTTCTTGTAATTTTGCAAGCACAAAAATCGGCGTCTCTTTTGCAATTTGCAAGGGATGTATTGGGGTTAGAAAGAAGCGGTTTGAAGCATTAGATCCAGAAGAAAATAGTGCATTAGACTTACGCAGTTTTAACTTTCTATTTGGTATAGAAAAATTTCCAATGCGATTTTCGTAAAACTTGTTTAATTTTTCTGAAATGACTTAGTTGTACAAATACTGATTTATATAAATTTCCTTCGTGATGAGGACCCCTTTTTATTTTCTAATATTGTTTTAGACAATGTTTCACAACACATGAGTAAGTAATAGCAATAAATTCAGTTTTTTGGTATGGTTTCAGCACTGTGTTTCATTTATTTCGTAAACGTTTTTCTGCATTCCACTGCCGTTTTATTTTATTTCTCTGAATCTAATCATCCCAGATGTATAAAAATTAGCAGGTAATGTTATAAATATAGTATAGACATCACATCCAAAATTTCAAGACGATATCTCCAAAACTCTTGCCACCAAAAAATTAAAACTGACACAAGAATTTTTAGTTATAGCGTGAAATTACAGATTTAAGTCAACGTATTTTAAAGTTCCATGGCCGTTTAATTTTGTATCTCTAGATCTTATTACAGCAGCTCTATGATATTCACCAGTCATTTCCATCATATTCCAAGGGTTATTGATCCAAAATTTCACGTCAATATCTTAAGAAGTCTTGCCAACAAAAAATTATTAGTGAAACAAGAATTTTCAGTTCAAGCGTAAAATTACAAATTTGAGTCAACGTGTTTTTAAGTTCCATGGCCGTTTAATTTTATATCTCAGGATTTAATTACACCAGCTCTATTATTTCCATCAGTCCTGTCTGCCATATTCCAAAGGTTGTTGATGCAAAATTTTAAGGTGATATCTTAAAAACTCTTGCCGTAATAAAAATATTACTGAAACAAGAATTGTCAGTTCAAGCTAGAATTATAAGAAGTAGTTATAATATATTTATTTATAAGTAAAAGTTTGATATTATTTTGAAAATGTGCCTAGACATGGGATAAAAAGGTCATACCATGGGTAGGTGCAGTACATCCCCGTATACTCCCCTCGACCTCAGTATATATCACGCAATGGTCTCTGGGAGTATACCGGGGATGTACTGCACCTATACCCATGGTATAACCTCATAATACACAAGCCATACAAGATCCATATATCACACGCCACCCACATCATGGCTGCTTGATGATAAATTACAAATTGAGGTTTACTATTTTGGATGTTGATGGACTAATTTTTTCATAATGTTTGGCAATAGCTAGTGAGAATTTACTTTAAGGTTGTAAATAGTGCACAATACATGTATGTTTAAAGACATAAGACATGAGATTACATTTTTACAACCCTATTTTGTTTAAGTCTGACTGTGAATAATCCCGCATTCTGGCCCAGACATGACTATTTTATTCTCTTTCAAGGGATTTCATTCACCAATTTACAGCGAGGAGAGCAATTGGGTGGGAGATAATTGATTATCGTCAAGGGAACTCACATGAACTCCTATTAATGTGCGATCAAAATAAGCATTGGATTTGTCTAATTTTGTCAGAAAGGTCAATTCTGATACAGATTATTCCTGACAACATTTCACAAGGGAATGTCAATGCACATGGTTTCATCAGCTCATAGATATGCCCCTTCAAGATAATGGAAATTTTTAAAATAGGCCCGGAAATGTATTTCATTTTTCACACATATTCTTTTGAGATATATTGCAGCTTCTGTGGTACAATGATACAAAGTATCTGATCAGCTGCCAAACAAACTCTATTTTTGTCAAACTGAAAAAAATGCACTAACAACGAGAGATCATGCATAGTAATGTAAACTCATAAACAAGCTGACGCCTGTGGAATTCCCAAAAATTTTTAATGAAATATCTCACTCAATGATCTCATAATTAAAAGAAAGTTCCCATTATTAATGCTGATTACATGTATATGGACACTTAGGATTTTCTGATATGTGATCTTGTATTCTCCACTAATGAGAAACCAATATGAATAATCTGATGAGTAGCCAAGGAACATTTGATATATAATATGTATGTATCGGTCAATACGTTGGTGTATTCAACTGAACACCCTTGGTCAAACCAGTACATGGAATATTAATGTTCTTAAAAGCCTCATGCATCTTCCTGTCAAAACCTCACCAAGTTAAAGTGGCCCCCTACAGAAGCAAGAGGCAAAGTTAGGTAAACTTATAAGTCAGTGTACAAAATGTAATACAAACACAATAATTAAATTTGTTCAAATGCAACAGATAACAACTTTTACCCTGCAGCTCTCTAAAAGATTGGAGATGATGTTATTCCAAAATCATAATTATTACTGGTGGTGCCTACAGGTGTCTGACTGTCAATCGCAAATTATCAAAGATGGTGGACATTGTTGGTGCTCTGCCACACGCACAAAATTATGATTATGTGTTGACAGATAAGGAAACTTTCACTTTTTCCAAGCTGCTTAAATGATTTGGTGGTCTCATGTCGCACGTGGGTTTTTTTTGGGTGTCATGCGGTTAGTGCCTCTGTGGCTTCATTGGTATAGCGCTCGTGCTTGATACCATAGTGGCTCACAGGGACCAGGTTCGAATCCCGCTCCTGGCACTACACAAAAGGGTGAATCTCAGCGCCTGAAATGGCTGCGAATCCAGTGTGTCACTCACCTCATCATTCCTCATGTCCTCAGAGTTTGGTTAATAAGTAAGTCTGAATAGGGGACGTAAATCAACAAATCATTTAGTCGGTGTCCAAACTGTAAGATTGTCCTCCAAAACGTCCAGTGTTTCTGTATTATATTTTCAATTATTTGCTTCTGAACACATTCTACAAGTAAATGTGAATTTGAAGTCTATCGTTTGTGTCAATGTCATCACTGAGCATTACACCAGTTAACTGAACTTGTGTTGATTTCTCTTCTGCTAGTTGTCCCACTGTGATGGCCACATCTGCAGACTTGTTTTAAAGCTATTAGCTATCAGGAAGAGGCTTTTACTGATTTGTTACAGAGTTGTCAAAAGTAAGAGGAAACAAAAAGACTCCTCCTTGAACTTGATGCTTTCCCTGGGCAAAGTACATTCATTTTATTCTCTTGATGGTATTTTCCATGTCTGCAAGTGTATTTGTCAGATGCTTAATGGGTCTGAAGGGTATATTGCTAGGATCTGTAATCACATCCAGAATTATGTCAATGATAACCATCGTGACTATCTTGATCAAGTAAATGACTTTGTACAGTGGTGTGATGATAACTTTCAAAATCTCAATGTCAAGAAGACGAAAGAAATGATGTTAGATTTTAGGAAAAAAGAAGCAGTTGTGAATGAACTTGTTGTGAAGTCTGAATGTGTGGAAAGGGTGCATGATTATAAGTATCTTGGTATGGTCATTGATGATAAGCTGAATGGGTCAGAGAACTCACAGCTGGTGTACAAAAAATGCATACAAAGAGTTTATCATCTCCGTGTGTTAAGAAATATCAACATCGACCAGAAGATCTTGACACTCATGTACAAATCAATAATTGAATCTATTCTTTGTGTTTTCATCACCAACTTCTATCGTAACATATCCTGTCAGCAGTAAAAAAAAGTTGAAGAAAATTGTTAGAATATCAAGTAGTTAGGTGCTGACGTCGTGTCTCTTAATGATCTGTAGGCCTATGACAAATATGTACTTGAGCAGGCAAAAAAGATTATGAAAGATGACAAACACCCACTGCACTGTAAATATATTTCACTGAGATCAGGCAAAAGACTGGCAATGCCTAGAATAAGAACAACTCGATTTAAAAACTCATTTATTCCATCAAGCATCAAATTATATAACCATCCCATTAATCTAAGGAACGCATGATATATGTATGAATGTATCCCTGTTTGACTGTGATATTTTGAATGTAATTATATGTATGAATGACTGTATGAATGTATGAGCTCGCTCCACAAGAGTTTTCTCTGTCTGAGATCAGTAAAGTATATCTTATCTTATCTTATCATAGAGAGGCAGCGGGTATTTGTCACCTGTAGTTTTATATGACACCTAATAATTGCAACTAGCCTCCTGAAGTACCACTCAGAACACATTTGTTACTGAACCCATGTTTACATAGCTTTATTGCATTACTCGAATAATTTATCTCAATGAACAAGGCACTACTTTTTCTAGAGTCCTCCTTATGAGCTGGGATATGGTACGTTTATGAGCATGCAGAGAGTGCAGCTGCTGCCTAATAAAAAGGAAAAAATCTGTTGCAAAATCAAGGCAGCTGACAAGTACAAGTATGCAACTCATATCAGAATTTGTGAGATATTTTAGTCCACTTGTTTACGAGTTTTCAGCCAGTTTTCGAACTTAGCAAAAACCTCTTGAAAGTGGCAACGCTATTCGCCTGTGCCTGCCTATTAGTAATCCAGTTGAATATACATGTAAGTTAAGGAAATCCAGCGATAAACTTTAAATGTCTATAAAAAATATGGAAGCATTCAAAAGTACACGTAAGTAGGACGGCCGTATAGGATGGAGCAATTGTATTCATTCATGGATGTTTGTCCATCTGTCTGGCAGTCTGGCTTGAGGAAAAAAATGCACATTTCGAATGATTTTTGCAATTACCCTGAAGAAGAACTGAGTGGATTTTGGTTAAAATCCATGGAGGAAATACACCACAAAGATATCAAAACTTGGTGTGCAGGCACTATTGAGACTAGAAATTGTTATGTATGAAAACTGTCAGACTGTTGGAGACACAGGCTGGTTGATTTCAAACTACATAAGTTGCCAACGGTAGGAAAACAAACTTGATTGAAAATCAGAAGCCAGTAAGTAAAGAGTCATATAATGTCAATTTTAGCATCAGAGAGGCCAAGACAGCACAACCAGGGTCTAATATTTTACAGAACATTTTTTGCATTAATAAACCTTATTTACCAGGTCAAACCACTAGTGAAGACAAAAAACTTCTTTTCAAAAATATAGTCTCATTAAAATTCTCTGATCAACAAATTGTCAATGTCATGGGCATGATGTCAAGACCAATCAGGAAGTTCAAACCGATGTGGTCTCCTTTAGATATTGATAAGGATACTAAAGAACAAAACTACAGAAATGCAAGCTACCAGAAAGAAACCTTCTCATCATTTTGTTATCAGAAGAAATTTTCTTCATAAATATTCATAAGATACATCAAAGATACATCAAATTGGAATTAAGCTGTCAGTTTTGATAGTCATTATTTTCACAATCCATTTCGAGAAAGCAAAGCCGAGGCATTAATGCAATAACATGCAATATATGAAAAAAGCTTTCCTGCCGACATCACAATAATATTTGATACGATGACAGGCTTTTTTAAACTTAATCCCCTGTGACTATATTGTTAGGAACAGTTGGAGAGGCATTGGTAGTTATGTCAACTGTAAATATACCCCTTCCTACAATCAACCAATTCCTTTATTGGCTCCAATCTCTGACAAATACTTAAGAAACAAAGATGAGCTTGGAGGAACATATGGCAATAACTCACAATAAGGCTCAGTACAGCCAATGTGAAATATTACGCCGGACTGGTTTAGGGTTTTGTACCCTTATGCTTACCCCTAACAGCCCGGGGAGTAAAGGCCTACACGCCTCAAAGCTGTCCAACCCTAACTCTGGATTCCAAGAGATTCTTCACACACAAATTCTGTGACACCAATTTTGCTGATGTTCATGTCTGCATGGCTATGTCATCTTGTGAATATAATTATCAATTGCTGCTTTTTCATAATAATGGAGCAGCATGATTATCAGAGTCAGCGGCAGGCTGACTGCTTCTCTGACACTTTTTTGCCCTTTTGATCAAGCTGAGGAAACAAAAGAAGCTGTTAACCCCAGAGAACCAAATTTCTTAGAATATTATGACAGATCACCAGGAAGTGATGTATCAAGGAGGAGGAAAGAAATGAGATGGAGAATTAACTGCTGATGCGGAAGCTATCTGGTGATGCGTATATGAAGAAGGTTCAGACAGATATCAAGATGGATAGGAGAGAATGATATCACAAATATATAACAGAGATATCACAGAGGTAGATACAAAGGAAGAGTGCTTCTCTATACAGGCAGTTAATTCAATACAGCTGATAAACACATTCTCTACCTTTAGGAGAAATTCACTAATCGACAAAGAAAAGAGTTGATGAAACTAGCTTTAGGTTATCCAAAGCGGTGTTATTTGCTCTTCAATCAAGCATTATTATTTACATTGATGTCTTTTCATTGGTATTATCTTGCAACCATGATGGACTATGAAAACATGATGATGTTTTTTATGACATTGACACTTATAAAACTACCCAATAAAATTGAGATAAAAATTTGGCGTTTTTAATTATCATTAGTGATGAATAAAGAGCAATATTTTTTAGTGAAATGTTTGCAAAAATTATTTTGAAGCTCAGCTCCGTGATTTGTCCCATTTTTTGAATAATAAAAACAGAGCTGGAGCTGTATCATTTTTCTGCTTTTATGCCCACAGAGCATTTTGCAGCCTTTGATGTGTATTATCTCGTAGCACTCATTGTCTGTCTAATTGCATTGATGTTTTTCTCTGTCTCTCATGGAAGTCTTAAGATTGTAATGGACTTACATAATGTGCGACTACGCTTTCTTGATTGTGGAACAATGAGATTTTATAGGGCAATTGTGATCAGCTACAGGTTTCTTACAGAGAGAGGAAATTCTATACCTGTTGTCCTGTTCCTCTAAAAAAAATTACCATATTCTCTGTCTTTTTCCAGCATCAGAGATTAAAGAAAACCCAAATATTTTAATTGCCAAGTCCTTGCAAAGAGGTGATTTGACACTGAGACAAATGGGACTCTGACAAAAGGGTTCAAAGTAGCCCCTATAACCTGAGCTTAAATTGACCATTCGGAATTAGTCATGTTGGTCACTAATTAACATTCACCAGATGTTCTCGGCAGATCATTGATTAATTCCTGCCCCTGAATAAGTTTGCTGAGCTGATGAAACCTTTGGGTTGAAGTCACTTTTGTAAAATTAAAGTAGCTCTTGAGCAGTGTGGTGGCATGCTCCCCCTGGTTATGATAGAGCTGGCTATGGTCGCTTGACTGCACGTCTGTTTGCGAATTCAGCATGCTCTTTTGTGAAATATATTTATGAAATTTACAGATAGCTCATGGAAAATCATTTTATTGCCCTAGTGCATCAAGATAACTTTAATTATGATAATTGGCACTGCCAATTTTTTATGCAGGTAACAGGCCTTCACTGATGGAAACCATATCTATTTGCAAGAATAATTACAACATGATTTCAATACAAGAGAACATCTAATGCCATAACAGGTATCGCAAGTCTTCCAGTTGTCAAAAGTTCTAAGATGGTTGGTGTCTTGGTGATATTCCAAATTTGCTACCATAAATATAATTCCCATAACAGAGACAGAGAATTAGTAAGGAAATTCACGGCAAATGCAATAAATCTTTTATCAATCTTTATAATGCATTGCATGAGAGGTTTTATTCGCACATTAAAATGGTGAAATCAGTTTGGAAAGTGAGCTTAGCTAAATAAATGGTGATTTGACATCTACAATCTGTCCAGTAATGGTTTCAATAGCAAGTGGCCAAAAAAAAATTGGTCCGGCCACTAATCAAAGACTTGGTTTCATATAAAAACCCTCACATGTCATTTAAAGCTTTGAATCCACGTATTTGATAGACTGTCTATTGGTAGATTGCAGTCATATTTGACACACTTCAGTTGATATATATCAATTTTTTCCTTGAAAAATGCAAATGAATAGTTTTTTGAGTATGTAGTAAAAAAGCCTTGTTGGTTGTTCCATAACTTCGCACCCCCTGCTGTATTTTAAATATCTAAATGTGTTTATTCAATAAAAATAAAAAACAAAATCAAGAATATAATCTTGCCATCGCCTCCCAGTTCAAAACTCAATGACCAGAAAGTCTTCTCTCACAATTATATAAGAGTCATGCAGTGAGAAAAATATTAGAGCATTAAAAATAAGGAAGAGCAAGAGCTAGCTTGTCAATCGGTTCTGAATCAGATGTTTGAATATATGTATACACAATTTCCCAAACAGAAACATTGCTTAGAAATGACAACATGTTTCATAATCATTATATGATCAATTTGAAGTCGAGCCATGTTCTGTCAGCTTTCATAATGAAATACAGAATCTGTTGTCCTCCAATCATCACCAGTATTATAAGACCAGACTTAATTGATCATTTGCTTCTTGGATCATCACGAAGCACTTTTTTTTCGGCTGGTCGGTAAAACAAAAAGAAACAGTGATTTTTTCAATTTGCTATCGGGTAGTTTCAAACCCACACCCTCAGCAGCCTGGTCTCACAAACAAACACCTTAACTATTAGGACATGGGGGAACACATTACTTTAATTTAATTTGTGTCATTCAGTTAGCTGGCTGAATCAGAATGCATTTTTCAGCTATAAAAGCCGCAAATTGGGCACAACATCATTTCATCACATTCCGAATGCACGACAATTTAATGACAATGGCCCGCTTTTAGTGTCTTGCCAGAGGGAATTGAAATTTTTGGGAGGCTGCCCAACCCTAAATCACTTGGAACTGGATTGATAACCAAAAGAATATAAGAGGAGCTGACACCATGACAAGGTATATTCCAACAATATGTTGACTTTGTGTTTTGGATGCAATTTTGTGTCTTTTGAAAAGGGTCTACAACAAGAAGGCTTTTTTAATTGATTTTAATCTATCCATAGAACTTCTCTGTTAACAATTTACTGTTATGTGAGTGGAAGGGAGGACTGGCAAGTTCCAGTACAATGTAAGTTACTGCCTAGGTTCAGTGGCTAATTGACGTTCATGGGCATTCTGACAGCTACAAAGTGAAGTTACATGTCCATCCTTGACTAATCTACTCACCTCACCACATAATGCATCATAACTTAATGCGCAAAGGGCTTGACACTGACCTTTGAGCAACTGGTTCTGATCATAGTTTTGACATATTATGTTCAGTTGTACAATTACAGATTCCTTCTAACATTTCCTACATATCAACAACAGACTTTTTATTCTTAATGTCTTTAGTTATTTATTTTGCCTCTTTCTTTTTTGGAAAGTCAAACATCCAAGCAAGAATCATGAAGGAGTTTCTGGTTATGGTGTGAACCATGCAGATAATTAATGTGGCTCGATACTCGTGAACTTTCCAAGATAGGATTTCTTAAAAATAGTTTAAAATGATCTAAAATATAGTTTATAGTAAAAAATATATAAATGAAAGTGGTCGCTACCAGCATTTCTTTCAAAATATTTGAGGTTTTGTAAAAGAAAGTCAGTCCACACAAACCTGAAAAACTCAATTTTTTTCTTAAATTTTTTACTGTGAAGTTTTGCCTGCCATTCAGTGGCCATTCATCCTATGTTATTAAATGAAGCATGGAATTAAAGAGGGCAGTTTTATGGAAAAGTTGATTAAAATTCCAGAAAGATATATTTAATTTAAAGAACTTTTCTGCGGATGCGGATCAAAAGTTATGATTTTGAAAATTTAATTTTTTTTATGAATCATATTGCTAAAAAAAAAATGACGGGATAGGATTTTTTCTTTCTTTGTCATTTGCTTCCAAATGAAGTAAGGAACAATATAATGATACAGACATACGGCCCTATGGGCCTAGAAATTGATATAAACATTTATTTGTGTTACAGAGTCATTTTTGAGAAATTAGACATGCTTGCCGAAAATCGCCTACAAAAATTTTCTACTTAGAGTAGAGAGCTGAAAGTCTGGCAGTTTATAGTCATCTTAATAGCGCATCTTATGCTTTAAACGAGAAGTCTCTAACCCTAATAGAAGTGGCGCAAATAGCAAACGAAGTGGCCGACGCATGGAATTATCAGAATCAAAAAAGATGCTAAAACAGTGTCAGCAAAGCCCTGCTGCTGTGGTGACGTCACGACAGATACATGAGTAGCGAGCCACCTTAAGACAAAATTCCAATATTTGTGTTGGTGTCTTTATACCGTCACAAATATTCCATTTTTAAGAAAATTCAAAGTGAGAATTCTGTGTGCAGGTGACAAATAACTTTCTTTGGAGCCACTAATGAAAAACAGCTGTTTGCTCTGCAAATTAATATTGCTGAAAGCAGGTTGTGAATTCTCATTTTCTTTGCATGTATTTATTATATTTACTATGAAGGAAACATTAAACTTTTTTTTTGCACCCTGTAATCTTAAATATTTTATTACTCAGAAACAATGGTTAGTCATTTGATTAATGTGTTTAAATTTGAACATTACTTGATCATTAAAACATACACATTACAGTGTCAAATCAAACTATCATAGACTAAAGGGACGTTTTTCAATTTCACAGAAAGTGTAGAATGTGTCTCATTTAAAATGAATAATGAGGATGCAAATTAATGGAGAGTCCCAATTAAAAGTTGTCAAATGGCAATTGATCCTAATTACTGTTCACGTTTCTGCTAGATAAACTTTTATTATATGACAGAATGGGCATAGCCACAATATGAGAATTACATGATCTATGTTTTGTGTGAGGTAAACCACTTTTGCAGTAAGATGCTGTCAACTATCACGTCGAAAAATCTGAAGACAATCAACTTCTATTCTTGTGTTTACTAAATGACAATGATGAGTCATAGCTTCAAAAAACTGCATACCGGTTTATAGATCTCTGAGGCTCCGAACGGAGCATCATGGAGAGCAACTCCAAGCTGCACACTTGTGAATTTATGGTTTCTTACCAAAGCAAAACAATATTTCCCGCTTGTATGGATGACTAATAACTTGCACTTCTGAAACATTTGAAAGTTCTCTTGTTGAATCAGCCTGTCATCTTCAAGCCGGGATTTGTAAAAACAGAAAGCACATCTTTGTCTGTAAATAATAGATTATTATGTAATGCCATATTCTCCTTCACCATTTAGGTACGTCAGCTTTTAGAAACAGTTACTGATCTTACACAAGACAGCAGCGTACACACGTACATAGATTCATCAATACTTGCTAAATTGAATGCATTTGATAAATTGTAATTATGCATACTTGTACGAAAGAGCAGCCTTACCTTGAAATTCTCTCTCAAAACTTGTCTTTGTACACTGTCAGTTGAGCAAGGTTTGTCTTTGTATTTTGTACCTCCTCGTATGGTTTTAGGCAGATATCCATCCTACCCCATATCTATCAGGAATGATCAGTTCAGTTATTGGCTTCGATCTCTGACAAGCATCCAGCTAGGAAGAATTTTCTGGAACATAGGGCAATCATTCACAATAAGAACCAGCAAGCCTCTCTGAATCATCACTCATGACAGGTTTAGGGTTCTGTACCCTTGTTACCCCATATATCCGGTCACGAAGACGCTCCTAGTTCCAAATCAGACTCATCATTCACACTGGAATGTTAAGGAATTTGCAATGTCTAGTTCTGTTAATCTGATTATCAGTGATATGCATGTTTCCCACATTAACTGTCAATCATGACAATTTACACCCAAAATGGACTGAAGTAACAACATAGAGTGCGTATGTTCAGTTTTCTGCAAATAAGCAAGTGCTTAACTGTCCAAATCTTCTGTGTATCTTTGAAGCTCAATGGTGCATCATGGAGAGCCATAATTCAAAAGCTGCACATTTCTGCATCAAATTGTTTCTCACCAAAATGAAAAGTTTTGCAGCTTGTACAGATGAAAAAGAGCCTGCACTTCTGAAAAATTTAAAAGTTCTCATGTTGCACCACCTGTTGGCTTCAGGCTACGATTTGTAATAAGAGAAAGTACATCTTTATTTGTCAATTATAGATAATTATGCAATGCTTCACTCTCTTTCACCTCAGGCTGGGTTTTACCTTTAGTACATTACTGTTTCGTGGTAGCCCTCTCCTCTTCATATACAAATATAATTTGCGCACATATGAATTTGTTTCTACAGGAAATGTTCAGACCTAAGACAGGAACATAACATGTGCATGGATTAATCAGGGAATGCAGATTGAATGCATTTGATAAATTATACTTGCGAAAGGTGTGTGTTTGCATTTTGTTTGCTTCCTTTGATGGTTTTGGGCAGACATCCATCCTACCCCGCATCTATATGGAAGCAGATCAGTTCACTTATTGGCTTCTATCTCTGACCAACTCTCAGCCGAGAGGGTTTTTACTCACAATAAGACCCTGCAAGCCAGTCTGAATTATCACTCATGCTAGGTACAGGGTTCCGTGCCCTTGTTACCTCCAGGTCACGAGGATTCTCCAAGGTTCCGATCAATCTTATTCTGGGCCAAAATTCTTAGGAATTAGCAGGGTTCAGTTATGTCAAACTGCTTTAGGTTATGCATGCTTGCTATGCTAACTGTCAATTAAGGCAATTTATGTATCTGCAAAATTGCAGCAATGAGGAAAGTTAAAAAAATTGTTTTCAAAGCTTTTAATAACAACTCTCAAATAAAAGAATCTTATCCAGTGAAATGAATGATGAAAATATCAGTATTGAAATGCCAAATTTCAAGGAGGAGAAAGCATGAATGTCAAAACTTAGATTATTATCTCCCTGAAAGTCCATATTTTAAAGACAACTGCAAAACTGTGAAGACCGTGTTCCTCTTGAATCTTATCGCAAATACTTCCACACTCTTGTTTTGATACACACTAGACCTGGTGTTTTTGTAAGCTTGGATTTCGTTCTAAGAGCCAAATCACATCTTGTTTGGCAAAAGAGGGCAATCTAAAGTTGCTGAAAATCAAAGTATCAATCAGTGGGTGTATATCTATGTTAGACATTGTTACATTGTAGCTACTAACTGCTGCCTAGGAGTGTCAATGCTTTACAAACAACAATTGAAAATGCAACACCTTTGAAGTAAATTGATATTTGTGGCTTTTACAGGAATAACACATTAGTCATGTTTCATTATTAATCTCCCCAAAAAGGACTTTGGAATTTAAATCAATTCTGAAGAAAATATTTTCATTCTGAGGAGTAGAAAGCTGCAGTCAGAATAGCTTAGCAAAATTGCATTATACAAAATTCATATTAGATCAATATACCACACTGCTCCAACAGTATGGTTGCACAATGATAAATTACATGTATCAAATTGAGTCTACATTTGGTTTTTGAGGTACTGTTGATGGCATGTCCTATAATTCTTGCCTGATTTTTGGTAAGTAAATCAGGATTTGTTATAAGGTGGAATATGCACAAACAAATATGTTACAAGATATTAAGGCTTGAGATAACATTTGGTGACCCGTTTTGTCTAAGTCTGACTGTGAATCATCTTTCATTCTGGCCAAGACGCCAATATAATATTTCCTCTCAAGATTTCATTCACCAATTAGCAGTGAGAAGAGTAATTGGGTGACAGATAATGGATTACTATCAAGGGACCTCACATGAACTCTTATTAATGCGTGATTTTGTCTGATTTTGCAGAAAGGTAAATTAATCTGATCCGGATTATTCCTGACATGACTTCAGGAGGGAATGTAACTGAATGTAGCTTCATTAGCTCACGTCGGTATCGGTTAATATGTCAATGTATTCAACTGAACACCATTGGTCACACCGGTACATAGAATATTAATGTTCTTGAAAGCCTCATGTATCTTCCTGTCAAAACCACACCAAGTGAAAGTGGCCCCCTACAAAAGCAAGAGGCACAGTTAGGTAAACCTACGTCAGTGTACAAAATGTTATACAGACACAATTATGAAATTTGTTCAAATGCAACAGATAGCAACTGTTACCCTGAAGCTCACTAAAAGATTGGAGATCATTTTATTCCAAAATCATAATTATTACTGGTGCTGCCTATTAGTGTCTGACGGTAGAGCGGAAACTATCAAAGGGTGGCGGACATTGGTGGTGTTCTGTGACACTCACAAATTATGATAGTGTGCTGACAGATAAGAGAAACTTCCTCTTTTTCCAAGCTGCTTAAATAATTTGGTGATCTCATCTTGTGGGTGGGTTTTTTTTTTGGCGTCATGTGTTCAGTCGGTGTCCGAACTGTAAGATCGTCCTCCAAAAAGTCCAGTGTCTCTGTTTTATATTATCATTTTTTTCTGATTTTGGAGTAAGTGCACTGCGATAAAAGTAATATAATTCCCGGCTTTTCTACTTTACAAGGCAAACTGCTTATGTCATTTAATTATGCAAACTTCTGAACACATTCCACAAGTAAACGGGAATTTGAAGTCTCTCATTTGTGTCAATGTCATCACTGAGCATTACACCAGTAAACTGAACTTGTTGACTTTTCTTCTAGTTTTCCCACTGTGATGGCCACATCTGCAGGCTTCTTTGAAAGCTATTAGCCATCAGGAAAAGGCTTTTACTAATTTGTTACACAGTTGTCAAAAATAAGAGGAAACAAAAAGACTCCTCCTCGAACTTGATGCTTTCCCTGGGCAAAGTACATTCATTTTATTATCTTGGCGGTATTTGCCAGGTCTGCAAGTGTACATTTCAGATGATATATCTATGGTCTGAAGCATATATTGCTTGGATCTGTGAACACATCCAGAAGTATCACAGGGTTGTAACCGGTATTTGTCACCTGTAGGTTTATAACTAAATAATTGCAACTAGCATCCTGGAGTGCCACTCAACATAGTGATGACATAGCCTCACAGCATTACTCTCATAAACCTACCCTCATGTCTTCCTGAGGAAATTTCTTTCATTAATAGTCAGTTTATGAGCATGCAGAGAGTCCTGCTGCCTAATAAAAAGGATAACATCAGTTGCAAAACTAAGTCAGTTGACAAGTACAAGTATACAACACATATCTGCCCCATTTTACTTGCTTTGTTTTTTTTTCACTTGTTTATGACGGTTTCAACCAGAGAGAAGCCAAATTTGCAAAAACCTGTTGAAAATGGCAATACTATGTATATTTATGGGTGATCCAACATTTTTTCAGTGAACCTCAAGCAGCAAAATCCCAGCAGGATATCATTCAGATTGGACGTTAAATTGGCAGTCTACAAAATGTTTTTATCAGGAATATTTATTAAGGAGTTAGGTTTGTCTTTCCTTCAATATTGATACTTAAGAAAAAAACTACATAAATGTTTGTTTCTCTGAGTATAAGTATGCAAGCTCCTAAAAAGGAACAGACTCATCCTTTCATTATCTTAAGATATTTTTTCATAAATATTCTAAAGATACATCAGAGATACATCAAATTGGAATTAAGTTGTCAGTTTTGATATTCATTATTTTCACTAATCCATTTTCTGAGAAAGCAAAGCTGAGGCATTAATTCAATAACATGCAATATTTTTAAAAGCTTTCCCACGACATGACAATTTGATATGATGACAGGCTTTTTTTAACTTAATCCCCTTTGACTATATTGTTAGGAACAGTGGGGAGGCATAGGTAGATATGTCTACTGTAGCTATATCAAATATTGCTCCTGACAGGTTTAGGGTTTGTGTACTTCTGTTTACCCCTAAAATTGCGGTGAGGAAGAGCCCACAAGCTTCAAAGCTACAACCCTAACCCTGGATTCTAAGAGATTCTACATGCATCGAGTTCTGTCACACAAATTGTGCTGATGTTCATGTCTTCTAGGCTATGTCATCTCAAAGATAAGATAGGATATACTTTATTAATCTCGCAATGAGAAACTCTTGCGGAGCGAGCCCATACAGTCATACAATCAATCATGCATTATAATCACAGTCAAAACATCACATTCATGCAGGGATTACATTCATTCATGGGTCATTCCATGTCAAATCAACCAAATTCCAGAAAGTGCCCCACCTGACCCCCTCCGATTTTTTTCAAATTTCACACACATGAGTGGTGTTATTTGAAAGGAACATCAGTAAAATTTTAGGTGAATACGATAAAAATTGTGAATTCTATGAGGCGCTGAAGTTGAAGAGGTGGGTTAAGAAACTGCATTGCCAGCCGTTTTAAAGTTATCATATCTCCGAACTGGCATGAAGTATAAGTCTCGAACTCTGGTTATCACTTAATATAGAGTAGAGTTATAGTAATTGAAAACTGTAATATTTCTACATGTGTCGATGTGCCCCACATAAAGTGTCAAAGTTAGATAAAAAATTGCACAAAAGCCCATTTTTCATGCCCTTGTGTGACAACTTTAAAACTTCAGAAAATTATATAACTTCAGGGAAAGCAATTTTGTGGTTTAGTTGGCCTCCGTGCCAAATATTAGATTTATATCTGCTTTTTCCTTCAAGCAGTAGCCAGGTTTCTTTTGAAAAAAATTAAATTGACACATTTTCATGTCCTTATTTGGCCATGTGGGATAGGTGACCCAAATTTTTTAATGCAACCACATGAAAGATCATAAGATTGCCCTTAATTCGATACCAAATTCGTTTTGTGTATATTGATGCTTCAATGTTAGAAAAATAGGGAAAAAAGGTCTATTTTGCTAGTCACAATATCACAAGAGTTTGCCATAAATTGTCACAGAAGAACTTCTCTGAAGTGTGATTTGTAAAAAAACAAGTTGCCAAATGCTTTAAAAAATCAAATAGATAGATAGAAGGTAGATATGGTAAGTGCAGCCCTCTAAGCCCAGTTCTGGACTCTGCATTAATATCGGAAAAATTTGTATTATTCCATGTAAAAAAGGTGACTGTAGATAAATGTACCAATAATATGTTTATGTATTACTATTAAGGAACTGTTTGAACGTGTTTGTAATGATAGTAAACATATTTTGATCGAGCACATAGTTCCTACCAACAGTGCTTGCAAAGTTTGTCACATTCAAAAGGATGTGGTCTATAGGTATCCAGCATTGGTCCTTTCGCCTGGGCAAAGAGAAAGATGGTGCTAGACACTTGGGTCTCAAAAAGTCAAGAAAAACATCAGCATATGTTCCTCAGAAACTTCTACCACATTTAATAATTTTCTGAATATCTTCTTTTTTAACATGATGAAATTAAAGATTGGTGTCATTGCTAGAAGAATTTTTCATATAATCTTTATATGATTTGCCTAGAGGCTGTTCAATGTTTTCTGCCAAGGAAGGGCCTATATTTACAAAGTATTTATTAAATTCTTCTGCTATCTTATTTCGATCTAAAACTTGAATATCATTTATTAAAAAATATCTCGGGAATTCCTCTTTTTCTGAATTTTTGTTGAACAATCCCTTTATTGTCACCCAGGTCTTCTTTATATCATCTTTATATTTTTCAAAACAGCTGGTAAGAAATGTGTGCTCCTTTTGCCTGAGAGAACACATCTTTAGACAAGTTCCAATGCCTCACAGTCTCTACTTTTCTTCATTTAATTTTATTGAAGGATCAATTTACACAAAACAAGTTTGGTACGAATTTAAAGATGAACTCAAGAACTGTTGAGAGGAACAAGTTAAAAATTTGGGTGACCTATCCCACATTGTGATTTTTTACTGTGAAAAAGGGTCGTTTTCAATAATTTTCAACTTTACCCGTTATTGTTAGCACTTTTATACTTAGCAAGTACATAGTATTCTACAAAATGGTTGAAAATATGACAAAGACCATTACCCTAAGATTTTGTTGCTCTGGATTGGCTGACAAACCTGTAGCAATCAATTGAAATAGGCAATTTGATGCAATTTGGACTAATATTTATTAATTTCCTGTGTAAAAACTATATTATTTAGGACCTTTAAAACTATCGAGATGGGTAAATGGTGTCATTATTGGTATATCAGGTGAATTTTAGCCTTATATCTTTAAGCGTTACATCTGAATCCTATTTTAAAGAAGCCACGAAAATGGCTTTCGAAATTTGCTTTTCCAACTTCAAAGTCGCCTGGAAGCCAGAATTTTAGGGATAGGGAGCTGAAATTTTGCATATGTTCCTTCCAGATAGTGGACACCATACGTGTGAAATTTCATTAAAATCGAAGGGGGTCAGGTGGGGACCATTCGTTGATTTGACATGGAATGACCCTCATATATGTCATACATTTTTTAAATTTGTGAGATGGTTATATAATTTGATACTAGAAGGCACAAATGAATTTTTGAAACGAGTTGTTCTTATTTTAGGCAGAGCCAGTCTTCTGCTTGATCTCAGAGATACATATTTACAGTGTAAATGGTGTTTGTCATCTTTCATCATTATTTTAACCTGCTGAATTAAATATTTGTTATACAAATCATTGAGAGATGTAACATCAGCACCCAATTTACTCAACACTTTTACAATTTTCTTCATTTTATTCTTCTGCTTACAAGAAATATTACCATAGATAGAAGGTGGTGATGGAAAAGCAAAGAATTGATTCAATAATTGACTTGAAGATGAGTGTTAAAATTTTTTGATTGATGTTGATGTTTCTTAGCACCCAAAGGTGGTGAACTCTTTGCATACATTTCGTGAACACCAGCTGTGAGTTTTGTGTTAAATTCTGCTTATCGTCAATGACCATGCCAAGATACTTATGTTCATGCACTCTTTCCACACATTCAGATTTCACAACAGATTCTTTTTTCCTGAAATCTAACATATTTTCTTTTGTTTTATTGACATTGAGATTAAGGAAGTTATCATTACACCACAATACAAAGTCATTCACTTGATCAAGATAGTCACGATGATCATCATTGAGCATTTTCCCAATAATTGCAGTGTCATCTGCATATTTTACAATAATACAATGATCAGATTTGCTTTTGCAATCATTTGTATAGAGAGTGAACAGAATTGGTGATCTTGGCAATATATTTATCAATGTGTTGCTTTGTCATAATAATGGAGCAGTATGACTGTATAAGTTGCTGGCTGCCTGCTTCTCTGACAATTTTTTGCCCTTTCGATGAAGCTGAGGAAAGAAAAAAAGCTGTTAACCCAAAGAACCAATTTCCAACAAATCACCAAGAAGTGATGTATCAAGGAGGAGGAAAATGAGATGGAGAATTAACTGTTGATGCGCAAATAGAAAATAGATGATGAAACGAGTTTTGGGTTATCCGAAGCAGTGTTATTTACTTTTAAATTGAGCATAATTATGGACATTGATGTGTTTTCATTGGTATTATCTTGCAACCATGATGGACTGTGAAAAAATGATGTTGTTTTTTATGAAATCGACACTTATAAAGTTACCCAAACAAATTTAGATAAAATTTGGTGTTTTTAATTATCATCAATGATGAATAAATGAGCAATTTCTTTTAATGAAATATTTGCAAAAATTACTTTGAAGCTCATCTCCGTGATTTGTCCCATTTTTGAAATAATAAAGGCGGAGCTGGAGCTGTGTCTTTCCAGCATTTATGCCCACAAAGCATTTTGTAGATTTTGATGTGTATTATCTCAGAGCACTTAGTGTCTGTGTAATTGCTTTGATGTTTTCTCTGTCTCTTATGGAAGTCTTAAGATTGTAACGGACTTACAAAATGTGCGACTACGCTTTCTTGAGTGTGGAGCGATGAGACTTTATACGGCAATTGTGAACAGCTACAGGTTTCTTACAGAGGAAGGAAAATCTATACTTGGTCCTGTAAAAAATTGATCATATTCTATGTCTTTTGCCAGCATCAAAAATTAAGAAAACCCAAATATTTTAATTGCCATGTCCATGCAAAGAGTTGATCTGACACTGAGACAAATGGGACTCTGATAAAAGGGTTGAAAGTTGCCCCTGTAATGTGAGCTTAAATAAGCAATTCGGAATTAGTCGTGTTGGTCATTAATTAAGATTCACCAGATGTTCTCGGCAGGTCAAGTGATTAATTCCTCCACCTGAATAAGTTTGATGAAGCCTTTGGGTTGAAGTCACTTTCGTAAAATTAAAGCAGCTGTTGTGCAGTGTGGTAGCATGTTCCCTTTGGTTATGACAGAGCTTGCTATTGTAGCTTGACTGCACATCTATTTGCAAATTCAGCATGCTCTTTTGTGAAATATATTCATGAAATTTACAGATAATTATTATCTGATACATTAGTAGTCGAGCCATGTTCTGTCAGCTTTAATAATCAAATACAGAATCTGTTGTCCTCCAATCGTCACCAGTATTAGAAGAACAGACTTGATGGATCATTTGCTTCTTAGATCATCACCAAGCCCTTTTCTTCGGTTTGTCAGTTAAACAAAGAAATAAAAAGCTGTACATTTTTCTATTTGCTATCAGGTTGTTTCTAGCCCACACCCTGAGCAGCCTGTGGTCTTTCAAGGAAACACCTTAATTATTAGGACATGGGGAACACATTACTTTAAATTTAATTTGTGTCATTCAGTTGGCTGGCTGAATGCATTTTTCAACTAAGTGAATAAAAGCTGCACATTGTGCACAGCATCATTTCATGACATTCCAAATGCACAGCAATTTAATGACAGTGGCCCGGTTAAGTGTCTTGCCAGAGGGAATTGAAATTTTTGAGAGCCTGCTCAACCTCAAAGCATTTGGAACTGGATTAATAACAAAAAATAATGTAAGAGGAACCAGCTGCACAACAAGGTATTCCCACAAAATGTTGGCTTGTGTTTTGGATACAATTTTGTGTCTTTTGAAATGGATTACAGGGAGTTTTTTAAAATTGATTTTAACCTATCCATAGACATTCACTTCTACCAATTCACTAGTATGTGAGTTGAAGGGAGGGTTGGCAAGTTCCAGTACAAGTTAGTGCCTTGGTTAAGAGACTAATTGACAGCTGGAGTCCTCTGGTTGGTTAATGCACTTTTGAGCTTTTTTAGGACTACACTGCTATTCCTTCAAATGCTGCTGTATTAAAGGCAGTTCTGTGTATTTCATCCAAATTTTCGGCATAAGGCTTCCAAGAAAATATGTCAAGGAAAAAAAAAAATTTTTTTCAGGGGGGGCACTGTATTTTTTTAATAGTAAAAATGCTATTTTTAGCTTAAAATATGAAGAAAAACTTCAAAAAAAGGCCGAGGGAAGAGTTTTAATGGTAGAAAGGCAAATGAGGTGTCAAATGAAAGCAGAGAAGCAGTGCTAGAAGATGATGCAGGCGCTTTTTTGAAATTTTAATTTTAATCCCTGTTCCATGGGGTTTAAGTTGAAACTGAGCCATTTTTGGCATCTTTATTGGGAATAAAAAAATACTCAGACCAAAATTCAAAAAAGCGCCTCCAGGATCATATAGTGCTATTTCTCTTCTTTCATTTGACACCTTATTTGCATTTCTACTATTAAAATTCATCCCTCGGCCTCTATTTTAGTGTTTTTATCAGATTTTAAGCTAAAAATAGCATTTTTTCCTATTAAAAGATGCAGTGACCCCCTCGAAAAAATTTTTTTTTTCCCCTGACATGTTTTAGTAGACTCCTGATGCCGAAAATTTGGAGTAAAACTGCACAATTGCCTTTAATTGAGCATCATTTAAGAGCATTTCAGTTCTGTCCAAAAAAGCTGAAAAGTGCATTAACCAACCAGAGTCAGCTGCAGGATAGACATCTCACAAAAAGGCTTGATAATATACAGTAATGTTCATGGGCATTCTGACAGCCACTAAGTGAAGTGTCATGTCTATCCTTGACTGATCTCCTCACCTTAACACACAGTCTGCTATAACTTGGTTCAACTCCTGAAACATTCAGTAAAGGCGAGCATCTAAGACGGGTATTACGACAGAGCTCTAAATGTAATTTTAGACATTTTGGTTCAGTTTCACCGAACAGATTCCTTCTTACACTTTCGTGTAACGGTCAATGGTGTGAAGTGTGAACCATGCAGATAATTGAGAGCAAATTCCGAAATTTGTGTGGGTGTCTTAATACACTCACAAATATTCCATTTTAAACAAAATTCAAAATGAAAATTCTGTGTGCAGGTGACAAACATCTTTTTGCTCCATGGCCCCAATGAAAACCATCTACTTGCTCTGCAAATTGATAATGTTGAAATCAGGTTGTAAATACGGGTTTTCTAACTATGACCTCATTATATCTACCTAGAAGCAAAATATGAAACATCCTATTTTGATCCCCATAAATGTCTCATTACTCAGAAACTATGTTAAGCCATTTGATTAATGTTTATAATGTTGAACAATGCTTGAGCGTTTAGAATATATATCGCAGTGTCAAATGACACTATCAAAGACTACAGGCAGGTTTTTTAATTTCGAAGTGCCTCATTTAGAATGAAAAAGTGGATGAAATTCTGTGGAGCGTCCTAATTAAAAGGAGTAAAATGGCCATTAATTCTAATTACTGTTATTAATCAGACTAAATGATCATGTGACAGTTTCAAACTTTTTGTTGTGACTGAATTGGTATAACCACAATATCAGGATTGCATGATACATATGTTCAGTGTGAAGTAAACCACTTTTTCAGAAGGATGTTGTCACCAATTTCAATGAAAAAGCTAAAGAAATAAAACAAAACAATCAACCTCTTTTCTTGTGTTTACTCAATAATATGATGAAAGTTCTCATGTTGAATCAACCTGTCAGCTTCGAAACAGGATTTGTGTAAACAGAAAGCAAATCTTTGTTTGTAAATAATAGATGATTATGTAATGCCATATTCTCTTTCACCTTTTAGGTACGTCAGCATTTTAGAAACTGATCTGACACAAGACAGTAGCATACACATGATCCATCAGTACTTGCTAAATTTAATGTATTTGATGTACGCTGTCAGTTGAGCAAGGTTTGTCTTTGTTTTTTGTACCTCCTCGGATGGTGTTTGGCAGATATCCATCCTACCCCACATCTATCAGGAATCGAATCAGTTCACTTATTGGCTTCGATCTCTAACAAGCACCCAGCCAGGAAGAATATCCTGGAACATGGAGCAATCATTCACAATAAGACCAAGCCTCTCTGAATCATCACTCATGACAGGTTTAGGGTTCTGTGCCCTTGTTACCCCATATATCCAGGTCACGAAAACACTCCAAGCTCCAAATCAGCCTCATTGTGAAGAAGGTAAAGAAATTTGCAATGTCTAGTTCTGTCAATCTGGTTATCAGTGATATGCTTGTTTCTCACAGTAACTGTCAATCAAGGCAATTTATGTCCAAAATGGTTGGAAGCAACAACATAAAGCGCAAAGTTTCAGCTTTCTGTAAATAAGCAAGTGCTTAGCTGTCCAAATCTTCTGCGTATCTGTGAGGCTCAATGGTGCATAATGGAGTGCCATTCAAAGCTGCACAATTCTGCATCAAATTTCTCATCAAAATGAAAATTCTCGCAGTTTGTACAGATGAAAAAGAGCCTGCACCTCTGAAACATTTAAAAATTCTCATGTTACACCACCTGCTGGCTTTAGGCTACGATTTGTTAATTATAGATAATTATGCAATGCCTCATTCTCCTTCACCTTAGGCTGGGTTTTACTTTTAGTACATTATTATGTTGCGGTGGCCCTCTCCTCTTCATATACAAATGTAATTTGCACACATATGAAATAGTTTTTACAGGAAATGTTCAGACCTAAGATAGGAACATAAATGTACGTGGATTAATCAATAAATGCAGATCGAATGCATTTGATAAATTATACTTATATGGTACAACAATTCTATTTTAAAAAAAAATTAATTTGTTGTTTGTTGCAAACATGATGGTAAGCTTTATACACTGAGCTGTATAAAGGAGCAGCCTTGGTTAAGCATTCTCTCTCAAGACTTACCTTTGAGCACTGTAAGTTGCGAAAGGTGTGCGTTTGCATTTTGTTTGCTTCCATTTATGGTTTTGACAGATATCCATCCTACCCCACATCTATGTGGAAGCAGATAAGTTCACTTATTGGCTTCGATCTCTGACCAATACTCAGCGGAGAGGGATTTTACTCACAATAAGACTCAGCAAGCCAGTCTGGATTATCACTCATGGTAGGTACAGGGTTCTGTACCCTTGTTATCTCCAGGTCACGAGGATTCTCCAAGGTTCCAATCAATCTTATTCTGGCCCAAAATTCTTAGGAATTAGCAGGGTTCAGTTATGTCAAACTGCTTTAGGTTATGCATGCTTGCTATGCTAACTGTCAATTAAGGCAATTTATGTATCTGCAAAATTGCAGCAATGAGGAAAGTTAAAAAATTTGTTTTCAAAGCTTTTTTACAACTCTCAAATAAAAGAATCTTATCCAGTGAAATGAATGATGAAAATATCAGTATTGAGATGCCAAATTTCAAGGAGGAGAAAGCATGCAGGTCAAAACTGAGATTAGTATCTCCCTGAGAGTCCATATTTTAAAGACAACTTCAAAACTTTGAAGACCGTGTTCCTCTTGAATCTTATCACAAATACTTCCACATTCTTGTTTTGATACACACTAGACCTGGTGTTTTTGTAAGCTTGGATTTCGTTCTAAGAGCCAAATCATATGTTGCAAATATGGGCAATCTAAAGTTGCTGAAACTCAAGTATCAATCAGTGGGTGTATATCTATTTAGACATTGCTACATTGTAGCTACTAACTGCTGCCTAGGAGTGTCAACGCTTTACAAACAACAATTGAAAATGCCACACCTTTGAAGTAAATTGATATTTGTGGCCTTTAGAGGAATAACACAGTTGTCATGTTTCATTATTAATCTCCCCATAAAGGACTGAAAAATTTAGATCAAGTCTGAAGAAAATATTTCATTCTTAGGAGTATAAAGCTGTAGTCAGAATAGCTGGGCTAAATTACATTATACATAAGCCATATCAGATCCATATATCACACGCTACCCACATCATGGCTGCTCGATGATAACTTACAAATTGAGGTTTACTATTTTGGATGTTGACGGAATGTCTGTTAATTTTTTTCATAATTTTCAGCAATAGCAAGTGAGAATTTAATATAAAGTTGTAAATAATGCACAATACATGTATGTTTAAAGAAATTAAGACATGAAATTACATTTTGACAACCTTATTTTGTTTAAGTTTGACTGTGAATAATCCTATATTCTGGCCTAGACACGACTATTTTATTTTCTCTCAAGGGATTTCATTCGCCAATTTGCAGAGAGAAGAGCAATTGGGTGGGAGATAATTGATTATCATCAAGGGACCAGACATGAACTCCTATTAATGTGTAATCAAAATATGCATTGGATTCATCTAATTTTGTCTGAAAGGTCAATTCTGATACAGATTATTCCTGACAACATTTCACAAGGGAATGTCACTCACATGGCTTCACCAGTTCATAGATATCCCGCTTCAAGATAATGGTTTATATTACACTACTGTCATACAACAGGCTACCCTCAATTATAATTTTTGATGGTTAACATTTTAGTGGACATTTTTAGAATCAGGCCCTGAAATGTATTTCATTTTTCACACATATTCTGTTGAGATATATATTGCAGCTTCTGTGGTCCAATGATATAAAGCACCTGAGCACCTGCCAAACAAACTCCATTTTCGCCAAACTTAAAAAAAAAATCACAAACAGCATGAGATCATGCATAGTAATGTAAACTCATAAACAAGCTTAAGCATGTGGAATTCCCAAGAGTTTAATGAAATGTCAATGTTCAATGATAACAAAATGTTCCCATTATAAATGCTGATTATACAGACGCTTAGGATTTTGTTATTTATCCTGTATTCTCCATTAATAAGAAACAAATATGAATAATCTGATGAATGGCCAAGGAACAATTGATATTTCGGTGTATTCAACTGAACACCCTTGGACACACCGGCACATCTAATATATTAATACGTCACTCTAAGGCTCCTGGGATAGCATGACGTCATCGCCGTTTTCTTCAATTTCTGTATATTTATCTTTTCCAATTCTATTTCTAATATAGCCATCTGCATAGATTACGATTTTGTCTTTCCAAAAATACTTAATATGCCCGTATCCACGCACAGCCTTTTATGCTATCTTGCAGATGCGTTTCCTATCGAGAGTATAGGCCGCCATGTTTTAATTTTGTTGTGATCCAATTTCGTGCCATTACGCCTGTCGAACGCAGGCCTATGCATAGTCAAGCCCTATGCTGTTGCAATAACTGAGAATGACATTAATAACAAAGTATCTCTGATTGCTATTAACAATCAATCTTCACATCTTTTAATTGGCTTTTGAACATCGCCCGATTGCTATTACACCCAAATACTTTTAAGGGCTCAGATTGCTATTGAAGTGTCAAATCAAAAACTTCCAAGTTGAATTTCCGATTACCACAGCACTAAAAAGCATTTGATTACCTTTTCTAAATCAGTTAATGAACTAACTTGGGGTAGGCCTAATACCCTACTAAAAGACAAATAAATGAATAGATAGTTTGAAAGATACAAAAAAACAATAAATCTGTAAATAGTTACACACACACATTTTATTTGTATTGCTTATAAATCTACACTTCACAACTAAATCATTTATGATGACCACATGTATAAAGACAGCCACCAGTAGTGGGAAGGATCTAGGGACACATGCATCCCATGGACGACAAGGCCACAAACCAATCCTAGGAAACCAATCAGGATCTTTGTGTGACTTTCATTTTTACACTGAAATCACATTATCTCTCTCCCTATAATATTTCTCTACATATCCTCTATCACGGGTAAATGCTAGTAGAATATTAATGTTCTTAAAAGCCTCATGCATCTTCCTGTCAAAACCAAACCAAGTGAAAGTGGCTCCCTACAGTAGCAAGAGGCACAGTTAGGTAAATGTATGTCAGTGTACAAAATGTTATACAGACACAATTATTAAATGTGTTCAAATTCAACAGACAGCAACTTTTACCCTGCAGCACTCTAAAAGATTGGAGATTATGTTATTCCAAATCATAACTATTACTGCTGGTGCCTACAGGTGTCTGACTATCAATCGGAAATTACAGCATCAAAGATGGAGGACATTGGTGGTGTTCTGCCACGCGCACAAATTATGATAGTGTGTTGACAGATAGGAGAAACTTTCACTTTTTCCAAGCTGCTTAAATAATTGGATGGTCTCATCATGCGGGTGGGTTTTTTTTTTTGGTGTCAGGTTCAGTCGGTGTCCAAACTGTAAGATCGTCCTCCGAAAAGTCCCGTGTTTCTGTTTTATAAAATCACTTATTTCTGATTTTGGAGTTAGTGAACTGTGATAAAAGTAATATAATTCCTGGCTATGCTACTTTACAAAGCAAATTACTCATGTCATTTAATTATGCAAACTTCTGAACACATTCCACAAGTAAACGGGAATTTTGTGTCAATGTCATCACTGAGCATTACACCAGTAAACTGAACTTGTTGACTTTTCTTCTGCTAGTTTTCCCACTGTTTTCCCACTGTGATGGCCACATCTGCAGGCTTCTTTGAAAGCTATTAGCCATCAGGAAAAGGCTTTTACTAATTTGTTACACAGTTGTCAAAAATAAGAGGAAACAAACAGTCTCTTCCTTGAACTTAATGCTTTCCTCTGGGCAAAGTACATTCATTTCATCCTCTTGATGGTATTTACCACGTCTGCAAGTGTATTTTTCAGATGATATATGGGTCTGAAGGGTATATTGCTTGGATGTGTGAACACATCTAGAAGTATTACAGAGATGTTGCCTGTTATTTGTCACCTGTAGTTTTATATGACAACTAAATAATTGCAACTACCATCCTTGAGTGTCACTCAGAACATATCATTAACTGAACCAGTGTTTATATAGCCTTATTGCATTACTAAAATAAACCTTCCCTCATATCTCACAGGGGAAATTTCTCTCATTGATCAAGACACTACTTTTTCTCGAGTCCTCCATATGAGTTTGGATGTAGTCAGTTTATGAGCATGCAGAGAGTGCTGCTGCCTGATAAAAAGGATAAAATCTGTTGCAAAATTAAGCCAGTTGACAAGTACAAGTGTACAACACATACCAGAACTAGTGAGACATTTTATGAGTTCCCTTTTTTAGATGGTTTTCCAAGCAGTTGGAGTTTGGAGACCAACTTAGCAAGACCTGTTGAAAGTGGCAATGCTATTGATATTAACCTGCCAATTCATATCCCAGTTGAATAAATGTGTAAGTTAAGGAAATCTAGCCATAGATCTTATGGCTGTACAAAGTAAGATATATTCAAAAATACAAGTAATTAGGCCCGTCTCATGGATGACTGTCCATCTGTCTGGCTGTCAAGCTGTTTGTCTCTAAAAACAATTGAGGAAAAACCAGATGTTAGTGGCAACCGTGAAGTGAAGGAAGGAAACTCAAATTCCGCTATCAAATTGTATGCTGCTCCTTTATTACTCCCATTAGAACCGTGGTAGCAGTACATAATCACGACATTAGCAGAATTAGGTTTCAAACTGAAATTAAATGAAACAACAACTGGTCAGAAATTACTACAATAATTAAGTATTTGTGTGAACAAGCAACCTACAGGGTAACCTTTGTCATTGATAAATATAGTCCATATATCAAAGAAAGACTATGATAATATTCATATTACCTCAATTTATATATCTGACATTTGTAAACAATATATCTCACATTATCTGACTTCAATACTAATACCTCAAAATAAGTTTCACAGTATGGAATAACAGTAAATAAAGTAGCTTGATAGTAAATATGGACATTAATTAATACAAATAAAGGTACACTTACTCCTTATTAGGGCTGTGGAAAGAACTATTTACAGGTGAAGTGCATGGTGCTGTGCTGGTGAAGATTACAAAAGAAAATGGAGGTTCAAGTCCCCCACAATTCTCAGTCCATTCATAAGAACACAAGGTGGCACCACTAGGCTAAGTCATTTTAGCCCCACCTGGCATCAATCACAGAGATAACATCAAGAATACCTTGAATGACATTTACACCAGATGTGCACTTTCAAATGATATTTTTAATTACCCCATTGAAGAAATGGGTGGATTTTGGTAAAGATCCATGGAGCAAATACAGCACAATAGTATAACAAGTTAACAACTGCTGTGCAGGTACTATTGAGACCTGCAATAGTTATGCTTGAAAACAGTCAGGCTGTCTGATACATAGGCTTGGCAGGGACGGACGCAGGGGGGGATGGGGGGATGCATCTCCCCCCACCAGACCAAAATTTATATAATTTTACATGTTAATTTCATCAGCGGGCATTCGCGTTATATCGCGAGCTATGCGTTCCGCTACGCCATAGCGCGATAGACCCCCCCACCAGAATTTTCTGGATCCCCCCCTGAGGCTTGGCTGATTTCGAACTAGATAAGTTGCCAATAATAGGCAGACATACTTGATTGACAACGAGAAAGCCAGTAAGTAAGGAGTCATATATGGTCAATTTCAGTTGCCCATCAGCAGCATCAGTGAGGCTTAGAGGCCAAGACAGCATAACAGGTTTAATTGTTTACAGAACTTTTTTTATGCTCTATGAATCAGGTCAAGCCATTAGTCAAGGGAAAAAGTTTTTTTTTTTAATGATAAAGCCTTGTTCAAGAGTTCAGCAAAATTAGGACAGCAAGGCGCTAATGGCGAAAATTCACCTTCTCTGGTTCACAAATAATTTATTATTGTGGATGTACATGTAATGCATGATGTAAAGACTGATTAGGTAGCTGGAAACAAAGATCTATTGCATTAGCCAGTCATCCATATTCTTTTAGTTTGTCTGGTTTTATCGTGTAAATTTAGTTTGGTTGTTGACAGTTCGCCTTCAGCAACAAAGGAGTGGTTTCTTGAGTTGTTTAAATCCACAGAAAACCCCTTCTTGACCTGCCAAACAACACAGATAAGGCTTGACCTGAATTTTAGTTGGTAGGGTTGCAATGTTGAAATCAATAGAGAAACAGGTTGATTTCACGTTTTCTTGACATTCTAAAACAGATGAAGGGACAACAATACCCCCTGCTGCAAGACTGCCTTGCGTCATGTGACCATCTTCTTCTGCGCTTTTGTTTTATTGCATTATGAGGAGAAACAGCAACACGACAAGAAACCACTTCTTGACTGGATAAGAGGCGGTCTTATGATACATCCAAAAAATCATGTTTTCACTTCTGGAAGAACATTACATCTTTTATTCTTTATATCTTCCTGAGGTCTTAAGAGTTCTGGTTAAGATTAAGAATGACTAAACCCTCAATTTATCGCTTGTTACCCTCGGCCATGTTCACATGGCTGGGTATTGCAGAGTGCAGCGGCGTCTGTCTGTCTGTCCGTCTGTCTAGCTGTCCAGCTGTCTGTCCACCATCCTTGTCTGCAAGATAACTCAATTTGTATTGATCCTAGGATCACTAAACTAACAGGGATTGTGTATTACCATAATACCTTGAGAAAGTTTTGACAAGACTGACCTTGACCTATTTCTGTGACCTTGGTGGCCATATTTTTGAAAAAACTTGTGTACACCATAACTTCACTTGTACTGATCCTAGGATCACCAAACTGATAGGGATTGTGTATTACCATAAGGCCTTGCAGGAATTCTGACATGAGTGACCTTGACCTATTTCTGTGACCTTGGCGGCCATATTTGTGAACAGCCTGTGTATACCATAACTGCGTTTGTATTGAACCATGGATTGTCAAATTCACAGGGATTGTGCATCACCGCAAGACCTTCAATGCTTCTTGACGTGAATGACCCTGAACTACTTCCGTGACCTTAGAGGTCATCTTTTTTAAAACTTTATGACAATTAAATTTGTATTGAAACAGCAGCATCTGTGGCCAAGGGTAGCACTTGCGTCAGCAGGTATTTTTTATTTTGTTGTTGTTCCCCAAAAATGTTTGAAAACCTCCACTTTTTTTTTAAATTCTCCAATAATGAGTTGTGAAGAAAACTGAATTCTTGAACAAGAAGGCCTCTCTTTGATGCTCAATGAAACTGACCAAAAAAATTCAACAGATCAAAATGTTTTGATTGATTAGCAATTAATTTTGTCAGGGTGCCGAGCGATAATGATGTATGGCACTTCAAAATCAAACTGAAATGCCACAATTTCTTTGTTGAAATGATTAGGTTTCACTCTTATGCCATGTAATTTATTTTTCTTTATTTATTTAATTAAATTGAAGTAATGATGAGAAATACCATTTCTGATACTGGGACACAAAAACGCAATAATATATTTGAGTAAAATTGCCACTAAAGTTCTAAACTGATTACTGTGAAACATCCATCAAATTTGAACAAGTTCAGCCTGATCTTCATCCACTGATAGAATTTTTCCCCATTTGGTCTGTATGACCAGATAATATCAAAATCAAAACTGACAATGCTGCTAAATGAACTACAGGTGATGCTGACATTGAAATGTGGGATTAGGAACTTCACACTATTGTCGGCATAAATTTCGAACGCAGTAGTAAATAATGAGATACTTTTGGCACATTATCTACTGATACCGATGCTTGTACACCTCTTGCTCCGACATTGTGCTTAATTATTGATTGAAATGAAATTTGCTAAAAAGCCGTTAGAAGAGGCCTGCCTTTTTCGTAATTTCAAATTTGACAAACTGTTTTACGGGTGGTAAAAAAATCTACTTTTTTAACAGGCACATTTTTTAACAAGTTATTTTTCTCCTTTGGATATTGATGAAATGCCAATAAAAACAAATATATATACATTTATGCTTCTATGCCTCTGAGTATGTCATAATTGTCATATGCCTGAACGAAACCTTCTTATTCTCAGACTGTTGGAAGAAATATCTTCATAAATATTCATGAGATACATCAAAGATACATCAAATTGGAATTAAGCTGTCAGTTTCGATAGTCATTATTTTCACTAATCCATTTCTTGAGAAAGCAAAGTCAAAGCATTAATTAATGCAATAACATGCAATATGTGAAAAAAGGCTTTCCCACCGGTATTACATTTTTATATGATGACAGGCTTTTTCAAACTTAATCCCCTGTGACTATATTGTTAGGAACAGTGTCAGAGGCATCTTTAGGTATATATGTCTGTAGTAACTATACTCGTGCAATCAATTAATTCATTTTATTGGCTCCAATCTAGGCATAATAATAATAGGCATTTATATAGCGCCAATTCCAGTAAACTGCTCACAATCTCTTACAAAATACTAAACAAAGATGAGCTTGGTGGACAAAAGGCAATCACTCATAATAAGATGCAGTAAAGTTAGTGTGAAATATTACTTCCAACAGGTTTAGGGTTTTGTACCCTTCTTGTTACCCTTGGAAACATCCAAGTCATGAAGAGTCCACAAGCTTCAACCCTAACTCTGGATTCCAAGATATTCTTCATGAATATTTTCTGTTACACCAATTGTGCGGATGTTTATGTCTGCATGGCTATGTCAACTTGTCTACACAATTACCTGTTAGTTGATTTGTCATAATAAAAAAGCAGTATGACTGTAAGTGGCACTTTTTTGCCCTTTTGACTAAGCTGAGGAAAGAAAAAGAAGCTGTTAACCCAGAGAACCAATTTTCTCGGAATATTATGACAGATCACCAGGAAGTGATGTATCAAGGAAGAGGAAAGAAATGAGATGGAGAATTAACTGCTGATGCAGAAGCTATCTGGTGATGCGTCGGTATATGAAGAAGGTTCAGACAGATATCAAGATGGATAGGAGAAAATGATATCAAAAATAGGCAGCAGATATACCACAGAGATTGTGTCAAGATGAAAGAAACTGTTGTTCTCTAAAGAAGCAAGTAATTCAATACAGCTGCAGTGAATATATATTTTTCCAAATTCAGTGCGCAATAGCTTTGTGTTTCTTAAACATGGTGCCATGCTCTTCTTTGCATTTTTGTAGGTATTAATTCCAAATCAGTTCATACATAAATGTGTGATTATCACCAATATTAGCTTCGGGATCCATTTAATTGTGGTGTGGCATGAATAATAGCCCAGAACCTAACCTAGCAAAGGGCAGAGGAAGTAAGCCAAAACGAACCAGTATGTCCATTCCATTTTTGAGCTTGCAATAGCACATTTAGTATAAACATGACAATATCGTATGAATATGACATTATATTTTACTAGGGTCAAAACCAGATATACATCTATGGAAAATGGAGGCCAGGCTGTAGTTTTTATGACATTGATACTTATAAAGATTCCCTATAGAAATTGTTTTACAAATTTAGTGTTTTTAATTGCCATTTGTGATGAATAAATGAGCAATTTCTTGTTATGAATTGTTTTCAAACAATTTTTTTAAACTATTATCTCCATGATTTATCCCTTTTTTAAATCATAATGACAGAGCTGGACGTGTATCTTTTTCCAGCATTTATGCCCACAAAGCATTCTGATGAAGCCTTTGGGTTAGTGTCACTTTGGTTGAAATAAAGCAACTCTTGTGAAATGTAGCCTGCGCACTCCAGTAGCAAAACAGTTTGTGCGACTCGACTGTCATCTGCATGCTAATTCAGCATGTATTATCGTAAAATCTATTCATGATATTATATATGTTATATGAGGCACTGTTTTCTAAGAGAGGGCGATCTAAAATATTTCAGACTTCCAAGTATCAATCAGTGGGTGTTTATATATCAGATATTGTTACATTGTAGCCACTGTGCAATGTTTGCTGTCAAGGAGTGTCAAATCTTTACAAATCAAAAATGAAAATACCATACCTTGCAGGTAAAAAGATATTTGGGCCTTTAGAGGAATAACACATTTGTCATGTTTCATTGTTAATCTCCTGCTTATAAACTGACTGAGAAATTTAAATTGATTCTCATGAAACATTTTTCAATCTGAGGAGTTGAAAGCTGTCGTCAGAATAGCCAAGCTAAATTACATTATACAAAGCCATATTAGATCCATATATATCACGCCCTCCAACAATATGGCTGCACAATGATTACTTATCAAATTGAGGTCTACTCATTTTGTTTGTTGATGGCACGTGTGACGATTCTTGAATATTGTTTAGCAATAGCGAGGGAGAATTTAATATAAAGTTGTAAAAATGCACAATGCATGTGTGTACAAGGAAATTAAGACATGAGATAACATTTAGACAACCATATTTGTTTTTAGTCCAACTGTGAATAATCCTTCATTCTGACTGAGGCATTACTATTATATCTCCTGACAGTCACAAGGGATTCCATTCGCCAATTAGCAAGGGATTCCAGTCGCGCAAAAAGGGACCTACAGTTGACTGGTGGTCGATCGGAGATAATAAAATATGGTGGTGTTCTGCCATGCGCACAAATTATGGTAGTATATAGACAGATTAGGAAACTCCCACTTTTTCTATGATGCTTAAATCATCTTGTGAACTCATCCAGCTGATGGCTTTTTGGTGTCCTGTGTTTTGTCGGTGTCCAATTTGTCAGATGGACCTCTTAAAAGTCTTATTTCTGCATTATAATATCTTTCATTTTGGAGATAATGCACTGAGATGCAATTAATGAAATCATTTGCTATGCTATTTGACAAGGTAAATTTGTTATGTCATTACGTGAGCTTCTGAACACATTTCACAAGTAAATGTGATGTCATAGTCTCTCGTTCTGGTCATCACCAAGCACTACAACAATTTTCTGAATTTGTATTAACGTTTCTCTTGCTGGTTCAATGTGGAATTTCTTTTTTCTTTAACTTTTAACAACTGTGTTACAAATCAGTAAAAGCTCCTTTCTGGTACCTAACAACTTTCAAACAAGTCTGTAGATGTGGCCATCACAGAGCGAAAACCAAAGCAATGGAAAATCTTGTCGAGTGCGATCCCTCAAATTATAAGCTCTCCGCTGTTATCGCAAAAGTCAAGGATCAAAATGCTGCACAAGTTGATTTTATGATGCTGCAAAGACATTCCTCTATGACAGCATCTCACTCACACCGTCTTTTAAGCGCCACTTACAATGCTTGGCTTTACTCCCAAATGCTTTAAAATTGTTTGTGTTACAAGGAGAGGCTCAAAATATTTGCAGCATGTGATATGAATACATGTTATATATAGATCTGCAAGTGTACATTTCAGATGATAAATGGGTCTGAAGGGTGTTATGCTTGGATGTGTGAACTCATCCAGAAGTATCCCAGTGATGTAGCTGGTATTTGTCACTTGTAGTTTTATATGACAACTAAATAATTGCAAGTAGCCTCCTTGAGTACCACTCAGAACATATCTGTAACTGAACCAGTGTTTATATAACCTTATTGCAACTCAAAAAAGCCACCCTCATATCTTGCAGCCGAAATTTCTCTCACTGATCAAGGCACTACTTTTTTTCGAGTCCTCCATATGAGTGGGGATATTGTCTGTTTATGAGTTTAAAGAGAGTGCTGCTGCCTCGTAAAAAGGATAAAATTTGTTGCAAAATTAAGCCAGTTGACAGGTACAAGTAAGGGCCTACAACACACATCAGACGTTGTGAGAAATTTTATGAGCTCACTTGTTAATGACTGTTTTCAGTAAGTTGGAGACCAACTTAGAAATAACCTGTTGAAAGTGGTAATGCTATTAATATTTGCCTGTCTATTATTAATCTAGTTGATTATGAATGTAAGTCTTTACAAAGAGAGGAGACCTTATGTCTATACGAAGTAAGGAAGTGTTCAAAATTACTGGCAATTGGGCTGGAGTTATTGTTTTTGTTCATGGATATCTGTCCACATGTCTGGCAGTCTGGCTGTTTGTCTCTAGATATAAACTGATCAAGAAACCAATGCCTACTATCGACTGGTTTTTTTTTTCAATTATCCTAACCTAACGGAGAACTGTGTGGATTTTTGTGAAGATCCATGAAGCAAATATGGCATAAAAATATCAAAACTTATGTGCAGGCATGAACTATCGAGACTGTCGGAGACATAAGCTGGCTGATTTCAAATCTGACAAGTTGCAAATGGCAGGAAGACATACTTGATTGACAATGAGAAGCCAGTAACGAGTCGTATATTATTGTCAATTTGAGCTGTCAATCCGCCGCATCAGTTAAGGGCATGAACTATCGAGAGGCTGAGGTAGAGGTTAAGGTAGAGGCTTAGGTAGAGACAAAGGTAGAGGTTAAGGTAGAGGCTAAGGTAGAGGTCAAGGTAGAGGCTGAGGTAGAGGTTAAGGTAGAGGTTAAGGTAGAGGCTAAGGTAGAGGTCAAGGTAGAGGCTAAGGTAGAGGCTAAGGTAGAAGTTAAGATAGAGGCTAAGGTAGAGATTAAGGTAAATGCAAAGGTAGAGGTTAAGGCTAAGGTAGAGGCTAAAGTGGAGGCAAAGGTAGAGGTCAAGGTAGAGGCTGAGGTAGAGGTTAAGGTAGAGGCTAAGGTAGAGGTCAAGGTAGAGGCTAAGGTAGAGGTTAAGGTAGAGGCTAAGGTAGAGGTTGAGGTAGAGGCTAAGGTAGAGGTTAAGGTAATGGCAAATATAGAGGTTAAGGTAGAGACTAAGGTAGAGGTTAAGGTAGGGGCTAAGGTAGGGGTTAAGGTAGAGGCTAAGGTAGAGGTTAAGGTAAAGGCAAAGGTAGAGGTTAAGGTAGAGGCAAAAGTGTAGGCTAAGGTAGAGGCTAAGGTAGAGGCTTAGGTAGAGGCTAAGGTAGAGGCTAAAGAAGATGTTAATGTAGAGGCTAAGGCAGAGGCTAAGGTAGAGGCCAAGGTTGAGGCTAAGGTAGAGGCTAAGGTTGAGGTTAAGGTAGAGGCTAAGGTAGAGGCTAAGGTTGAGATTAAGGTAGAGGCTAAGGTAGAGGCTAAGGTAGAGGCTAAGGTAGAGGTTAGGATAGAGGCTAAGGTAGAGGCCAAGGTAGAGGCCAAGGTAGAGGCTAAGGTAGAGGCTAAGGTTGAGGCTAAGGTAGAGGCTAAGGTTGAGGCTAAGGTAGAGGCTAAGGTTGAGGCTAAGGTAGAGGTTAAGGTAGAGGTTAAGGTAGAGGCTAAGGTAGAGGCTTGGCCAGCACAACCAGGTTTAATTGTTTACAGAACCTTTTTTGCTTTATTTATCAGGTCAAACCATCAGTCAAGAGAAGAAACCTATTTAATGATATAGCCCCATTCAACTGTTGAGCATAATTAGTTAAGCAGGACAATAATGATAAAAATTCAACATCTCTGGTTAACAAATTGTCAATGTATAATGCATGATATAAAGATTGATCAGGATGCTGAAACCAACTTTCTATTGTCTTAGCCAGTCAGCCATATATTCTTTAGCTTGTGGGTATATCATGTAAATTTGGTTTGGCTGTTGGAGGTTCGCCCTCAGCTGCAGAGGAGATGTTTTCTTTCTTTCTTTCTTGAGTTGTTTAAATCCACAGAAAACTCCTTCTTGACCTGCCAAACAACACACTGTCAGATAAGGCTTGACCTACATTTTTGTCTGTTGGGTTGAAATGTTGAAGTCAAAACTAGAGAGATAGGTTTCTTGACATTCTGAAATAGTTGTACAATAACCCCTATCGCAAGACTGACTTGCCTTATGTGACCAACTTCTTCTGCATTAAGTTTTAGGGCATTATACACCCTGAGGACAGCACCCAAACAATAGACTACTTCATGATTGTAAGAGGGGCAGTCTTATGATACATTCACAATAATATAATGTTTTTACTCCTGACTTGAACAAAATTAATTTTCACCTTTTATATCTCCCAGAAGTCTTGGAGTTCTGGTAATGATGCGACAATCAAGAATCTCTCAATCCACAGGTCATAGAGATTTTCATGGTGTTCCATAAAGTTTGACACAACTTCCCCTTTTTATGAGCAGATTTTCCAATTACAAGTTGCCGAAAACAGGATTCTTGAACAAGGTAGCCTTTCTTTGATGTTGAATGAAACTAACACAAACATGCAGCTGATCAAAATGCTCGAGATGAATAAGCAATTAATTCTGTCAGACTGCCAAGGAGCAATGATGTATGGCATTTCAAATTATCTTAATCAAGCTGAAGTGCCACAATGTATTACAAAGTGTTTTAAGTGCAGGAATAACAAATTATATATTATGCTTTTTTTAATTAGGCACGTTCATTAAGAGATGTGTTCATCTCTCCTTTAGATATTGATAAAGATACTATAGAACAAAACTACAGAAATGTTGGTATCTCTGATAAGTATGCAAGCTACCAGAAAGAAGCCTTCTCATCTTTTTATTATCAGAAGAAATTTTCTTCATAAATATTCATAAGATACATCAAAGATAAATAAAATTTGAATTAAGCTGTCAGTTTTGATAGTCATTATTTTCACAATCCATTTCGAGAAAGCAAAGCCGAGGCATTAATGCAATGACATGCAATATATGAAAAAACCTTTCCTGTCGACATCACAATAATATTTGATATGATGACATGTTTTTCTGAACTTAATCCCCTGTGACTATATTGTTAGGAACAGTTGGAGAGGCATAGGTAGATATGTCTATTGTAAATATACCCCTTCCTTCAATCAACCAATTCCTTTTATTGGCTCCAATCTCTGACAAATACTTGACAGCAGCTCTAAAATACTTTAGAAACAAAGATGAGCATGGAGGAAAATAAGGCAATCACTCACAATAACACACGGTAAGCCAATGTGAAATATTACTCCCGACAGGTTTAGGGCTTGCGCCCTTCTGCTTACCCCTAACATCCAAGGGAGGAAGGGCCTACACACCTAAAATCTATCCAACCCAAACTCTTGATTCCAAGAGATTCTTCGCGCACAAATTCTGAGACACCAATTTTGCTAACGTTCATGTCTGCATGGCTATGTCATCCTGTCAATATAATTATCAATTTGTTGCTTTTTCATAATAGTGGAGTAGTATGACTATCAGAGTGAGAGGCAGGCTGACTGCTTCTCTGACACTTTTTTCCCTTTTGGTGAAGCTGAGGAAAGAAAAGAAGCTGTTAACCCAGAGAACTAATTTTCTCAGAATATTATGACAGATCACCGGGAAGTGATTTATCAAGGAGGGGGAAAGAAATGAGATGGAGAATTAACTGCTGATGCGGAAGCTATCTGGTGATGCGTATATGAAGAAGGTTCAGACAGATATCAAGATGGATAGGAGAGAATGATATCAAACATATATAGGAGGGATATCACAGACATAGTGTCAAGATGCAAAGGGGATGTGTTTCTCTAAAGAGGCAGATAATTCAATACAGCTGGTAATTCATTCAACATCTTTAGAAGAAAGTCAATGACCGACAAAGAAAATAGTTGATGAAATTATCCTTATTATGGTAGGCCTACATGTGTTGCATTTTGTAATTTTCTTTTTTCATGCAATCTATTCCATGAAAATATAATTTTCTAATTGTTGTTAGATTCTCTCCGTGTATAAACAGGTCTGTGTTCCTTAAGTTTGGCATCCGGCTCGCAAAACCCATTTTCTTTAGTATCAAATAGTGGTCTGGCATGAATACAATGTAAAGTAAAGTGGTCAAGATAAAAACAGAAGGAAGAAAGAGTGTTTTTTTTTTCATTGCAGAGCCTTTTTTCTAACATGGAATCACTGTGAAGCTTTAGTGTAAAATCAAGACTTTGGGAAAAGACCTGCCTATGCACTCAAATTTTTTAATGCTTTAGGAAAAAAATAGACAACTGTGCAGGCCTTGTAACGCCTCTGGTCTAGCTATTGTCAAGTCCAATGACAAAGGATGCCAGACGATCATATGTTCAGATGGTCAGACACATATCTTATCGTTAGGATATTGCAAATGAATCTCATTATAATTATTACATTTCAAGCATCCAAATGTTTGCCTAATCTTCTATAAATTATTATCTTTCAGCTATCAAATGGAGTGACATTTACCATACGGTATCTAGGATTACGTTATTCAGAAAAGGGCAAGAGAAATACTTGTGAGTACATTTATTTATTTACAATATTTATGGGAACAAGAGTAAGGTCTGAATTCAACAGTGAATGGTATGAAAAAAAACCTGTTCGGTAAATAAGGTACCTCTTGGGTAAGTAAGTTGCTTCCTATAATTATAGGTTCAAATGTGCAGGGGAACTGCCATAACACCCACTTTTTTATTTGGGATCGGCATAAGTTCTCAACTAATTGTGCCGTAGCATTTGCCCGTATTTGCAATGATTGTTATGTGAAGGCGAGTGATGATAATACTGGAGGTCTGATATACATACCATGCAACTTCATACAAATTTTATCCATTCAGTGATTTCTAGGTCTGACAGTTACCTCAGCACAGAAAAATAAATGAACAATCCACCTATGTTTAGTGACAGGAGGAAAAAGGACCTAGTAATGTGTTAAGAACTGGTGATAACAATGAACCATTTTATTAATCATGAGGTCTTTGTCAACATAATTGCATTAACCAAATCCGTGGGAAATCTGCAAATGTCAGCTTCTGTTGGCGCTGCAAATTGGGACGCATCATACCATCATGCTGTTTGTGAAATTCTCAGAGTTGCTGTGAGCATGCATTGAGAGCTTGCCAACTGGATACTCTGGCTCTGTGCACAACATCCAAACAGCAATAATGCAAAGTGGTGTGATATATAAACAATTATGTTATATTGTAATTGGGTTGATGTCCGATACGCATCTGCGGAAAATGGAGGCCAGGCTGTTGTTTTTTATTCTATCGGCACTTATAATATGAAACTGTCATACAAATAAAGAATATCTTTAAAAATCCCTTATGGTGAATAAAAGAACTAATTCCTGCAATGAAAACATTTGCAGAAAATTTTTTGAAGCTGATATCTTAGTCTTTTTCTTTTGTTCATTCATAAAGATGGAGTTACATCTCTTCCATCATTTGAGCCTACAAAGCGTTTTCTAGCTTTTGATGTGTATTATCAAACATCGAGCACTCAATGTCCTCCTAATAGCATTGATGTTTGCCCTTTCCATTTATGCAATTCTTTAAGATTATAATATAAACTTGCATAATGTGCAACCATGCTTTCTTGAGTTCAGAGTGATGAGATTTTATTGCGCAATTTTGAACAAACTTCTACTACAGGTTTCTGATAGAAAAACGAGAGTATGTACCCTATTTCTTAAAAAAATATACTTCATCTGAGGCTTTTGGCAACACCAGAGATATAAAGAAGACCCAAATCTTTTAATTCCCTTTTCCATGCAAAGAGGCAATTAGACTCTTGAGACAAATGGGACTTTGCTTTAAGGGTTCAAAGTAGCTACTGAAACATGAGCTTAAATTAGCCATTTGGGATTAGTATTGTTGTCACTAATTAAGATTCCCCAGATGTTCTCAACAGGTCAAGTGATTGATCCTTCAAGCTGAGTTAAGTTTCAGCTGATGAAGCCTTCGGGTTAAAGTCACTTTGGTTGAAAAAATAACTCCTGTGAAACTTTGTACCCTGCTCATTCTAGTAACAAAAGAGTTGGTGAAACTAGACTGACACCAATATTCAAATTCAGCATAATCTTTTGGGAAATCTAATAATGAAATTTACTAAAAGCTTTTGGAAAATGACGAATTACCACTGTGCATCAAGGGATGTCACAGTCAGAGTAATACAATGTAAATTTATTATTGACATAATATTATATACAATAGGTTTGAAAACTGTGTTACTATAAACTGTCAGGACCTTGACTTAATTGATAGAATTTTTTGCCAAGCATCATTATATCTTAATACCTGTATTCTGTTTCACCATTGCTTATTTGAAATATGTGGTCTAATGATGATTGTTATCACAAACATTCGGAAGAACAATGGATGAAACAGTCAAATCATTTAATTTCAGAGTTTCAATTGTGTTGTCTCCTTGCACCATTCTGTGGACCAGAGGAATTTGGTGTTTTAGTTTTTCACAAGGTATAGCATACACGGGCTGCCAGAATTCGACAAGCCCTGAGCTGTGCGAATAATGTCTAGAAATGCAAATATCAATGTCATAAGTGTGCTGCAGGACATCACGTGTGTTGCAAGGGGCCTTGAGTTGTAGTTTTCCATAAGGCCTCTTTTGCAGAGGAAAAACTTCTGATTTGGGGTAAATATATCCTTCGTTCATCCATCGTGGGATAGTGTCCCATATATGCGTCTCATTCTCTGAGAAGAAGAATATATCGACATGCGGCCATTTGTAGAAGCCACCCTTTAGTACAACTCTCCAACCACGATCATCATATATCTTGTACAATCCCTTTGAATACTTGTAAAGTTTGTATCTTTCTCCAATGGCCTTCATGGCCTCTTCTAGGTCAAGTTTTTGAGACACATTGACAATTAGGTCATTATCGTCATCCCATAATATTTGCCCATGATGTCGGTAAGATCCAAGTAAAGTTCCACCATACATGAAATAAGTTATATTTCTAATTTCCAAAACCCTCACCAGGGAATCCAATAACATATCTGTACTTTCTTTTGACTGTTCTTTCAAAACTGGCCCATAGGGTGCAGCACTTTGTGACAATAAATGCAGAATAATGATTAAAATATTGATTGTAATCATTAGGAGATTAAAAATATGATTGATATTGTAATACATAATCCGTGTATAAAGCAGTCCAGATGCATAAATTGTGTTGGTGATCATTAAATTTGTTTAATTTGTTTAAGAGAAATACTAATTTACCTTTCCGGTGGACGAAAGGTCTAACAATATAATGGATTAGTCAAAGTTAACAGATAACTTAAATAAAGTGTAACTCTCAATGAGCTTCATGTATTAACAGGAACGCTCCTATACAAATGAAGGTACTTATGCCAATGTAAGGTATAATACAGTGTTGTTTTGTGTTTGTTTTTGTATCTGATTAGAATTTATAATATCCACCTTAGATCAACTATATACTTACAAACAAGACAAAATGAAACAAATATAACAGAATTTACTTATATGATATGATATATAATATAATATATGATATAATATCCTCAAGCTGCATGAATATCATATTATATAATGTATCATGTTGCATGATTAGAGATAACTTATATACTTACATGTGATATGTATATACTTCTTTATTTGCTCAATCGTTCAAATTTCATAAAAGTTGGATTAAATGTGGTGAATGCATTTCTTTGTGAAGTAACTTGCCATTTTCTTGTTAAAAAACAGTCCAACTTTTGAACATATGTTGCATATTCAGTTTAAAATGCAACATTCAAATCAAACGATGTAACATAATGTTTTTAAAGGCAATCTTTCAGCTTGCATGTTGAGCTGTGTGTATAGATTACATCCTTATGTCAATGGAATCCAAGTGTTGTGAATCCGCGATTGAATAGGAAAAAAATACTGTGATTGAATGAAGATCAAAGTGTCTATAAAATTGAGCATCAGTTTCAATAGCATTAAACATGTGTACATTATACTACTTATAAGTAACAATATAATATATTAGTCATACTCATTGCCTAGGATGAGAAGATAATAATTTCACTTATTATAGCTAATAATTGTCCAGTAGCCAATAGAAATGTATCAACCAGCCAAAGGCAATTGACCATGTTAATATGCAATGAGCTTATTATTTTAGGCCAAGTGTTTCATGAAGGTGAACGACACAAAGCTTATTAAAGCTTATTACCGTGTTTCATCAAATAGAAGCTTTGTATCTTTTTTTACCACTTGGTCCCAATAATAGGTGAATAAAGATGTAAGGAAATATTACCAAATATATATTTCAAATTTGGATGAATGATTTTGAAGTAAATGTATCTCTGAACTGCTTGAAGTGCACATAAGAACACAAGTCTTTTCACTAAGATATTTCAACGTAAAGGGAAAGTAATGCGGATTTGAAAGTAACGTGGTGCAGCTTATACGGTTCAATATATGTTCCACCTTGATTTATAGGGAATGATTATAAGTTGAAATTTTCACTGAGAAAGAGATAAGAGCAGCTGTGCTCCTAAAAGTGGATAACGAACGGGTCACTGGAGTGTTTGGATAATAGATAGTCTGGTGGCAGAATGAGATTTTGATAGTCTGGTGGCAGAATGAGATTTTTGGTGGAACCTCGTTGTGAGATATAACAGATGTTTTGTTGTTTGGGATGGTGGATAAGACCTCCCTGAAGCTATTTCAGCTGTTGCCGTGACCACACTCTTGGGAAATTTTTTTTTATGAGCAGAATTCAAAATGGCCACCGAGATGAGGTTCACCGGAGTTTCACAAGACTATAGAGCTTTTAAGTCCAGCACTGGTGATAAGTTGAGGTGCACTCTTGGCAAAGGAAGAAACATCCGTCTACCATGGGTGACCTGGTAAAGATTGAACCAAGGTCACAGAGATTAGAAGCCAAGCACAATATTATTCTAAGCCCCAGGCCTGAAAAATTAAACGGGGACAGGGGAGAAAATTTCACCTCATGTTCTAAATTAATTTTCCATTGGGTGAAGATGGTTGTTTAAAAAATTAATATTCTTTTTTCCCACATGCTTTCGACTCTTTAGTGAAATTACATAACTTCAACTTGGAACGTTGTTATGTGTAAAATGCAGCGCATTCCATTATGTGATTTTTCTTTTTATGTGCCAGAAAGAAATGACTATTGCCAGCATATCTTTGAAGTATATTAATTCCCATCGAGAGAACCCCAAGCCCCCCTTCTCTGAATATTTCTGGTATTAACACCAGGAGGAGCATACGGCATGTTTCAACAACATTTTTTCTTCCGTTGTGCCTAATTGTGAAAAATCCTGTCTTGCTCTCTGGCGAAACACCAAAGCCAAAGGAGTAGCACAACATTTTCCTGTTTGCTGCCCCACTTCTGTAGACGAGGAGTTCATTACAGTCAAGACCTTTACTCAAACAAATGACATTGTATGTTTTGCAGTGATACATCATACATTTGTCTTGATATGGAGTCACACAAGGGGCAAACTCCTTCCTATTGGTGCTTTGTTATGCAATCTGGACATAGACAAGAGCAGGACTGGCCAAGGTCTCCGTGGAGTGACCAGTCCAATGTTTGACTTGCAAAAAGCACTTCTGCATTCAAGGCAAACCATCGGGCTACAAAAGGATATCACTTTTCATTCAAGTGTCTTAAGGAGTCTTTTATTATCCTTTTTATATCTGTATACTTTCTTTATTACTATTCACAGGGAATTAACTGTAACATTATTTTATCACAAAGAAGTGGACCAAACATTTCAATGAAGTGGCTCTACCTCCTTTATTTTTGACATGATACGTAAAAAACCAATTGTATGGTTGACATTAATGAGATGTGGTGCATTCTGGGCTCTGGAAGAAATTCCCTTCAAACATGGTTTGCCAAGGCTGGAAATCACGCCGAGGTCCAGTAATTAGACACCCTCAAAATATAATGGAAATGAGGAAACTGGAAAAATAGTTCCTCCTACAGGATTCCACCGTTTACTGAACCATCAATCTAAATAGGCATGTTTAAGACAGAATGATATGAAGATTTCAATTAGAATCCAATGTGTCACTTCCATTGTAAAATTGTATTTAATTTACCTGTTTAAGATATTTCATTGATTGGTTTGATAACGATGTTAATGCATTATCCAATTTCAAATCAAATGCATTTCCGTAATCTTATTTGCTGACTTGCATCTTTAAGGCAGATTGCGTTGCATTTCTCTGGCTCATCACATTTTAATTTTGGCACTTGAAAGCCTTTTTCCAAAGAGTGACGTGATGCTGGTTAACATGAATCCATGGCATGACAGAGGCATTATTGTTTAAGGACAGCATCTCACCAAACGTCTGTCCGCAAGGAAATGTTTCTTTTGGTGCCTCTTAAAATGCCTGGGCAACTCCTAAAGCCTTTGAAGTTATTTAATAATGTGAACTGGCTGGGTTGGTCTCCCTGTCTCATCTGGTCTCCTCGGTTAAAAATGCATTTCCTTAGAACTCAGAACTCAGAACTCAGAACTTGTTTATTTACACATGATCAAATGAATAATAACAAAACAAAGAATAATTACATAACAAAACAAACAGTGTAAGAAAGCAGTATAAAGGGAAACAAAAAAATAATAATAATAAGTACCTTGGGAAAAAAACAAAACAAAAAAAACTAGAAGAATAGGGAAAAAAAATTAATTTTTCTTTTTTAATAAGGCGAAGTTTGGATGATGATCATGTGAAGGAGCTTCCTGAAGACTGGAGTGTCGCTACCAGGAAGCACCCTATGATAGATGAAGATGAAAATGAATGATGAGAATGTTAGACTGAATTGGAAGCCGTTGTGAGTTCCATCCTATTAAAATGGTAGCTAACAACCTGATGTTATAAAAAAAAAAAAGAAATTTCGAGAACAAAGGTATTACTCTGTTAAAAGAAATGTCGATAATAAAGCTATTACTCTGTTAGCTGTCTGTTACAAATGTAACACTGGCGATTACTACATGTCGCATTATAGTTATCTCTGATAAAAACTAATTTAATGTATCTTACATACCCATGGTAACTATGAGTGAGGATTTTGTCCTTAATAGAATTTGGACAGTTATTATAAATTAGTGGAATTCTATAACGTATAGCTTGCTTGGCAAATGAATGTCTTATAACTGGAAATTGAAAATTGTTAGCACCTCTGGTGTTATAGGAATGAACACTATGTTGAACATTTAAAAAAAAGTTTAATTTACAATAACTTAAAAAAAAAAAACATGGTTAAGATATGATAGCTATATCTATTTTGTGCAGAACTGGTTATTCAATCTGACCTCTGTATTCCATCCCCTTTGAAAATATAGTTGTTCTGTGGAAAAAAATATCATGGGTTATAGAATTCCGCTCTGTCATGTTTTGTGTTGCATTATTTATATTGGCAGATAGAAATGCATTTGCTGTAAAAGAAGAAAAAATTCATTCTGCATCCCAAGGTTGATCAGCCACTAACTGCTTAAGTGTGCTTCAGTTACATGAAATGGATCTTGAAGTGTATGCTCCTCAGCGCCCGAGAGAATACTTGTGGAACAAGGTAAGGGAAATTTGATCAATTTTATTAAATTTAGATTTTTCAGAGGAAAAAGTGTAACAAAGCGCACAGTTAATCTAATGCTTGATATTGATAAAAACTGTGTGACAAAATTTTAGCATCGACAACTTTTGACAATCATTGGCAGAGAATTAGGTCCAATGGTTGGTGCCTATATAGCATATATATTGACAACTCAAGGAACATCTTTGCCAATTAGCCAGCTGTAGTTAGGCTACAAAATTTTATAAGGGTTGCTGCCAATCAGGTCCAGGCACACATGCATTTTTTGAAGCAGCCTGTGCAGTTCAAATTTGTCAGCCATTATCGCTAAAATCATTTATAAGATTATTGCATATATTTCGACAATCGTTAACTCAGTCTTTGTGCAATATAGTCAAGTTGCCACTCCTATGTGTCCCATAGTGAACCTTGCAAGTGTGAGAAGTGTAAGGTTTTATGATTGATTCATCGTCATTAAGGTATATAGAAAAAACTTAGCCTTGTTGCCACTCCGGCAACTTTGGGCAACACCGGTAATTAGCATAAATCCAAAATGGCCACCGTACGCCCACCGCAACAACAACTTTTTAACTAATTGTCCTAGAATCAAATGCAATACCACTTTTCAATACAATTTTGACCCAAGAAGCATGAATTTGGCATCAAAATTACATTATCTGGTCATTTTGCATAAAAAATATCAAGATTACATCAATTCAACACAAATTTCCATTAACCAAAAATCGACATCCCTATCATTTTCCAATTTTTACTGATTTTCAACAAAACTTTCTAACATAATGCAATTTTCATTCATTTACAATGTAATGAATTAAATTCTACAGTATTTAATATTTAACAGAACAATGGACTCTTCAATGAGAGATGTCATAGTATTTGTATATAATCAAATTCAATGACAGTCTAAGTCCGTGCTTGACCAAACTACTCCCACTTGTCATCAGACAACCACTCATGGTGTTCTCTTGCATTTGTTCTTTCTGCCAGAACCCCTTCTCAATTTTCATCATTTTCTTTTGCTACATTCTTGTATTTTGAAAAGACTGATGCAACAAGTACTGTTTTCACAAGCACAGTAAATAGTACAAGAGAATTTGTTGCGTTGGGAGCTTCAAGCTGAGGTCTTGCATGCTTTGCCCTAGACTTTACAGCTACAACTTGATGCATGCATAAGATCATTTGAGCCTGGAGGCTGACTGACTGTTTGTGGTACTGGCCTGCCATCTTTTATCACCCATACATATTCTGTGACATCCAGTTCTGGAGGAACCAACTGATCAGCTGCTGTCATGTGTATTGGTCTTCAGTTGGGAATGCTTGATGTTGCAGTGCAGGAATAGGTTCTCTTCCATTGGTGGAAGAGACTTAAGCTTCAGGAGCCTTCCGGCTTTCTCTGTGTACAGATGGCATCCCACCTCACTCATAGACATTCTCTTTGGCTGTCCATAGAGCCTGTAGAGTGCACAAATATATTTGTGTCCTTCTGTTTCAGTTCTTCTGTTGTCACACCTTGCTCTCGTGACTTGTCATGAGAGATTCATGCAATCCTGGATTTTAGACAGAGGTGAAGTGAAAATCGTGAATAAAAGAGTAGTCAGGAGGTTGTTTGCCCTCATAAGAAGGATAGTATATAAAAAGAGGGATAGGTGGATAGTTCCAGTGAGTGGAATGCCTGGGAGAGACGTTAGCAGTGCACAATGCTCAGGTCATGTCAGCTGGAGTTTAGTTTGAATGTAAGAAGTATTGGATCCAGTCTTAATGCTCCTCCACCCACATGCAATGCTAGAGCTAATTTTGCCTTTGGAGATATATGAGATGAGTGTGTAACATTTTTTGACCAGCCTACTTTTATATGATAAACCAATATCAGTGATGACATATTGTCATTAGATGTTTGAGATTAATTAATGGCCCTGAAGGTCAGTTGCACTACCTTCGTCATTGTCATTATCAATGGACACAATAACACATTGCAGTCAACCAATACTACGAATATCTAACATAATGGTTCCAGTTTTACTTACGGTAGTACATATAAGATATTTATATCCTTTTAAAATAACTCCAACCCTGGGTGATATTAATCAGGACTTGACATATTGTGGAATTACCATTGAACCAAGGATTAGATGAAGTTAGTTAATCAGTTTGGGCTGCATAGTTATGTTAGAAAATAATGAGGTAATTTGGGTGGTAGTCCAATATAGAAGAAAAAACACACAGAAAGTACAAATATTAGTATTTTGGAGGTAAGGAGTCAAAATATTTCTTCATTCAGTTTAATAGATGTGAAGTCTGATGGAATTGACAAATGAAAGTATAATCAAATAAAATAAATTATAGAACATTGCAAGTGTGATTCATTTAACCCACATGTGCATACAAATGTGCATTTCAACAATTCTGCATCTATCCTTGTTGTTATTTGATTCACATCCGCAGCACTGCTGAGAGTCTTCCTCTCATGCTGTAATGATTTGATATTTATTTATTTTAAATCAGGGTGTTGCTGAGATCCATAAAAGCCAGTTGCAATTGATGAAGATTAAAATAGGAATATTTTAGTTGTAGACAACTTTGATTCAAAATTCTTTTGAATTACCTTTTGTCTTCACCATTTGGGGTATGCAGCTTTCAGTATACATGTAATATGATGATGCCAAAGCATAGAGAGACCGCATGATGAAAATCCTAATTTTTTGTCACCTGCATGAGAGTGAATTGTTATAGTTCGTTTTCAAGACAGTTATTGTTTTATCATTTCCATGATTACAAACGTTAAAGGTAGTAAGTCCGCATTTTTAATAGACTGTTTAGTTTATGGATAGATTTCAGTCATATTTAACACATTCCAGTTGAAAAATTTACCTAATTGCTGTTCTATTGACAGTATAAGAAGTTTATTTCCTTGAAAAATGTAAACAAATAGTTTTTCATGCCGTGAAAAAGCCCTGCTTTGTTTACATTTCAAGCAATGCAGGGCTCTCCTTAAGTAATTGAAGGCTTGAAAATCAATTAAACTCACTTAATTGTAGAAAACACACAATTCTGTTGATTGGACATGTCATAGGCGTACAGCGCGCGCAATTTTTGGGGGGCGAGCGACATTTGCCCGAATTTCAAGATCTAGATTTAATACCATTTCAAATGAAATTTCCTGGAAATCGTTAATTTTCAATAGTGATCATTTGATCATCTGCCCAAATTTGTCAGCCTTTTTGCCCGAATCTTACTGTTTCCCAAACTTTTGGGGGGGCGATCGCCCCCCCCCCCCCTGCCCCCCCTCCGATACGCCTATGGGAAATATATACTATACTTTAAATCTATCAATTTATGATCTATAGCAACAAGTTAAATTTTACATAGAATCGTCGGACTTACTACCTTTAAGGCTTTAATATCTGAGATTTCAGATATACTTTGATGCTTTTATCATCAGAGTTTTAAAAAGTCAGGCCTAACTCTGCAAAAAATGCAACTTATTTGCTTTAACTTTGCCCAACTTATTGGCTTTAACTTTGCTTAACTTATTAGCTCTTAAAAAAGTGAACATTTCTTGTTTACTAGCTACCACTGTACACACATATGCATCCTACAGCACAGATACACTGCAGCTGCATGGTGTTGTGACGTTATGAAGCACTTTGATTTATTTATAGCTTGCCAAATAGTGACGTCATCCAGCTAGCTCTCCTATGACGTCATCACGATTGTGTCTCAATAGTAATGACGTCACATAAACGCCGACACTTTTTTTGTTTGGCGCATGCAAAAAGTTTGTCAGTATATCCCTGTGTGAGTAGCTCTGTCTCCTACCATTTGAAGACCTCTGGTCTCTGCGCTTCGCGCAGAGACCTGGCGGTCTCCATTATGTGCAACTCAGGCTTTGGTATTTTCTAAGTGGTTTGTTCCTCTGCAGCTCTTTGCTCTGATTAAATAATAATCACATGATACATACAATTTTGCAGCCTGCATTTGAAGACTCATTTTATTTTATTTTGGAAGCATTTCTTAATTCTGTTGATATTATTACAAAAAGACATTAAAAACCTTTAGTGAAAGACAGTACTGTTATGCAATTGCATGGAAATTTACACGTTTATGAAATCAAGAAATTCCTTTTGTGTAATAATGATGTAACTGCATTTTTCAATTTCAATTTCCTTCATTTCTTTATTTTATTTGCTCACATGCATCTTAAGGGCAGATTAAATCGTATTTCTCTGGCTCACTGGCGATTAAATTTGGATTCTTGAAAGGTATTTTCCACAAACTGAAGAGATACAGGCTGCAATCGCATGAAATTGCACAGGCGTTATTTAAGGACGGCATCTCCCCGTGAGGAACAGATTTCTTTTAGTGCCACTTAATGCCTGGGAAACTTCTAAAGGCTTTGAAGTGGTTTAATAACATGAACAGTGTAGGCGGGTCTCCTTGTAAAATATGACATCCTGGTTTATCAATGAATTCTTTCAGCTTATTGTCCTAACAACGATCTGTGAAAAGAATGTTTTATTTTTATCTCAAATACACAGGGTGATGGGGTTATATTGTTGACTTGATATTACTTTTTGTCAGTACGATAAGTGTCGTGTATCAGATGTAAGTTGGTCTGAGAATTTGCTTAGATTCTTAGCGACATCTGGAAGTGTCTCCAGGATGCAATCAATGTATTCTATCCATTACATTACAGTCAAAAATAATCCTGCAAATCTCAACACAAGCTTGCTTTGCCTGCTGCACGAGAATATAGCTAATTGCATACATCCGAATACTAAGAACTTTTGGATATTTTACTTCTGCTGACATGTATACGACTTATTTTAATTGTACGTCAGCTCAGTCATTCTTTTCAGGGTTGCATTATTCTTATCGGCAGCAAGAAAGGCATTTGGTATTAAACTTTGCAAGTTTTGGCATCTCTTTTAGTGTGCATGAATACAAGCTAACTTGAATTCTTACTGAAATGACAATGTAAAGGCATTCCTGGATTGACACAACCATGGACCCTTGTCAAAGGAAATGATCCTTTCATTTGGCCACTTCGATTAACTGCTTACTGCTATAGAGTGCTTCGATAACAAGGAATTGATCTTGCAGTGTTTGCTTCATGGCAATCTGAACCTGTCTGAAAGAAAATTTGTGGTAATTTTTTTTTAGAATAATATTGACTCTTAGCAAAGGAAGCGTTACAAAGCTCATGGTCATGTTTGTGCTTGAATTAGATACAAACAGTCTGACTGGAGCTTAAGGTTTTTCATCAAACAACTCATTACGGACAATCATTTGAAGAGAATACTGTTGTAGACATTGGCAATTCAAGTATAATCTGTGCTAACTTTCATTTCCATGCCTCAGCGTGTCATCATAATGCATGTGTGCTGCTTCCTGCATTCCGTTTGCTGGGAATTGACTGTCAACATGTCATTTTGCCTGGGATACCATTAAAAAATAAACGATTAGAACTGTATTGTTAAGTGACATCATTAAACTTTGTTTTTAATTTAGAAACTTAAGTCATAGGGCCTATAATGAAAAATGGTAATCAAGAGCTTGGGGCATGTATTCAATTTTCTGCAGATTTCTCTAGTAAGTCTGAAATGACCTCATATAAAATGAATAACGATGGATATGGTCTCTATTTTTGGTCTCAATAAAAGTTAAAAGACATCCATTAAAATTTAGTATCTTGCTTACAACTCATCAAATAAACTCTTCATACAACTCTTCATATATGTATAGAAAAAGTAACATTGTTCTTAGGGAGTCATAAATACTGTTTTGGAGCTGTCTTATGACTCAATAAAAATTGCAAAATTCTGGGTCACATAACCTCTTCACATAACCCAATCATTAGTGAATTACTAGCACAATTCAAGAATAGGAAACTATCAGAAATGGAATAGCCTCGTCAGAAGTTTTAGAACATGAGTGTTTCAACATTACGGTTTTATAATTTTAGCTTTCCACAAAGAGACATGATCAAGTTTAGAAATTCTGCATTTATCTGTGATGTACATTGGTGCATGAATTGAGAGCATTTTAACAGCTGTGCAGTAATGCACGAGAGGATTTCACACTGAAATGGGAGAGCTTTCTCATTTGAAAATGTAGAAAGTTTGTATTAGTGAAGCATTTAAATGGTCTCATGCCAAATTCCTTTGTTTGCTGGAGGCTGGGATTTGGAGATTGTAGGCCTTATAAAAGAAATAAAATATTCGGTTTTTGAGTCAGAATTTGAAATAAAAAAACTACTCTATTGTTAGTGTTCCTATAATTCTATAATTAAAATTAATCCTCATGGTACTAATTCGGAGTCTTTCTGAATGTTAAATGAAAGGCTGAGTTTTGTACAATGGGATCTATTAAAGCTGATGATTGAAGTTATTCTTTCTGTAATCAAAATTGCATTGTTAATAATTTGCCATGATGAAATATATATGTTATAATATGAATTTTTATCTGAAGAAAGACTGCTTGATGTACACACTACTGACAGCCCATCTATTGACTAATCTAAGTTTTTAATATTTTTGTGCATGGGACTTTATTGTAGTAATCTGCCTTTAGTAGTTTCATCATGATTCTACTTTTTTCAAAGGGAATCAAAATGAAAAGTTCTGTTTGCAACTGATAAACAAAGTCTTTTTCGAAAGAGATTATTAAAAGAGAAGCCATTATTTGGCTGATAAATTTAATTTGCAGAAAGCCAGAATCTTTGAATGTGCAGGAAATGATTTAAAAGGAAGTGTGATGCATCAGATGGCTTTACAATGAAAACAAAATTTAGCTGTTTTTAGAATGCAGAAAAAATGACCATAAGCTAGGGGTTAGAGTAGCCTTCTGATGACACTGCGTCTACAGTTTACAGCTGGCTTGTAGGTATCTCAGTCACATCCCTTGATGATGTTTACCAGGCCTGCTGGTATAGTGTTCAGATGTTAAATTGGTCTGTGGTATTGCTGAGATCTATGTGTCATCCAGTTGTAGCACAGGGATATACTTTGCATTTCTCATTCTCATATTGCATTTGATAGCTTTCAGCAAGCAGCATTACCAAGTTTTCCTTTGCATATAGCCCATAATATGTAATAGTCAATCGATGATTATTACTCAAATCTTGGGGCAACAACACAATATTTCCACATGAAGTATCTTGCACTAAGAAGCAAGTCAAGGCCCATGCTACAGACAAAAATTGGGCATGCATTTGTAAATTCACGTTTTAAAAGGTAAGAAACACCGTTTTGACCAGCTTATGTTTTCAGTAGGGCAATAATAAAAGAAGGCAATAAATCCAATTGTTGCAGCTGGTTTGCTGAGCTATCAATCGAAACTTGGCAGAAGATATGTTTGTGGAACACCGTAGAAATATTACTCGGAATTGAGTATGGAAAGAGTTCTCAAGAAAGGTTGTATCAATATCCGGAGGAGATATCATATAATACTATTGGCTTAATTCTCCTCCGCCCACACGCAATGCCAGAGTTTATGCCTATGAGGCATCGAGGATATATCAGTGAGTATGGCTCAACATGCGTTCTTTCCATTTTCTGAAGTCCTTTCATTTCATAAAAATATTCACTTTTCAAAATTTTAATGGCTTTTAAAAATGCCCAAATTCCAAATAGAAAGATTTTTATATTTCATATCGTAAACATGTAAATTAGATTATTCGTTGGCCCATCAATCTGGTCTATCCATCCAATCTATATATATAATCTTTCCAGTCTATCTAGTCCATCTATGTAATCTATCTACCTGAGTAGATATTTTACGTTGCCAGACAGAACTTGGCTCGATTGCAAGGATATTTCAAAAACATTGTTAAACAGGAAGTAATGCCAGAGCCAAATGCCAAATTCTTAACACTTTTCTATTTAGCCGTTTCAAAGACGAGATCTATTGTAGCCGCGTTCTTCTATTGGCAGCCTACTCCAGGATGATATAACAATAATTGGTGATGATATTGTCTTCAGATGCATGAGATCCATTATGGGCGCTGGAGGCTTGGTTTAGTCACCCACATTAATGGAATCATCAATGGACATTAGCACCTGCAGCCGACAATTGACAGAAAGATCAAACGTAATTGATGATTCTAGTTTTAGATCGCCCGCAGCAAATATCTATTTCCTGTAATAACACAATTCAGGGGTGCTATTAATCAATGCTTAGGTGTACAATGTAGATAGCCTAGATTATTATGATCGGATGGAAATTTTAGTAAGTCATCGAAATATATTTTTCATAATCGGCAGAAGATTTCTGTATTTGTTCTCGTCTTGATTAGATCTATGGATGCAGAGTCGCACATGAGCAGTACCAACGAGGGTCCTCCTCACATGCTGTAATGATTTAATCCTCATTGATTTTAAATCAGGGTCTTGCTGAATGCTAATTGAGAGAAGCTGGAATGCATCAGATGAGATTTATAACAATCAGATGCAATTGCTGAAGGTCAAAATAAGAAAATCATACTATAAATTTAAGCAACTTTTGATCATAATGCTTCTGAATTACCCTTTGCCTTTAATTTATAGTGTACAGTTGTATGAGTGTCACGCTCGTTTGGCATCTACCCACTGATTTATTCATCTGCAGCTCATTGCTCTGATTGATTAATAATCACATAATCCATCACATTTTTCATCCCATTACGGGTATTTCACTTCATAACTATTTTCAAATGTATTTCTTTTTGCTTTCTTAACTCTGTAACTAAAGGAAGTTTAAAATACCTCTTTAGGTCTTACGTGTCAATCATGTTTTGCAATTGCATTGAAATTTACATTGCTTAAGAAATCAAGAAATTCTTTTTGTGCAATAATAACATCACTGCATTATCCTATTTCAATTCACTGCATTTCTTTAATTGTATTTGCTGATTTACATCTTAAGGCAGATTTGGTTGCATTTCTCTGGCTCATTCAGGTTTTTATTTAGGATACATGAAAGCCTTCTTTTTCGAAAAGTGAAGACGTACAGGGAACATGAATTCATGACTTGACAAAACCATTATTAAGGACAACATCTTATCAAGCGTCTCCCCATAACTTCTTTTAGTGCTACTTTGAAATGGCCAGGCCAACTCATTTTAAATGCTTTGAGGTTATTTGATAATGTGAACTGGGTAGGATGGACGCCCTATTTCATCTACCTGGTCTCCTGGGTTAATACATTCCGTCTGCATATTTTCAAAACAATTACTTCTTAAAATAACGTTTTTTCTATGTAAAAATGACTCCTCTCATGCACATGGCAATGGGTTATTATGGCAACTTGACACATAATGTTTTGTCAGGTCATTAAGTGTCACATATCAGAATATCAGGTTTTTAGGAGGTCTGGGAATTTGTGCTAATTTGCTGAGACCTTTGCAGACATTCAGAAGTATTTCCAGAATGTAGTCAGAAAATTTGATCCATTCTATAGCAGTCTAGAATAATTCTTCAATTGCCAAAACTAGTTCTCTCATTCTTTTCGAGGTTGTATGATTCATATTGGCAGACAGAAATGCATTTCATGTTACAGTAGACAAATCTGTCTGTATTCCTTTTAGTATGCACAAATACCTGCTTTAATTCATATTGACATGACACTGCAAAGGCATTCGTTGATGACACCACCACAACGAAGGGCCCTCTGGGGAAATGCTCCTTTTCATTGGACCACTCAGTATGCCTTGCCCAAGATTGGTTAACTGCTAATCATTTTAAAGTGCTTCAGTGACAAGAAATGGATCTTGCAGTGTTTGCTTCTCTCAGAAATCTGAACCTATCTGGGAGAAAGTACGGTTAATTTTAATTTTTTATTATTAAATCTGAATTATTTCCAAGGAAAGAGTGTTTCAAAGCATTTGGTCGTACTCATTTTTTTATTTGATACATCCTGTCTGACTACATTTTTACATCAAGCGAAACATGAAAGACAATCATTCGTAGAGATGTCCAATGGTTGTAGCCTATATATTGACAATTGTTGGAAAATGCTTGTCAGACGTTTTCAGAACACCACAAGCGCTTGGAAATCATGGTTTTAGAATTTTTGCTTTCGACAAAGTAGCAGAGACATGATCAAGTTTCCAAATTCTGCCTTTATCTGTGAGGCACACATTGGTGCATGAATAAGAGCATTTCAACAGCTGTGCAGAAATGCTCTGGAAGGTTTCACACCAAAATGAGAGCGCTTTTGCAATTGTAAAAAATGTGTACTTGTGAAACATTTAAATGGTCTCATGACAAATCCATCTGTCTACTAGAGGCTGGGATTTGGACAATGGATGAAATAAATAGAATATTTTTTTGTTAATTTGGAATTTGAATAAATTTACTCATTTTTGGGAGGTATGCTTTTAGTTGGTCTGATATCCATGAGGTGCTTTGTTGGAAGTAAAGTTTTGATCAGGCAAAGTCTAGCTAGCTCTTTCTTTAAAAACATAAGAAAGAAATGATTTCAAACATCAGCCACCTATAACAATTAATTTTGCCTCAGGGAGTCATTGTAATCGTCAATATATCAGAATAATCGTGATTCATACTTCTAAAAACTCCAGATGCGTGGAAAGCGAAAGTTGATTATGCGTGTGACATTGAGAGTTGATTAGGCTACAGTATTATATATTCCATTTGTCCTAAATGCGAAGAAATAATGAAGTGAACCTCCACTTCCAGCTTTATTTGATATATACGTGACTAATCTATTGTGCCATGTGACAGTTTCAGGGAAGATGTTATAGCCATTTTTTTATTCCTTTGGATGCCTAGTGAAGTTTTTCAGGATAAGGGAACTTAGCTTGCTACTAAGACACTAAGGCTCCTTATGCTTGGTGGAGGTTCCTTAGAGGGATTACAGAACTGTTTTACTCAGCTTTATATAATTTCATTGCGAAGTTTCTTTGTTTGTCATAATATTGAGATTAAATATCAATATCCTAATGTGTGAAATAAACAAAGACCAGATTGTGTGCAAGCATAGACTGTGCTTGAGCAAACCCACAATGCAATATGACAAGGTTTACAGCAAATATGAGCATTTAAACCTTTGGCAAAGCTTTTAAATTACGCATAAAATCAAAATTAATTGATACATATAAGACCATAAAATATGCATTGTTAAACCGAGGCCTTCTGTTAACACCATGAATTTGGTGTATGCATCCTCCTTCTTCAAACATGTACATTAACATAAATATTTTGGATTGGATATTTCTAACATCGGTCAGTGGGGCCTGGTTCATGTGCAGTTGTGTATTATTCAAATTTTTACTAAAAAAAAAAGGAGGGGAGACTTAGGTAAGTTGTGTCATTTTTGCCTTGGGGTAATTTTCTATTTAAAAAAAAACTTACTTTGTGAAGTAGTGTTGTGCCGGTTCCCGTAATTTCGATTCGGTCGGTTTCGGTTTCTCCACTACAACTGAAACTCTAACCAAAGTTCAATCTTACAACCGAGTGTTTCGGTTATCATATAGTATATAATTTTATTGAGAAAACAACAAAGTAATTCACAAAATGTCAATCTGTTCACTCTCCCAGACGAGTGCCATGTTTATGCATTGAATTTCCGGACCGAAAAACGATTTTGCGGAACGGATGCTGAACCGCAGATCGCAAAATCGTGTCGGGCACATTACGGACCAGGTGGATTCGTCCGCAACTGAAACCGCAACCAAAACCTTGGTTTTTGGGTCAGAAGCAACCGAAAGCCGAACCGAACAAAAAATATGATAACCGCCCAACACTATAGTGAAGCAATTAAAACAATGGGACACAACAATTAGGGATATAATGGTGTACCTTTACAAAGACTTCTAGGTTGCACATCTGAACCCTGTGTGCTGTAAGGTTTATCATTGGATTAGTCAGGTTGGTTGATCCCTTTTTTTTAAACTTACATTGTATTTTACCTTTTTTTCTCATATTTTAATCATTCACATAATATTTGCAGCATATAACTGGTTTGTTATAGTATCTTATATTGACACAATTTTTAGGTTGTCTAAATGTATCATATCATGCCACCAGTGACTCGAATATTGGTTTGGGGACAATGTCACTCAAATTACAGCATAACAACATATCAGTTAAACATGTTAAATTATAAGGAGCAGGAGACATTGATGTTGCTAATTCAGCACTGGCCAATTGTACGTCAAATTTTATCTATAAATTTTGAGTACAGAATTTTCACAATTAAAAATGACATTTTTGTCTGGTGCAGCTGAGACTGAGCCAAGGCCCACGCCATCAGAATATGACCTTCAATGGAGGCAGGTCTCGAACCTCCAACACTAGCTTCATGTATCAAATTAGGGAATCATCTGCCTGATTTAGTTTCAAATTACCGATGGTTTATAAAAGTTACAACTTGCCCCAATCTCCCCCAGTGAGAATTTGAGTAAATTCTGGAATGCTTGCAGCATTTAAAGTACAATTTATTTTTTTTGGTTTTGGAAGGTTATCTATCTCATTGATAATTTTATTCAATTCAAACCAAAATTATTGATTTAGAGGCACTGGAAATCAAATAAAATCTGTTTTAGTCTAGACCCCACCCCCTCATCCAACATCCTTCCAATAAACAGTTTGATTGTACATATCTGAAACTTTGGCATGTATATCAAGGTATTTACAGAAAAATTTATGGAACATGCTCCATCACATTGTTCCAGCAACAGAAAAGTGCAGTCGTGGGTTTGCTGCTTCGCTTATTGATTTGTCAGTTCTATCAAGATTATGCATGTGTTGGTAAAACTATGCAAGTCAGTTAAATGGTGTGTTTCCTCAGTATGGGCTTGATGAACCAATGCGAAATGAAATATGCAAAGTTTGTCAAACAAAGGATTTTCACCTTAGGCATTCTCACTTCTGTAATCCTTCTAAGGGGACATTTTTAGTAGATTTCATGCTCTGCAAGTGGATGGAACTAACATAAGTTCCCATAAGTACTTATGTTTGGCTGTTAGTGGATTCTTAGGTGCCTTACAGTTGTCATAAGTAGCCAAATGTGCTGTAAGGACCCATTTAAGGGGCCATGGCTACTAGTGTTAGTACCTAAGTAGCTCATAAGTGGGTGTTTCATGTCTTAGTAACCACCTTAGTTCCCTTATCCTGAAAAACTTCATTAGATTCGGACAAAAAATAAAACATCAACAAGAACTGCAAAATCTGGTCTTGCTTGTCATCAATGGCTCATTCTTGTGACAACTGCAGAAATCACTTCATAAATCTTTATTACAAAAGTCAAACCTGTTACGAAATTGTCAATTTTCAAATCCAACGGACCGCAATTTCTTTATGCATAATAATGTCATAAAATGGATTGAAAAAATTTAGGAAGCATAAAATGCAAGCAATCATATATATATAGTTGTCAAAAAGAATTCTAAAAATTCTTTGGTGTTTCAACCTTTCATCATTTCAGATATTTATTTACCTACTTTACTCAATTGGCAAGGAGGGAGTATTTTTTACGAAGGTCTTGATGATAGTGTTTAGTGTGGACCCTCTCTATAACTTTTACAGCACTTTTATGTGTGTTGATTAAGGAGTGTAGAGGCTAATCACTGTGAACCACTCACTTACAAGGTGAGCACAAGATCCAAAATTATTGTTGATTAATCAATCCCTTTATAATATGAAATAGCTGGTGTGCTTTACTTATGTATATTAATCTTTCCGACACATTACAATCATAAATTCTGCTTGAGTGAGTGATTTTGTGATCCCAGTCAAATATAGTAACATTTTTGTTAAAAGTGCCTTTTTATGTGTATTGCTTACACCATCAGACACTCTATATACAAAAATGAAAAAATGAAGCCAAAATTAATCACAGAGATAGATCACTAGTGAGTCCATAGTGTCGTAATACAGAACTTATAATTAGTAAAGAAATAACTTCAACCCTGTATCTTTGCATAAGTTCTTAAGCTACAATCCCTGATCAATTTAGTCTTTCCAGTTAAAAGCAGACGGATTACACTCAAGTTGTAAAAGCCTCATAAACAATGTTCTGGAACGGAGTAAAGAAACATTTGCTGAGCTTTGGGTTGCAGTAATGGTATTAGAATACCCTGTTTGCGTGCTTGGGTTTGGGCAAAAGCAACTCGTTTTACATGAAGCTCTTTCCAGATGAAGATTTACAAGGTCCTAGTATGGCATTTACGTGACATTTGCTGGAAACGGTGACTCACTTCTTTCTTTCTTGAAGAAAAACGTGAAATTCGTAAAGAATGATACAAACTATACATAATATAAACGAAAATATGTTGTTTGCCCATGATAAGTTTTCAAAGCTTATAGCAGTGTTTTTCAGAGTGTGTCAGATCCAATAGCTCAATTAAATAAGACATCACGGCCAGCAAACCTGAGTGAAAATCCTTTCAAATCATTCTTCAGTTCTTTCAGACTATTTGTTCTGAGTGATGAACAGTGTGGAATTTAGAGCAAAAAAATAACTTTACACTATCATCACAATTAATAGATTTGTTCTAAGCTGTAAAAATGTATGGGTTTCCTCGAAATATTCTTGAAAATCACAGAACTAAGAAAAACATAGAAAGGATAAGGATTGTTCTGCAACAAAAGACAACCAAAAAAGGACAAACATGGAAGGAAATGTTTACTTTTCATCTGAAAAATAATTAATTTTGAGATCTTTTAAAAGAGTCACATTTTTAGATGGATTTATCTCATCTGAAACTAGTATTTTTCCATTAAAAAAGTCATTTAGAATTCCTGTATCAGAATAACTGTGGTTTAATTAGATTAAACACACCAGCATTCCTTTTGGTGATTCTTCCTTCCATTTCATAATTACAACTTAAACCTCATTGTTTTAATTCTGAGTCTTACCAGAATGCTAATTAAAAGACTTGTTCGATATATATATGCATAACAGAAGTTACAGTTTCTGAAGATTGAAATTATCACTTTAATGTCTAGAAGGCAGCTTGCATGTGCTTTACGCAATCATAATATTATGCTGTCAATGATCCTTAATCTGCAAAAATAATATATCTTGGCTATATTATGATTTTTAGCTGAAAGAAGACTGTTGGATTAACACACTCATTGATAACTTTGAATGGAAGATTTGATCCTTTCAATATTTGTGCATGGGGAACACACTGTAACCCACTGCAATCTGTCTTCAGTGGTTTAATCATGACTCTGTTTTTGTTTTTTATTCAAGGAGGATAAAATGAGAAATTGAATGAAGTAACAAAGAATTTTTCCAAAGAGGTTGACAAGAAACCTCTATTTGTCGGACAAATTTAATTTTCAGGAAGTCAGCATCTTTGAGAGCAGGAAATGATTTATCTGAAAGAGTCATGCATCAGATGGAAGCAAACTTATGTTTTAGTTTAAGAAGGCCCAGTAATGGTAATAAACACAATGCGACAGTCTTCCACCTTTAAGTGACAATTTATAGGTTTTCTCTAAAATCATTAGCGTTTACATGACTGTAACATACATCATATATTTCAAATGTCAGAAAAGCAAGTAAACATCATATGTTATTCGAAAAGGAAGTCCATTTGCATTAATGTGAAATTTAGAGATTTTGAAGAACCTCCAACCACCAAGAAGGCCAGATACCAAATGCACTTCAATTACAGTCTGGAAATTTGTTATGCAAAGCCACTGGATGGCTGCACAGTGAAAATGACACACTGTGTGTCACCATGCTGATGATTTGTCATGATCATAACCGATACTTTCAATGTTAATTTGAATTAAGACTAGTCCCAAATGTGACGGGCAAATGAAAGGATTATGCATCTGATTTTTACTCTAAAATCTGCTGTGAAAAAGCAGAATTCAATGGCCTTCTCTTGATCACCACTAATCAAACAGTCTCTCTGTCTTCCATGTTGAATGTAGATAAGATGACAGATCACCAGCTATCATGAGTCACGAAGTGTCATTTTCAGAGAACGACAGTCCACTCGTTTTGCATATCAAATTTCCTGGCTGTAATGACACTTCATCTGTAGTCGCAGCTTATTTGCAAGTATTCCAGTTACATTCTCTTGAATCTTGATGGTGTTTACCACATTTGCTGGCTTAACTGGTGTTCAGATGTTAGATGTGTCTGTGATGTTGCCGAGATCTATGTGCTACACCCAATGGTATCATAGGGATATACTTAGCATTTCTCATTCTCATATTGCATTTGATAACTTACGGTTAGAGGTATTACCAAAGTTCCATCTGTGTATAGTCCGAGCATTGCCTCTGATCCCAGAAACGGCCAATATGTCATGGTAAAGTACATGTATGACTCTGTCAAAACTAGAGCCATCACCAGGATGCTGTTATGGTGAAATAAACTCTTGTCATACTTATACAAAACTTAATTAATAAAATTTTGGGAGGGGAATTTCTAATGCTATGAGTGACAAACAAATAAAGTACAATAAACTGAATAAATATTAGATGCAAAATTCCAACACTACACTATCAGGAGATGCTAAAGTCAGGACTATATAAAGATATGAACCCATTGTATTTCAACACAAGGCTTACAATATATCTGAGGAGGCAACTTCAATTTGTTTGAAAAGTTTTGAAAAAATGTCATCATGCTCATTTACAGGTAAATAGAAATTACTTTCCATATAGTTTCTTTTAAGTTTCATTTGAAGAAAACTACTAATAACTAGGGTTGCTTGATTTAAATCATTTGATTTAAATCATTTAATTTAAATCATGATTTAAATCAGTGATTTTAATCAATGGTTTAATTTGAAAATCGGTATTTGTTAGAAAACTGAAAACGGTTTGTGTATAAATGCTATAATGGATCAGTTGACACCTTCACACTTGAATTGGTAAGGAATCACAGCTACGATGCAGGTGGTTTTTGGCTTACTTTAATCCAGTTTAAGACGCAGTCCATTAGCTCCTCTGTCATGCACCAAATTGCTAATCTCATGCCAAATGTTGCACTCATTAGACAAGAAAACAACAATAACAAACAATAGTAATTATAAAATACTGATTCTGTGGTCATCGTTAGTAATTTCAATCATTCCTTTGCTCCTAAGTATGTCAGTGGCTCTTCAAGTAATCAAAAATTGTGACTTCGAAATAGGATCAAACCCTGCAAAGTCTCTTACGGAAGCCAAATAAAACTTTTCCCATTTCACTGGTTATTGCTAGTAATAATAGCTCAATAAAAAATTGAAAAAATTCCACACTTGAATTGAGGTTAAATTCATATTCCGAGGGAATTTGTTGCAGCTGGAAAAAGTAAAAAAAATATGAACGATCTACGAGATTGAATTTCAACTTGATTACATTACTTTTGGGGAGTGAAATAAATTTTTCCCATTACAGAAGACCCAATTAAGAACAGTTTATCATTTATTATGACTTCAAGTTCTTCGAAAAACATTATATTCGAAAATAAGTAAATCTGATTTTTTTTATTTAAATCGGATTTTTTTGCTACCCTGCTAATATCCTGGCTGACCTGCTTTCACTGGGGATCCTACCTATCCCCATTTCTTTCCAGTACCTGTTTCCTTTATTGGCTTCGATCTTTGACAAATGCCAAGCACGGAAAAGCAGAGGGCAATCACTCACAACAAAAGAATTTGCAGAGCCTCTGTGAATTATTGCTGATGACAGGTTCAGGGTTCTGAACAATTCTTGCCTTTGATATCCAGGTCACAAAGTTCTTACAAGCAACAAATCAACCCAACCAAACCCCAGATTGCAAGCTATTTGTAAAGATGAAGGCCTGGCTGACGCAGCAGTGACATTTACGTTTTGCCATCTGTTTATTTGAATTGATAATTTGCTCTCAAGAACATCGGAGAAATAAAGTTGGTTATTGAACATTGTTTAATAAAATTTAGAATATTTCCACGTGAATTAATACTTTTCATACCTGATGGTATGTTTAAATTTGTACTATTGTCAGATCAGTTATGTAACTCATTCCCACCATGGCTATCTAATATAATCATAAAACCCATGTGTTGGAACTATGGAGAGAAATCTTGTTTATTTTTCCTTGAATATGTGCAAAGAATGAAATTTGTATCTGACAAACTACAATCATGACAAGTCCAAAATATCTAGCTAGAAGCTTCATTTGAGATTTTGAAGTTTCTTTCTAAAGATTGGCTCCTATGCAGCCTATGTTTTTATGACCATTTAGCATAATTTGAGTCCAGAATCAGCTCCAGTTTGTGGAACCATCGCCTCGGCAGCTCCGAATCCTCTTCCGTAGCACTGATTTCTCCATTGAGAAGCCCCGAAAGAGGGACTATTAAATGCATAAGCATAGCAACTGGGTTCCATAGCACACTGCTCCTTACACCATGCATGGTCAGTCGTGTTTCCGAAAAAGAATAGCCTCGGTCGATCTTCCCCTCTCACTCCCGGTCCTAAAGAATGCAAACTGTTGTGGTTGGGGTATGTCTCCCAGCAGGCTGCAAAAAAAAGACAAATTCATGACAGACAAAGGCTTGTTATATTTTTGTGCTTATGCTCATTATTCTGTTATTCAATGTTTTTGTACTTCGTCTTTTGTACGGCAGATGTGCATCACTGAACATCACTAATGACAGTCGGTGGGATCTTGCTGGCGTCATTGCTACTTCAATTTAGGCATATATGTTTTCTATGGTCTCCAAGGACCAAGGTAAGTAAGTAAACGTTTATTTACAGTTGTATCACAAAGTTCAACAAGTAAAATTTTAGCAAAATGCTTTTAACCAACTGAAACAATACAATGAAAAACAAGGATAAAATATTCACTAATGATATGAGTCATTAAACATAGGCTACGCAGCAGCAAACCTTCAGCAAAAAGATGAAGAACTTCACAAAAAAATTCCATCTCGTCAATATCAGGTGATAGAAAATCAAGACTCTATTTGCAACGGAATCACATTGTTTCACAGTGTTATAAGGAGATATTGATGTGGAAGGGCATTTCAGGTATAGAAAATTGGTAAAAAATGATAATTGATAAGAACCACTAGTAGAAGTGACCGAAAAGGTCTGGAGTTGGCACATTTTTAAAGGAATCTGAATACGTAGACTCTGGTCAGCATCACAATTAATAAATCTAGGCAAATCATTGACATTATCATTATAAAAATAAATGATTCTCATTACTTGTTCTCAATTTCTTTTGATTGTTTGGTGAAAAGTGCAGAATGGTTCAGTGAAATTGTGTAAGAATTGTGCGATTTTACTGATTTATACCATAATTTTCAATTCTAAGGGGTGGGGTTTTTTTAGCCATGGTGATCTGGTTTTGGTGTCAAATTTCTTGTTTTGGTACCGTTAACCATTTTCCAAGTGGAGGTTGCAAAATTCGGGAATAGCATATCATCATCTCCCCTTTCATGATTTATGTGCAATAGGGGTTGAGTGCTGAACCGGAAACGGTCTATCGGCCCGACACCTGACCGCCCGACCATCCGAACGCTGAAGGTAGAAATCATCGATTTAAAAACTGAAGGTACATGAAACACAAGTGCCACATTGGCAAACAAGCTTCCAATCTTTTATAGCATTTCTAAATCTTTAATACTGAGATGTTTGAAATAATTAGGTAATCTATTTTACATTAAAGCACCATGGAATCTAAATGAATTACAGCCATATTTTACAGTATCATGTTTTGAGAGCATCATAAGTTTGTTTCAAGTATTATACTTATTTCTATATATTTGAAAGAGACTAGTATTCATTAAAGGGAAACAGTTTAGCTTTACTTTATGCTCATTCATTATGGCATCACAAAGTCTCATATATACACACAATGCAACCATAATTACATTTAGTAGCAGTTCATTGTAGCTTTTGTCTAATTCTATAAAGCATATTTGAGAGCTCTTTGCAGAATGCTTTCCATTTTACATATGAACTTTTTTACCGCAATGAAAATAGACAGTATTACAGTAAACCAAGGAATTAACTAGTTACAGAGACAATGCATTCACCTGTCTAGCTCTTTTCACAGTGAGATGCTGGAAGCGATTGGAAAACTTTAATTCCCTGTCAATGGGAATTCCTGACAACTATACCGTCCTTCTTTCATATAATGCAATTGTCAACATTAAATTCAATTCGCATTATCTCTTTCCTGACACAATCAAGGTCTGGATTTTCTCAGGATTAGCTTATTATCTGACGAAACCAATTTTAAAATTGCAATTTAACATGCATTTTTTTTAATTATTATTATTCATATTTATAGTGCTACCATTTGCCATCACTCAGGCATTCAGGTGCACTTTACAATGTGTATATATTATATATATTATATATATGTACAATCAAAGCAGTGATGACTGTCCTTGTAGAGTTACGTCCAGTTGTCTTCATTCCATATTTTCCTTGATGCTCATCATGGTCCACTGCTCGTCATTCCGAAGGAGTCTGGCTGGGGCATTTTTGTTGCACACATACACCTGACAGGAGGATGGACCTCTGCCTACACAGTGGCCATCTTCCCCGGCCACAACTGTCTCCAACTCACTCCAATTTAGTTCCAGGACGGGGATTCGAACCCACGTCCTCTCAGGCCAGTGGATTCAAAATCAACTGCTGTAACCATTAGGCCACGGAGGAATTTCCATTGATGATTTGACAGTGGACGGATCTTCATCATGGACAACTTATGTAATATTGTTTGCATAGTTATAAATGTCACATTTGCCATTTAGATGATAATTTCACTTTTAATTAATAGAGTGTTGGGTTTAGCATCCAATGCTTTAGAAAGATCCCCACAGCCAACAAGTTCATTTGCATGAATGTTCGACCCATTTTTTCTCGGCTACATATTTTTCCTACAGGCTGAAAGTATTTTGCACAATGTTTCATAGAAGTAACTAATCATCTGATCACAATATATCCATTTTAAAAGGTGTGAAAATTCCTCAATTCGTTGCTAAGTTACATTGCCATTCCCCTTCGTCTTCTTGTTTACTTCCTACCTGTACAGAGGCAAACATCGCACAGTCAAGGAAAAGAAGCAGTCTACTTTCCGATTGAATCACTTCAGTGAACCTGTGCCAGAGTAGAGTCTGAAGTTTTGAACTGATATCAAATGCACACAAAGCAGATATGATAGCTATTGTACTTCGGCGCTATCTTAAAAACATAATCCTGAAATTCTAAACGTAATTCTGAAATGCGTTCATTTGCGTTGATCAGAACTGAATAATCAGTACTTCAGTTCATATTTATAAGTTTATAATTATTAACAACTATATTTTACAATGAATCAGCAGACTTAATAGATTTAATCATTTATTTTAATAAAAGGTGTTAAATTAAAAGTTAATCCAAAATTTTAAAACAGCTCTTCTAACCTGCAGGTGTTGGCACTGGATATTTTCTCTTGTACACCCGATAAGTCATCAAGTCTTCAGTTTTGTTCATGATTGAACAAATAAAGTTTCCATTCTGGTCTGGATTAAGCTTGAATGCCCTGCAGCGATGGGTTCCAAAGCACAGCGACGCACACTTGAACACATCAGATGTAGGAGCCTTTAGTCCTGGAAGATGTTTGACAAAACTGCCTAGACGAACTGTGGAAAAAATTATGGACAGATCAAAAATTATTATTAGTCAATCTCTAAATCGTATCCAATTGTAAAATCGGGCATTGATATTTCTCCTATTGGCGAACTATTTCGACTATTGGCAAACTATTTCCCCTTTTGGCGAAATCCTTCAACTTTGCCCGAAAGACCAATATGCTATTCTAACTATTGGCACAGCAGGTAATTGCCAGGTTCTTCTGCTAAATTCTTCAAACTGGTGTAATTCCCATTAACTCATACAACTCCCAATAGCCTCGCTGGCTTTGTCAGAGTTTTTTATTTTTATAGTTTGGTGTCATTCTTAGTCTAAGTCCTAAAAATTGAAATATGTATAGATTATACAATGAGTTTGAGGTGTATATAATTATATAACCAACATTCCAGGTGTTTGTTTACCAAGGGCTTTAGCCCACGGTAAATAACCCCTGAAATGATAGTTATTCACCAAAAACGAGTTACTTATACTCCAAGTATGACTCCTGAAGGTTTTGTAACTTAATTTTGTTGCATTGTTGTCATCTTTAGTTGCATTGTTTGCAGAAAAAGTAGTACAACAGGCTAGCTTAATCCCCAACAGTGGTATAACTAACAAATCTGTTGGTTATTCCACGGCAAAAGACATAGCAAACTGTCTTGGTGGAGTATAATACTGGAAAAACTGCTTCATGATTTGTCATGCTCATCTTTTGATTCAATCACAAGTGAAATGAGATGTCATAATTTGAAAAAAAAATTACAGACTTCTCAAAATTCTGGGTAAAGTCTGGTGAATGCTCATTCCTGACAAATTTATCAGGAATTGATTGTGAACTAGTTATTATAATTACCATACATTTTCAAAGGATAGCCTAGTCAGTAGAGTTGTTTTTCACAGGGGTCCTTAATGTTAAAGTAAAAATCGAAAACATGAGAAAATATTTAAAAAAAAAAGAAGATAAAATCAGAGTGCAGAGCATTCAGTGATCTAGTTCTCTAGTAAACTGAACCAAATAAAAAATGCAAAACTATTCCCAGGGCTTTATTTTTCTAGATATGCTTCATATGGGCTGGTGAGTGTATGCATCTGTTTCATCAGGTGTTAAAGGACTCAGTTTCCTGAAATAACTCAAGTGTGACCATTTTTCGCTTGTCTGTGGCCAAGTTTATCACATTGGGGTACGGTGATTGGACAGGGGTATTAGGAATCCTGCAGGGCAAATCTAATGATTTCATGTTAACGCTTGAAGAAAATGATGCAAAAGGCCACACAATTCACTTAATTTACTGCACGTGACTTGTTAAAAAAATAGTTTTTTGAGAAGTCTGGTGAAAGTTTTATGCAGGCAATGATATTCCAATGGAACAATGCGACTACGGAAACAAGTCCTCAAACAGCCCAGACAATAGCTGCGGATGAAAAAGGCTTAGGGTCAAACAAAAAGGCTTCACACAACCTGTGTATCAGCTGCAGGGTTAATCATCAGCACTTTTGTGCCCTCCTTTTGCTATTCTCACAACCACACATCTGCCACTGTAAGAAAAGCACAAGGACGGCACAAATGGTACTGCTCTTTGTCCTACAGCTGCTATACAGGTTTATAGACCCTAAGCCTTTTTCACTCATTTGCATGTGTTTAGGCTGTTCCTAGTCATGTTTCCATAGTTGAAGTGTTTCACTGCAATATCATTGTGTTTGACAAACTCTGACCTGATTTCTCAAACAACAAAATTTTAACAAGTTTAGTGCCAGCAACTGAAGCAAATTATGTGGCCTTTTGCATCATTTTCTTCAAGCTTTCACACTGAGTCGTTAGATTTGCTCTATCGAGTGCCTAATACCATGGTACATTGACCATACCCCAATGTGATAAACCTTGTGACAGATGCTGATGCTAAGGTCAGAATTAAAAAATGTTATGGAACGGAGCCCTTTGACAACTGGTAATACATATGCATAAACTCAACAGCCCATCTGAATGATATACAGAAAATTACAACCCTGGAAATAGTTTTGCCTTTTTTTATTTGGTGCGGTTTACAATTAATAATGATAGTGGTTTGTTAAAATAAGAAAAGTGAATCTCAGCCTGTCAAAATGCTTATTTATCCAAGTGGTTTAAATTCAAGCTTATGTGTTGGAATAATAACAAAACTTTGCTACTCACCATTAACGTTACATGAGATCTTTGATAAAATTTGAGCTCCAAAGAATATTAGTATCAGGTACGTGTCCATGGTGGTTGTTGTATGGGCTGACACAAGTCATATGCAAAACCAGATCTAACTTATCTGACAGACTTCTTATTAATTGATTAATCTGTCAGTGGGAACAACGTATCTGAAAACTACACATATTGATGTTCATGATTGTTATATATGAGTATTATATGAATATTTCATTTACAACTTTTGATCAATAGCTATAACCAATTGAATCATCAATAAAATAATTAGGGTTATTTTAATCAAGGCTTCATAGATCACAATGACACTGTCGAACTTCTCAATATGATTTATGAAAACTTGATGAAAAAATATATTGGGTTAATTGGCGCCTGCTGCCAATCATCAATACAAATGTCAAGCATGAAGAGCTCCAAGAGTAATTAATATTATGACATCAGCAGATCTATATTGATGTTCCTAATAATGCTCTAGGATATTGTCAATCACTGGTCATCCTGCTACCTCACAGAATTACACCTTTGTTTCCAGGTTACTGGTTAGTGAATAAGTACCTGTCTCAGAGATACCTCTTTTTGTCTAGCATATCAGCACCTGATGTCGAGACAACTTCCAGGATCTCAATGTGACCAAAACTAAGAAACTATTGTGGGGTTTTCATTGATCAAAGTCTGTTACACTTCAGTCGATTTTGATCAATGACATGACAGTTGAAAGGGTTCATGACTATAAATACCTTGGAGTGATTTTGGACTGTACGCATAAGTTAAGTTTTGCCAAACATGTTGAGACTCAGATCAAAGAAGCAAACAAGCGTGTATATTGCCTACGAGTTATGAAAAGCCATAATTCCAGCAAGGAGACTGTAGCATTGTTTTTTCAATTCAAATATAGCAACTGTACTTATTTATGTAAATATAACATTGTACAGATCAATAACTAAGAGACTGTGCCATATTCTTGATAGACCTAGAAAATCTGTGTACGATTAATTGGTCAAACTGAGGAGCATCATGTAGTCAGTAATGAAGAACACTTTAAATTAAAGCTCCTCTGAACTACTATTTGAACTCTTGCCAAGTGGCCATAGGTCAAGACACCCTAGAAAAAGTGCTTTAAGAAGATCTGATAAGCCAAAGATTAATTATGCCTGGCCTAAAGTAAATAGAAACTGGTGACCAGTAGTTTTTTTTTTCAAAGGAACCTGAAAAAAAAACTGTGTGGAAACTAGTTTCTATCTGCTAACAAAGACAGAAGTATGATATTTTACGAGAGCTTTTCAAACAAATTGAAATTATCTCATCAGATATTGTGAGGCTAGTGTTGAAACACAATGGTTACACATGTCTTACATCTCTGAAGCTTCAGTTGTATTGGTGGTACTTTGCAGCTAATTTCCCATTTATTAGCCTGCAACACTCTCTTGGTGCTCTTAGGCTGAAACGATTGCCTCTTGAGTGCATATTTGTTCGTCACTTACAGCATCAGTTTATGTTCTTGACCGAAGAGAGAAACTTCCCTCCGTATGTTACAGTAAAAACAGATAACAGCATATAACAGATAACAGATCATTTATTCATGAAATTTGGCTTGGTCATAGGCTAGAGTAACAATAAAATATACATTATGCACTAGTATTCAATGAATTGATTGCTCCAGGAACAAACGCTTTGCCAAATCTACAAGTTCTTATATCTGGGACGGTCGGTCAGATGAAAGAAAAAAGCTATAATCTCACATTTATATTACGTCAAGTTGATAATAATTGTAGGTAAGCTCTTCTTTTTCCCCCTCAGGAGAAAACATGTGGTGTAATGCAGTTTCAGACAAAATTTTCGTATTACTAAATTACCCGAAAACATCAATGAATGAGCGGAAGATATAAAGAAAATATTAGCATTTTACGGTCATACAATATCCAACCCAAAATCTTTCTTTGTTCTCCAACTTCTCTTTGCCTCTGTATTGGTCATCTTGCTTCTTTTGTGCTCAATCTAATTTCCAATGAGGGCCAATGTCTTGAGTATGTGAGATGGTTTAAAAAAAAATGGACCAAAATAATGTCCCTCTTGGTTTAAGAAATTAGAATTTTCATTATGTCTAAGTCACTTGGTATGTACTCAGTAAAATATCTTCTTCTTCTTCTTAGTGGATACTCGATCAACATCAAGATTTGATGGCTGTGTCGAGGAGTGTGAGTGCGCATGTGGCTATTAGATTAAAATCCGTGAGTGCAAGTAATGATTTTAAAAACTTGAGTTTAAAAACAGAGGTTTAACAGCACCTCACTAAAAGCATTTATATTATTTACAGTTTTTAGTCAGACGACTTTTAAACGACTCGAGTGAGTCTGCGTTGACTACGTCATCTGGTAATGTATTCCAGTCTCTGATTGTTCGAGGATAAAAACTGAACTTGATATAGTCCTGCGTTGTATCAGGAACAACAAAGGCCCTAGAGTTCTTTATACGACCTGAAGATCTGGCGCTTGGTACAAGGTGTTCATGTTGACTCGGCAGCTCTACATATTTGTTTGTTGCTTTATAGAGCATACAAAGTCTCATGAATTTCCTTCTGCTTTCCAGGCTTGGCCATTTCAGGGTCTGTAGCATCTGGCTGACTGAGCTTCTGTTTCCGTATCGATTTAGGACGTATCTGGCTGCTGCACGTTGAACCATCTCTAGTCTTTTAATGTTATGTTGCGTATACGGATCCCACAGGGTTGGTGCATATCCTAGACTAATGTTTACATCCAGCCCAGATTCGTTGACAGATAGAAAATTGTCTTTCAACAAGAAAACGAAAAGAGAGAAACATGGATGAAACATTTACTTTTCATTTGAAGAACTAATTAAAAAACAAACAACTTTATTTGGGGGGATTAATTCAATTTGAAGTTTATTTAGATTTCCTGTATCAGAAATATTGTGACTTAATTAGTTCAAACATGCCAACATTCCTCTATGTGAGATTGCCTTACAGGCAACTGGAGCTTTTTGCAATCAAAATTAAGCCGCCAATAATCCTTAATCCGAAACAAAGACATATCTAGGCCATATTACGAATTTTATCTGATGGGAGAATGCTGGATTAAAATACTCTTTGATAACATCTTGAATGAGCGATTAGATTTTAAGAATATTTGTGCATGATAAACAAACTGCAACCCAGTATAATCTGCCTTCAGTGGCTTCATCATGATTCGGTGATTTTTTTTTTTTCAAGAAGAGTCAAAATGAGAAATTGTGTTTGCAGACGACAAACAATAACTTTCTCCAATGAGGTTGACAATAAACCTCTATTTGTCGGACAGATTTAAGTTTCAGGAAGTCAGCATCTTTGAAAGCAGGAAATGATTTAAAAGGAAGTGTCATGCATCAGACAAGTGTGCAGTGAAACCAAACTTGTTTCAGTTCAAGAATGCCCATTCTTTTTACTCTAAAATTGGTTGCGTCAAATCAAAATTTAATGACCTTCTCTTGATCATGACTAATCAAAGAGCCTCTATGTTTCCCTTCTACCTATCCCCATTTCTATCCAGCATCTGTTTTGTTTATTGGCTTCGACCTTTGAAAAATACCCCACTCTTCAAAATATGCATATCCACCTAACTAATAGGGGTATAAGCTTAATATCTTGTGTTGGCAAATTGTTCTCTGCTTTTATAAATAGTCGTATCTATGACCACTGTGAACATAAAAATCTCCTACAGGACGAACAAAATGCCCTCTGAAGAAGAAGATCATGTGATGAGCACATTTTGTTTTAACATCCATAATGAGAAATAGACAGCTGCAAGGCCTCAGTACATATTCTGCATTCATCGATATATATGCAAAAGCAGAGTCCGCGAAAATAACTTTTGTCATACAGGACATTCGGGCAGGTAGATTCTGAACATTACCAGCCCGAATAGAATTCTATCTGCCCGAAATTCCACTTTCATTAATTTCTACGGGTATTCCAGAGTTAGTCGACATTTTGAAATGTAATGTTATTATGTTACTCTATCAATAAATCTGACATACATTTGCACATGTAAAATCCGACAAAAAGACTTGTAATTTTTTACATATATATTTATATTTCCATTGTTCTTTCAGGGTAAAATTGAGTGCATGGGTATCCTTCACTCACACAATTCACGTTGGAAAGATTCTGCAAATGGTTTGTTTGAAATTTGAAAAAATTTGATCCTTCTCAAAAGGTGCCCAAACTTTCGCACCCCACTGTATATGTTTAAAAATGAGTACCATGGGAAATAAGATGTGTTAAGCTATACAATGTGTAATTCGCAATTCATATTTGCTGTTGTTAATTTTGACTTTTCGTTGTCATTAATTTTTGACTCTTTGTAAATAGTCCTCTCTCTGCCCTTAGCAAGAAACTATTGTTACATAGTGGTTGATAGCCCTATCTTACGATCATGTTTGTATTTGTCATCACATTATTTTGTACCTGACTACCTGCCATTATAATAATAAAAAAAATTTCAAAAAGTTTCAAGCATATATGGGAAGAGGGAAATCATCAGTAAGCAAAAAACATAACAAAATAATTGTGATAAATAATGCCAACCATTGAACTTGAAGGCACACCAATATCTGTATGTTTCAAAGTGGCTCTACTATCTACTGTAATTTGTAATTTGAGTTATATAGTAACAAGTAACAAGTATGTTACTCGACCTCTTCGCAGGTCCTCTATGTCCAGATCTATATAATTTACATTTTTGTTTTAGTTTGATTGGCCGCCTAGCTGCCTACTAAAACGGAGTAAAAACCACTATATTTGCCTTCACTATTTTTGATTACTGTTTTTATATTTATTAGTTTTTGTATCGATTTCTTATTACTGTTATTTATAGATTTTTTTTTTTTTTGGAAACAACAATATTCCAAATTCTGCCTGTCAGATATTGTACCAAAAACAGTAATAAAATCACACATTTTTTAATAGTTAAAAACACATTTTGTATACTTTTGAGAGCTAAAAATAGTTAAAAACATATCCAGTGTAATTTACAGATTTAGAAGCACATCTAGTAAAAATACAGGCTAAAAAGATGTTTAAAATAGTTTTGACACCGGCCGCCTTGCTGCCTTCATGTCATTGCTTCTTACTCCTTATAAGAAATAGACTCTTATTTAATTTATTTTCCCCTCATAGGAGCGGCTGCCTAGCTGCCTCTTCCTTTACAAGTATCTTGACAGTAATTGTTTAGACCCAAACCAATACCAAAACCAATATATATACTTGTGTAGGGTATTATGGTTTCATATCTTAAGATGACAACGTTTCTTACTCACCACCTACGTCACTTGAGATCTCCATTGAAATTTGAGCTCCAAGAAAAATTAGTATCAAGAATATATCCATGGAGGCCATTGCATGAACAATCACGAGTTATAAGCAAAACTACACCTAAATTACGTAAAATATTTCATATTAACTGAGTTTTATCTGTCTCTTCAACAGGTAACTTCAATAGATTAAGACATAGTCATTTACAGTGAAGAAACCATATGAAAACGACACACATTGATGTTCAATTGTTCATACTTGTTATATATGAGTATTATATGAATATTTCACAACATTTGATCAATAGCCTTACTTGTTTAATCATCAATAAGGGCAATTAGGGTTATTCATGGATCACAATGGCGCTATAAAATCTTTAAATAGATTTATGAAACACTTAATGAAAAACAACACATTTGGTAGATGCAAATGTCAGAAGGATGATACAGGTTGATGCAAATTTAATTCTACTCCATCTGAAAGATCGAAAATATTGAAGAGAGCCTTCACAATGAATGGAGTGCAAATAAGAAGGTAGCCATCTAATTTTTTGGGCAGCCAGCTTGGGATCAAGGTTTAAGTAGGGTAGGATGTCTACCTATGCAGTATGTCATACTACTGCTTAGTGAAATAACGAAACCAGTGTAGTGTTCAACATGAGCAGAATCAAGGGTGCTGGAAGGAAATGAGTGCCGCAGGGGCAGTTGGTCGAGAAAGCGCAAATCTAATTCACGCGACAAAAATTTAATGTAGCGCCAATACTAATTTAGAATTTTTACTTATAAATCTTTGCATAAATTCACCGTAAATAAAGGCCTTTAAATGTTTTTTCTTTGAGATAAAAAGGGCAACCCGCCAACCCGCCCCCCCCCCCTGCCCCTCCTGGACAAGGGCAGCAGGGGCAATTGCCCCCCCCTGTTCCGGCACCCTTGAGCAGAATATTGGGTTAATTGGCACCTGCAGAAACGTCAAACATTTAGAGCTCCAAGAGTAAATCATTTTTGTTATGACTACAGCAGATATTGATGTTCCTCATAATACTATGGGGATGTTTTCAAGCACTGGTCATGCTGCAACCTAACAGAATTACAACTTTGTCTCAAGGTTAGCGATAAGATTTTGTCTAAGAGATGTCCTACCTCTTTTTGTCTGGCATATCAGCACCTCGTGTCGAGACAACTTCCAGGATCTCAATGTGACCAAAACTAAGGAACTATTGTGGCGTTTTCGTCGATCAAAGTCAGTTACAACTCAGTCGATTTTAATCAATGACATGACAGTTGAAAATGAAGTGATTTTAGACTAAAGTTTTGCTAAACATGTTGAGACTCAGATCAAAGAAGCAAACAAGCGTGTATATTGCCTTAGAGTTATGAAAAGCCTTAATGTCAGCAAGGAGATTGTAGCGCTGTTTTTCAATTCTACTCTAGCAACTTCACTTATGTAATACATAAGTCTGTAGAATGCTATAATATGTATGCAAATGTAGCATTGTACAGATCAATAACTAAGAGGCTGTGCTACATTCTGAACAGACCTATAAAAATCTGTGGACGATTAATTGGTGAAACCGAGGAGCATCATGTAGTCAGTAACGAAGAACTCTTTAAATCAAAGCCTCTCTAAACTGCTATTTTGAACTCTTGCCTAGTGGCCGTAGATTTAGAGTCCCAAATATTTGAAAATTTGGCAAAACGTTTGTTCCAGCAGCAATCAACTCATTGAATTCTGATGCATAATGTTTATTCTATTGTTACTCATATCTATGACCAAGCCAAATTTCTTAAATAAATGATCTGTTAACTGTTATCTGTTGTTATCTGTTTTTATTGCAACATACGGAGGGAAGTTTCTCTCTTCGGTCAAGAACATAAATTAATGCTGCAAGTGACAAACAAATATGTGCGCAAGAGGCAATCGTTTCAGCCTAACAGCACCAAGAGGTTGTTGCAAGCTAATAAACGGGAAATAAGCTGCAAAGTGCCACCAACACAACTGATGCTTCAGATATGTAAGACATGTGTAACCATTGTATTTCAACACTAGCCTCACAATATCTGATGAGATAATTTAGATGTGTTTGAAAAGCTTTCAAATTTCGTACAATATCATACTGCTTTCTTTGTTAGCAAATAGAAACCAGTTTCCACAACAGTTTATTTTCAGTGTCCTTTGATGAAAAACTACTGGTCACCAGTTTCTATTTTCTTTAGGCCAGGCATAAGTAATCTTTAGGCTAGCTGATCAGATCTTCTCAAAGCACTTTATCCAGGGTCGTTTGGTTAGATAAAAGAAAGAAGGTATTAATCTCACATTTTTATTACGTCACATAGTTAACAATTGCAGGTAAGCTCTTCTTTTCCCCCTCAGGAGAAAATATGTGTGTAAGTAGATCGAGGAAACTAAAAATCTAATATGTCAGAACTCATTGACTTCGATCTTTGACAAATACCAAGCAAAGAAGAGCAAAGGGCAATCACTCACATTAAGACTCAGCAGAGCCCCTGTGAATTATCATTGGTGACAGGTTCAGGGTTCTGCACGATTCTTGCCCCTAGCATCCGGTTCACAAAGTCCTAACAAGCAACAAATCAACCAATCGAACCCCAGATTCCAAGCTATTTGCAAAGATGAAGGCCTGACTGATGCAGCAGTGGCGTACAAGTTAAATTCTGTATCTGTCAATTTCAGCAGTTTGTCTCTTGGAAGTTAGGCAAAAATGATAGGTATTGAGAAGTTGCTCTCAAGCTCAGTAGAATGTTGAATTTGGTTCAAATAAAATATTTTCATCTCATTTTATACTTTCTGGGTCTAGACCTCTGGTGTTACCTTGAAGTATGTTTATTTTTCTTGAAGAATTCAATATGAATTATTTCCTCCATACCTTTCAGAAATAATAATGTGTTGGTACCACAAGCAGGAACCTTGTTGTTGCTGTTTGAAGATTTGCAAAAATCCTAAATTGTGTTTGAAAAACCGCAGAGTGACAGGAAGGCTCTTGTCTTAAAACGAGTTAAAAGCAAATTGACTTCTCTCAATTTCAAGGTGATTTTTAAATGGTTGTCGTGACATAAGATGTTACAGCAGTTTCGATAAACATGGGATTCTTTTCCAATTTCCTATGCAGTATTTTTGCTTGTCCTTATTGACTCGGCCAGTTGATAGGTTATAGTAAGGAGTCAGTTTGGACAGATACATACCACAGGTAAAAAGGCTAATCTCATCATTGGCATGTAGTTTCGGACAGAATTTCATATTGCTAAATTACCAGAAAACATCATGAAATTAGCGGAAGATGTAAAGGAAATAGTTGCATATAACTGTCACACTATTTTTTTTATTCTCAAAGTTCTCTTTGTCTCTCATTTGGTCATCTTTCTTTCTTCTTCTCTGCTCTAATCAGCAATCAGGGCCAGTGTCTCACGCATCTAATATGGCAGATACTGTATTAGCATAATTTTTGTCCTGAAAAAACTTCATTGTGTGGATACATCTTCTCAGGAGCACCGAATCCTCTTCCGTAGCACTGACTTTTCCATTGAATACCCCCACCAAAAGATGACGAAATAAATGCATAAGCATAGCAACGAGGTTCCATAGCACACTGCTCACGGCACCATTCATGGTCAGTTGTGTCTCCAAAAAAGAATGTCTTCGGTCGATCTTCCTGTCTCACACCTGGTTGCAAAAAATAGACACTGTTGTGGTTGTTGTGGACATCCCAGCATGCTGCAAAACAAAGCATAGTAGATAAAATAAGCGTGAAATTCTGACCATTAGAGCTCAAATTAAAGGTCTATCAAATTGCAGTCTTCAAATACAAATGTTGACCATAAAACTTTTAGTTTTGAGTCTTGTTTGGTAGAGATAAAGGAAAACACACAGACAACAATTCGACCAGTTGTTATGGTGTTGGAGAAGGACATCATCTTTCGCAAGAAAAATATTGTATTAGTAGCAATAATCATTGTACTGTAAAATTATATTATTTATATAGGTAGTTTAAGGTTCACCACCATTATTTTGAGCCATTAATTACATACATGTCTAGTCTACTGCCTGTAATTTTTTAAATAAACAATAACAATTAACTCAAACAGCTTAAACTGCTTTACTAACTCATAGGTGTTTTCACTGGATATCTTCTCTCCCACACTGGCTGAGTTGTCAAATCCTCAGTTTTGTTCCTGATTGAACAAATGAAGTTCCCATTTGGATTTTGGTCAACCTTGAACGCCCGGCAGCGATATGCTCCATAGCACTGCGCAGCGCAGCTGACCACAGAAGATATGGGAGTATCTGATCCTTGGAGATGTTTTCCAAAAGCAGTACCTTGATTGACTGTGGAGAGAACAGTGAACAGTCAAAGATTATTGTGACAGAAGTTAGAATTAAGGAAGTGGCATTCAAATGACTTGAGTGTTAGCTGATCACAGAGGTGTTGTTGTGATCAGTTTTTAACTCTGTGTTGTAAAGATGTGACAGTAGGTAATTCATGAACTGATTGTGAAAAAATAGCAATTAAATTTTATGGATATACCAACCTGATGAACCTCTTTAAGGAACAGTGAAACTTATTAATAATTTTACCGTGTGAATTAACATAACTTTACCTTTTCGGAGTTAGTTATTAGATGCCACTTCCTCTAAAAATACTCAGCTAATTTAGTGTCTGTATAGTCAAACATCAAAAATCACCAAAAAAAATTGACAAAAAAGAGATTTATAGCAGCAAATACTGACATGTGATTGGCTGACAAAGGTGTCAAATGGCAAGAATATATTTCCACAATTCAAACTAAATATGATAGTTGATTGTGACAATCAACTAATGTGGAAAGCATTTGCTCCAAATTTATTGACAGTTATTTTTGATATTTATTGTTGAATTTGTTTGCACTTATATGTGAAGATCCTATTTTTTTCCAGCTCATGTGTCTAACTGCTTGAATCACATATTTTATGCATGAACATCACAAAATGTAAAACAGTTTGTGATCATTTCTGATAACATATGTATTTGTCATGTGCTTTTTGAGCAGGCTCCGGATAGGACTGTACATCTTAATAGGGAAACTATTGGCATGTAATAACATAATCAAAATAAGTGTGATGCACAATGTCAACCATGGCATGCACACAAACTGTATATTTTGTGGAAAATGGCTATGATTCTGCTATATTTTCCGATTTGAATTACATGCACTTGCTTTTTTATGTTATGGCTTTATGGTTTCACTACCTTCAATCTTCAGATAATAAATTTTCCTACTCACCATTAAGGTCACATGAGATCCTCATTAAAATTTGAGATCCAAATAAAATAAGTATCAAGCATGTCTCTGTGGTGGCCATTGCATGCCGTAGAGCTAATGCGAGTTATAAGCAAAGCTAGAATTACTTTTTCTGCTTGTTTCTTATTAATTAATTAATCAATCTTTCACTGGGAACAAGCCACATGAAAACTACATATTATATTGTATTGATGTTCATATTTGTTATGTATGAATAGTTCACAACATTTGATCAATAGCTATTCCACAGTGCAACATCAATACAATTTATTCTAATGCGTGCTTCATCAGTGTTTACAGGTCACTATGACACTATCGAATTGTTTAAAAAAAAAACAATTAACGTTTGATGAAAAATACCACATCTGGGTGAAGCAAATATCCAAGGTAGAAACAAGTTTATATATAAATGCAAAGGTTATTGAACTCCTTCTGATCTGAGAATCTATAATAAAATTATCCATGTAACTGGCACCAATTCATGTAGGTGATGCGATGTGTACAGGATGTGAAGCCCCAGTCATCCATCCATCCATGAATTGTCATGGTGTGAAAACTCTTGGCTACCAGCTGTCTGAAGTGCCTTCTCATGAATCCCCTCACCTGTTTCAAGTATCTGTTATCCTTTGATTACTGACAAAATCAGGCTAAAGGGAGTGCAAGGCAATCATTCACAGTTAGACCTCTGTGAATTTTTAGTGATGAAAAGTTTAGGGTTCTTTATTCTCCACTTGTCTGTGTCTCTTTATCTGTCCTCTTCTTTTGTATGCACAAAACAATCTTCAATCAGGGCCGGTGTCCTACTCACCAAATCCGGAAGTAACTGTATGATTATCACCCATATTGGTTTCAGGGTGCAATCATGGTCTGCATGAATAATGGCTAGGGGTGAGGCATCAAGCTTGTAGCGAAAAGTTCAAGCCTTCAACAAAGGGATGAAGGAAAATCTACTTGTTTTAGGTAGGGTAGTCAAATTGAGTGAACTACTATATTCAAATGAATGAGACTTCTTGATCCATTTTTCCATTACAATTTATCTATTTTATTTTGATAACAAAATCTGCGTCAGGCATTCAACTGATCTCAGAAGCTTTTCCTCCGATATATATTTACAGGTTGCAGCTTACTTCCAAGGGTACAAATCACCGTCTCTTGATGGTGTTTACCAGGTTTGCTGGTGTAGTGTTCGGATGTTAAATTATCCTGACGGATTGCTGAGATCTATGCGCCAGAACCAGTGGCATTATAGGGATGTACTTTGCATTTCTCATTCTCATATTGCTGTTTATATATTATATTGCTTGTGATGTATCTTACAGACAAAACTGAAGTTTCATCTACATTTATCCCACAATACATCATTTGTGACTGGCTTGTTTGCCTGACAGGCAAATGCAAGAACCATTTCAAGGAGCTATTGTTGTCGAAATTACTCTAAGTGTTATTGATACATTCAGTAACATTTTACTGTTTGGAAAATTCTCTTCAGTCAAGATACATAAATTCATAATGTAAGTGTCGAGCAAATATGTACATAGAGACAATATATTCAGATGCAGGACCCTAAAAGAGTGTCACTGGCTGACAATGAGATTTTGTGTGCAACCAACTGCAGGATGTCTAGATATGTTTGCTCACTGCTCACTTTGTGTAGACATTTATATTTGTATAAACTGATGTATTTATAAAAATAGTCATGTTTTAGGAGAGAATTTTGGTACAGGCCAATTATTTTGTAAAGCTTCCATTAGAATGTATCATCTTGCTTTGTTTAAAGGTAACTGAAAGTATTTCCCTTTAATATATTTGTCCGATCTGTTATCCTTACTGACTTTGTTCATGGACTATTCAGAGAACATAGGGCAATCACTCACAATAAGACTCAGTAAAACCTCTTCGATTTATTACTCCTGACAGGTTAAACAACACATATATAATCAATTTGATTTATTACACGTACATGCACTTTGATTTACTTTAATATCAAGTCTGTAGTGGTACCTGATTGTTTCAGCATGAATTGATAACAAGTATCTAGTATGTGTGTCACTGCTGTAATATCTTGCTGGCTTAACCACAATACTAACTATATGCACATTATGGTAGTGAAATCGGTCCTCTCTTCTCTTATGCACGAACTGATTTCCAATCTAGTCTAGTATCCTAATCAGTGAATCTATATGATTATCACCAATATTGGCTTCAGGGTCCAATCATGCCTTGGCATGAATAATGATTGGATATGAGGCATCATGAATACAGTGAAGAGGTCAAACCTTCGACAAAGGGATGAAAGGGTGCCAACATGTGGGGCAATCAACCGAAGAAAATAACCAGTACTGTATTCCAATGAATGAGACTAAATGGTTCATTTCCCCATTGAATTTTATACTGAATGATAGACTGGATTCACAAAAGTAACCGGTAATTCCAGACTCGACCGGCTTTTTGCCTTAGTCTTGCAAAGAAGATAATTTCTGAGCAATTTACAGCCTCACTCATTCCGAGTGCATAATTCCTAAATTCCACTCTGATATAATAATAAAGTTGCCTACTTGTAAAAGGATTTTATGAATTTGTCCTAACCGAAGGCTATGTCCAGTTGTGAAGTTTCGTGCTTTTCCAAAAGATTTTATTTCTTTTGCCTGTCACTTTCTCTTTGATTTGGTGACTCACCATGAAAATACCACAGACCAAAGACCTATTTCCAATGGTCAGTTGATTGATGACCTGTGAGCTCCTCCTGCAAGTCCATAATAAATGGCTTGTCAGTCACACAATCTTTTTCTATAGAGATTTTGGGCTTTACTCAGGCAGCTATTTTCTTCCCTCTTTCAGACAAATTTTACCTTCAAATGCACAGAAAATCTCTAAAGAAATATTTGCCTTTTTATCATATATACAGATGGAATATATTTCACCTTCTACAGAAAGACCAACACTATTTCAATCATTGCGATCGCCCCCCCCCCCAAAAAGTTTGGGATACAGTAAGATTCGGGCAAAAAGGCTAAAAAATTCAGGCAGATGATTAAATAAAACTACTGAAAATTAATGATTTCCAGGCATTTTAATTTGAAGTGTTTATAATATAAGATGGTGAAATTCGGGCAAATGTCGCTCGCCCCCCCAAAAATCACGCGCGCCGTACGCCTATGCTTACAAATAACTTTTTGCAAACGTTGTATGAAGTGTACTGTACCACAAACTTTATAAAAGATTTTCTTTTGGTTTCTATGAGGAATACTTTCATATGCTCTGGTTCTACCCCTGTTTTCTTTGTGGCTTTGGATAGTGTCTCTTCAGACTTGGTACACGTACATTTGCAGAGATGCATCAGTTTTATAGGATCCCTTGGCCCCACTGTTAGCTGCTGGAAGAGATTTCTTGAAGTAGGTATACAGAAGTAACAGCTTGTCAGAATAAACACATCAATAAATTCTGGAAAGGCTCAGCTACCATCTAAGTCAATACAAAAATATGCGGCCATAAAATGAAGGAAACAACTAAATATATGATTATAGAGAGTTTTAGAGAACAGAGCTAAGAAACGGGCCCAGTTGCAAACTGGTGTATTAATGAAAGGGCCACGATAAAGTGCCATACATGCACAATTACATGGCCCTTCCATTGGTGCCAACAGATAGAATAGTATACAGTGTAATATAAGAATATGAATAATATTAGTCACAGGTTTGAAAAGGATAATAATAATTATATCATCAACCCATCTTAGATATAGAATTGGACTTCTGTTTATTTTGTTGAAAACAAACACCGACTTAAAGCAGTTACCTTTATCATGTGAACATTGCTCCTTTTTGCATCCATAACCCTTTTTAAAGTTTGCATATCATTTTCTCACAAAAACAAGAGGCCGCTGAAGATAAATCAACAACTGATTATTTCTGTGGTTCATAGGATATCATGCTCATAAATGAACATAGCAATTCTAATCTTCCAAAAACTACAGTGCCCATAGCTTTTTAATCAGGCTTGCTAGCTTTTTAATCCAGTTTGCTGACTTTTTAATCTAGCTTATCACAGGCTTCCTGAGTCTGGCTTAGTTAATTGTAAGATTGGGAATAGTACATGAGGTGATGGATTAACTGATAGAATAATTTTTAGAAACTGCTGCAATAGTTATCATGAGCTTTCAGAAGCAAACAATTACCAGATAATTTCCATAATGGAGTAAAAATATCTAACACATGTTTTCTGTAGGAGTATGTGGTAGTTCTGCATCATAACTGATGCCTCCAATCATTCATCTGTTATCCAGCTAAGCTCTGTGATACTACACCAAGCCAGTAGTTTATTGCCAGTTTATTTGGGTTAACACCGCCTCAGTGACCCATGTAAAATATTGGCTCGTAGGGACACTGCCTTTTCGATATTACCTCTTTGACAAGCACTCATAAATTTAATACGCAGTAACTTTTGAAATCAGATGAACCAAAACGAAATTGAATTTCACAAGCAAATTTAAGTGACATCAAGGGTAATTTTTCTTTTAAAACACTTTAAAATATAATTACAGTTATTTGACGTTAATTTCAAAGAGAGCTCATTTGGTTATCTCTTAACAAAATGTTACATCAATGTTGAAACAGAAGGGTTTTCCCACACAACGAATAACATACTTATTAATTCACAATTAGAGCCTGTGTCTACTCACAAAATCTGGTCATAACTATATGATTACTACCCATCTTGGCTTAAGGGTTCAATCAAGGTATGGCATGAATAATGACCGCAGACGAAAGATGTAGCAAAGAGGTCAAGACATCACTGAGGAAAGAAGGGGTGTAAAATACTCATACATGTAAGTGTGCACATACATGTAGATTGAGAAACTATTGAGTGAAAAAAAGGGGGGAAATCGATAATATGCTAATTTTGTAGTTCAAAATGAAACATCAAACTTGGTGTGATTAGTAACAGAAATAAATAATATCTCTAACTGTAGAGAATGGAACCCCATTGATCACTTTTAATCTTGTTAGCATGCTGGTTATTGACCTGGGTCATGTTTTATGTCTTTTCCTGGTTAATACCCCCATTGATGTAACTAATGGAGATCCAGCATCCCCAAAGACCGTGTTCTGCCACATATTAACCTTTTGATAAGAAGACAGCTTCGTGCCTATCCTTTGTCAACTTTATATCTGTCTCATAAAGATGGGTATTGAGGACTGCAGTTGCCCGCTATCCTCTAAGTTGTGGAATAATGTTCTAGCTGAATATCCATTCCATGGGAGCTCAGGTCATATACAGAATAGTCCATGATTCAAACCCCATATTTTCACATATTGGTACCACCTGGGGTGGCAAAATCTAACAGTGTTTTTCTGAAAGACATATGCCTATAAACTATAAAAAAGTTGGAGCCCAAGATTGGCACGGCAGCTTAGTGTTAGTAATCAGCCCTTAAATATGGGAATCTGTGTGGGATTTTCGTCTATCAAAGTCTGTTACACCTCAGGCGATTTTAATCAATGACATGACAGTTGAAAGTGGAGTGATTTTAGACTGTATGTTAAGTTTTGCTGAACATTTTGAGATTCAGATAAAAAAATAACGTGCCAGCACTTTAAGAGATGCTTGTAGATAGACTGCCCACGATAGTATCTACTATGGCTGTCACCTGCACAAAGGTGTCTGGCATGTGAGACCTGCACAAGGGTATTTGTAAGTAAGACCTGCTGGAGAGTATCTGGCCTGTGACCTACTTTTGGTGATTGACCTTTGACTTGCAGAAACTCAGCCTGTTGTTTTCTTTATTAATTTCTTCATCTCAGAAAGACACCAAAAGTTTATCAACGCAAGATAAAATTCTATTGAGACTGTATGCAAAGTTTTAATGACAGAGATCAAACAGCAGGACCAAGGCAGTTGTCATATGTTTCAGAGCCTTCCTCTAACAATAGAGATGCCACTTGCTTGCTTGCGCAAGCATCTCTAAAAAGCAAAGATGCGTGTGTACTGTGTATATTGCCTTAGAGTTATGAAAAGCCTAAATGTCAGCAAGGAGATTGTAGCACTGTTTTTCAATTCTAGTATAGCAACTTCACATGTAATACATAAGTCTGCAGAATGCTATAATATGTACACAAATGAAGCATTCTCCTGATCAATAACTAAGAGGCTGTGCTACATTCCTGACAGGCCTAGAAGAATCTGTGGACGGTTAATTAGTGAAACTGAAGAGCATCATATAGTCAGTAACGAAGAACTCTTTAAATCAAAGCCTCTCTGAACTACTATTTTGAACTCTTGCCTAGTGGCCATATGTTTAGACTCCCAAATACTTGTAAATTTGGCAAAACGTTTGTTCCAGCAGCAATCAATTCATTGAATACTAATGCATAATGTGTATTCTATTGTTATTCATGACTATGACCAAGCCAAATTTCTTAGATAAATGATCTGTCAACTGTTATCTGTTTTTACCATAACAGACAGAGGGAAGTTTCTCTCTTCGGTCAAGAACATAAATTGATGCTGTAAGTGACAAACAAATGACATGTGTACAAAAAGCAATCATGTCAGCCTAAGAGCACCAAGAGAGTGTTGCAGGCTAATAAACGGGAAATTAGCTGCAAAGTACCACCAATACAACTGAATCTTCAGACATGTAATGGCTAGTTCTCACGACGGCGATTTGAGAGCGACGCATCAAGAGAAGTCATTTCTTGGAAGATTGTGGCGTAGAACGTTGGTTTTGGCACATTACGTAATCAATTAGTGTCATGTGCGACGCTTAAAGTTAGTAGCCGCGGTGAGTCTTGAGGTGTCCGCGGCGCTTCTTAAGCTTTCTTCGCCGCGTTACGCCTCTCTTTCCTCAGCGCAGTTCCAAACAGACGCGTCGCACTTTGTTTTGGAATTCGGCGAGGCTGCTTTTACTTCGCCCAATGTTGTTTCCTCTTACGCCGCTGATGGTTGTGAGGCAGCTACGTCTGAAATTGGCGGCCTGCGACGCATCAGGAAACCTTCGGCGTACACCCGAGGTAAGATGCGTCGCTGAAAATGACAGCCTCGCCGAAGACTGTAAGGATGCAACGCCGCATTTAGGGACTTGTTACTGCGTAACTTGATGGTTCATCGTCGCACATGCATTCATAAAGCGCCGAGGACATTACAGGCGCGTCGATGCTGACCTTCTTCGTCGTCCTTGCCTTAAGCAGCGACGAAGGTCTCTTAAGCATCGACGAACGTCTGTTGTTGCAGCGCTGCGGCAAAGTGTGTTTGGCTGCTGCAGGAGTCACTTTTGGTCATTATAAAAAGGGACACAGAGGACCTCCTTGCTTCATTTGCTGATTGCCCTTCAATGAGAACACAACGACTGCCTACTGAACATATGCATGATGAATGAAGAAGAAATTATTGTTGTGGCTGGTGCTGCTGCTGTTGCTATCGGAGCTGTCTATTTGAGACAGAGGAGGAGGAGGGCCAGGAGACAGAAAAGGTGGTGGATTCGCAACTGGTTGCTGCAGAGGGAACAACATGGTCACTTCCATCAACTGCTGCCTGAACTGCAAGTGCGTGACGTGTCCGGCTACTACAACTACACTAGAATGCCCCCTGCCATCTTTGCTGAAATCCTGGAAGCTGTTGGACCACTCATCGCTAAGCAAGACACCAACATGAGGAGGGCTTTGGAACCTGGTCTGAAGTTGGCTATCACCCTGCGGTACATGGCAACAGGAAACAGCTACAAGTCCCTAGCTTATGCTTTCCGTGTGGCACCCAACACCATCTGCAACTTCATCCCTGAGGTCTGCCTTGCCATCGTTCATGCCTTCGAAAGACAGCTGGCACTACCCACACAGCCTGAAAGATGGAAGGAGATAGCCAAGGCTTTTGAGACGAAATGGAACTTGCCCAACTGCATTGGAGCTCTGGATGGCAAGCACGTCGCAATCCGATGTCCCAAGGCTGCAGGCTCCTTGTTCTACAACTACAAGGGATTTCACTCCATTGTCCTGATGGCCCTCGTTGATGCCAACTACAAGTTCATCTATGTGCAGGCTGGCTGTCAAGGAAGTGCATCTGATGGCGGCGTCTTCAGGGACACAGTACTTCGACAACTCCTGGACGAGGAAGATCTAGGCCTACCACCTCCAGAACCTCTACCTGGCACAGAAGACAATCCTTTCCCATATTACATCGTGGGTGACGAGGCATTTCCCCTGAAGACATGGCTGCTCAAACCAGTGCCAAGAAGGAACCTTGACATTGCTTCCAGAGTCTACAATTACAGGATTTCAAGAGCCAGGAGAGTGGTGGAGAATGCCTTCGGTCTGCTGTCAAACAGGTTCAGATGCTTCCTGACCACCATGCCCCAACGACCTACAAGAGTGACATACATCACAATGGCTGCTTGTGTTCTACACAACATTCTGCGAGACAGAGTAGGCGTCCACCATGCCCGTGACAATGAAGTGATGGACAGAGAAGATCCACAGACACATGACGTCGCTGAAGGAGTTTGGAGGGGAGACCGTCAATTGCATGACCTAGGAGAACCACTTCGACACGGAAATGCCTCCAGAGATGCCAAGGCTGCTCGAGACTACCTACGTGACTGGGTCAACAGTCCGGCAGGAAGTGTCCCTTGGCAGTTGGAGAAAATCTGAAGAAGATGCATTCAAAACAACAAACCCCAGGTCCTTTTAAGGGCCACCAAATCCTCCCAATTGAGCTGGCCATGTACACATCCTATGTTGACAAAACAAGCCCAAAAATCAATCAATCAATCAATCCCTCCATCCATCTATCTATCTATCTATCTATCTATCTATCCAAGTCCAATCCCTGCAAAGTGACGACAACTGCTTTTCTTTTGCTGCAGTGTATATATGTAACGAGCATTGTGTTCCATCTATCAAGCTATCTATCTATCTATCTATCTAGCTATCTATCTAGCTATCTATCAAGCTATCTATCTATCTATCCAAGTCCAATCCCTGCAAAGTGACGACAACTGCTTTTCTTTTGCTGCAGTGTATATATGTAACGAGCATTTTGTTCCATCTATCAAGCTATCTATCTATCTATCTATCTAGCTATCTATCTAGCTATCTATCAAGCTATCTATCTAGCTAGCTATCTAGCTATCTACCTGCCACTTGAGCTAGACAAGTGAAATTACAAAGTGATGCACTTGTACTAGTGCAACCAACCAACACAATTTTTAAAAGCAAAGCACTTGTACTAGTGCATTACATTTTAATTAAGAAATTCATGCACTTGTACTAGTGCAATAAAAATATGTTTATACCAAAGAATGCAGCACTTGTACTAGTGCTGCACTTGGTATGTTTTGGGGCAAAGAAAGGGGGAACTAGCACCTTGCTTTTATGAAGGTGATTACTTTTAATGAAGGCCAGGACCGGACTTTTGTTTTGGGGGACTTTTTTTTTGGGGGACTTTTTTTTTGGGGATTGTCAACGTTTTTTTGGCTCTTTTTTGGCTCTTTTCGGTCAACACAAGCTCTTTTTTTTTGTCAACATAAGATGTGTACGTGGCCTGCCCTTTTGGGAGGATTTGGTGGCCCTTAAAAGGGCCAAGGTTTTTTGTTTTTTGGTCTTCTACTTTCGTGGAGAAAGGAGACCTGAAGTCCAACTGGGCGAAGGGGAAGGCTGGTGCTGGTGATGGGCGGCCGGTTGACCAAAGCTGGGTCCAGGGGGGTAGCCGTATTTCTCGGGGCTGTCCTGTGCATCCATCATCAGTGTCATGGTGGAGTGGCTGGGCTGCATCGGGGTGTAGCTGGGAGTCTGCCTGGAGGATCCTCCTTCCCTGGGCTGGTGCTGCTGGTAGTGATGGCTGCTGGAAGCCTGGGGATGGTGCTGGTGGTGTGATGGCACATACGTCGAAGAAGGAGGAGGATGAGGAGGAGGTGGCATCTGCAGGCGCTGAGGAGGATGAGGAGGCTGGAAGGTGTGCTCCTGATGCTGTCTTGAGTGGCGGGTGGCCTCATCATCCCAGTAGAGGGCGGCCTCTGCAATGGTCCTGACCATCGCCCTCCTGATTTCAGGGCTGGCGTGCACTCCCACGTGGTACAGGTCCTGGCACTTCATCCTCCAGTACTCCTGGTCGGGTGTCAACTCCTGGTGGTCGGGGCACATCTTGCAGCCAGAGCCTTTCAGGATTTTCTTGGCGGAGGACATGGCTTGCATGCTGCCTGCGATGACGTGCATGGCGGAGTGCATGGCTTCATCTCCTGGGGCCTTCCTCTTGGTTCCCTTGGCAGCGGCTCCAGGCTTTGGTGCTCCAGGGAAGACTTGGGACTGCTGGCTGTCCTGTGCTGGCTCTTCAGGTGGCAGGTCCGGCATGTCATAGGAAGCTGGCAGGGAATCCTCAGGGTTGTAGCTTTCATCATCGGAGTCTGAGGCTGGCCGGTTGGCAGACAGTTGCGAGATGGCGGACAGCTCCTTCCCTGGCTTGTGGACGATGGAGTCCTTCAGGAACCGACAGTTGTTCAGGATGTACTCGTCCCTCTCTGTGAGCTTCTCCTTCCTGGCGGCTCCTGAAGCTTCAGGCCTGACGAGTCTGGAGAAGTGAGTTCGCACTGTCTTCCTCCAGTTGAAGATGTCCTGGGAGGTGTACTTGGGGCCCAGCTCCTTTGCTTTTTCTGAGTCCAGCAGCAGCTTCTCGTTCCCCTTGTAGCCTCTGGTCCCCTTCATGTACAGCACAGGATGCTCCTTGTACCAGTTGATGAGGTCATCTTCTTGTTCAGCTGTGATGCCCATGTTGTTGCGGATGTTTGGCTTGGGGGCCTTCCCTTTGCCCTTCTTGCCCTTGGACTTGGCTTCAGCAGCTGCAGGGGTGTCATCAGCAGAGTCTTCTTCCTCCTCGAAGGTGTCCTCATGGATGGCCACTCTGTCTAGAGCAAGAACAGGCTGGCTCTCTGCTGTTTTCTTGGGAGTCTGCTTCTTCGGAGTCTGCTTCTTTGGAGTCTGCTTCTTTGGAGTCTGCTTCTTTGGAGTCTGCTTCTTTGGAGTAGACTTGGCAGTAGGCTCTGGAAGACCCGTGGAAGACTTGGCAGCAGGCTTGTCAGCAGGCTTGGCAGCAGGCTTGGCAGCAGGCTTGGCAGCAGGCTTGGCAGGCTTGTCAGCAGGCTTGGCAGCAGGCTTGGCAGGCTTGTCAGCAGGCTTGTCTCCTTCATCAGTTTCAAAGAGTTCAACTGAAGAATCTTCGTCTGTGCTGTCTTCTGGCCGGCCCTCGAAGATGGTCTCGCTGACGACAGTGGCTTTGGTGGTTGAAGTGGTGGTCTTCGTCTGGCTGCCAGCTGTAGTGGAGGTGTAGAGCCCAGGTAGAGAGAGGTCTGCCATGGCTGTAGTGAAGAAGGCAGTCACTGCAGCATCTGAAGGTTCATGGAGAGGAGTTGCAGCTGGAGTTGTAGCTGGAGTTGTCACTGGAGTGCTCCCAGGAGTGTGGAGTGTTGACCTGGTGCTGAGCTTGGTTGGTGCCCTGGTGACGACGGTGCCCTTTTTCCTCTTTGGTCCCATGTTGTAGCAGCAATTTGAAGTACAATTGTAGCAACAAAAGTAGCAGCAAATGTAGCAGTTGATAATAGTGTCGTGGATTCTAGGTGTGTTCTGGTCGAAGGTCTGAGTGGGTATGGTGCTCTAAACTGGCCTCCTCTATATATATGCAGGGTGCGGACCGCCTCTTTCCCCCTCCTTCGCCCCCCCTGCTTCGCTGCTGCTGCCCCAGCCGCTGCGCAAAAAGAGGGTGACACGCAGACAAAGGGTTGATGCTAAAAATAGAACAACGCATGCACTCAGGCGCCACTCTGTCTGCTGCATTGGGGGTCCAAAAGACGCGGCGCGCACCCTCTCACGTGCGTCGAACATGTGTCTTTCTGCGACGCGTGTCTGAAACATGTGACATGAAGCAAGAGCTTTCTGCTACACTGCTGTTTCTGCGTCGAAGCTCTTCTTTGTGCGTCGCAACTTTAAAAATCTGCGGCGCGCACTGATTTCTTTTTACGCTTCTTCTTGCTTCACCACTTCTTTCCTCGCAAAGATTCAACCGGTTGAATCTTTTTTTCTTTCATCGTCAAATTTCTAGGAATTGCGTAGAAAGACCTCTTAAAGCGACGCATGCTGTTCCTGTTGCGCCGAAAAGCCTAAATTTACGGCGAACATGCTCAAATCTTTGCCCTTTCCTGGAAATATAAGAAACGCCGTCACTTAAACCCTCTGTTACGTCTCCGTGAGAACTAGCCATAAGACATGTGTAACCATTGTATTTCAACACTGGCCTCACAATATCTGAATTTCATACAATATGATACTGCTTTCTTTGTTAGCAAAAAGAAACTAGTTTCCACAACAGTTTCTTTTCAGTGTCCTTTGATGAAAAACTACTGGTCACCAGTTTCTATCTTCTTCAGGCCAGGCATAATTAATCTTTAGCTTATCAGATCTTCTCAAAGCACTTTTTCCAGGGTCGTTCGGTTAGATGAAAGAAAGAAGCTATTAATCTCACATTTCTATTATGTTACGTTGTTAACAATTGTCGGTAAGCTCTTCTTTTCCCACTCAGGAGAAAATATGTGTGTAAGTAGATCCAAGAAACTAAATATTTAATATGTCAGACCTTATTGACTTCGATCTTTGAATAATAGCCAGCAGAGAAGAGGAAAGGGCAATCACTCACAATAAGACTCAGCAGAACCCCAGTTAATTATCATTGGTGACAAGTTCAGGGTTCTGCATGAATCTTGTCCCTAACATCCGGGTCACAAAGTCCTAACAAGCAACAAATCGAACAACCAAAGCCAAGATATTTGTAAAGACGAAGGCCTGACTGATGCAGCAGTGATGTGCAATTGTGCATGCTATCTCCAGAATCTGTCAATTTCAAAGTTTGTCTCATGGATGATAGGAATTGACAATTTGCTGTTGACCATTGAATTTGGTTCAAATGAAATAATTATTTTCATCTCATTTAATAGTTTCTGGGGTTCGACCTCTGGTGTTACCTTGAAGTATGTTTATTTCTCTTGAAGCATTCAATATGAATTATTTCCTCCATACCTTTCAGAAATAATAATGTGTTGGTATCACATGCAGGAACCTTGTTTTTGCTGCTTGAAGATTTGCAAAAATCCTAAATTGTGTTTGAAAAACCGCAGAGTGACAGGAAGGCTCTTGTCTTAAAACGGGTTAAAGCAAATTGACTTCTTTCGATTTCAAAGTGATTTTAAATGGTTGTCTCAACAAAAGATGTTACAGCAGTTTTGACGAACATGTCGTTCTTTTTCAATTTCTTATGAAGTATTTTTGCTTGTCCTTATTGGCTCGGCCAGTATATAGGTTATAGTAAGGAGACAGTTCGGACAGATACATACCACAAGTAAAAAGGCTAATCTCTTCATTGGCATGTAGTTTCAGACAAAATTTCATATTGCTAAATTACCAGAAAACATCACTAAATGTGCGGAAAATGTAAAGGAAATATTTGCATTTTACTGTCATACGATATTCAACCAAAGAAATTTTCTTTATTTTCAAACTCTCTTTTTGTCTCTAAATTGGTCATATTGCTTTCTTCTTCAGTGATCAAACTAATTTCTAATCAGGGCCAGTGTCCCATGCATCTGATAAAAAAAAACTACGAAACTTACCGTAATAATGATTATTGTTATATTTGTCTCAAACCTTATATAAACAATCTTCTTAAAAGTTGTAATTGTATTAAACATCACCTTCTTCTAGAAAGTAATTTCGTTTAAGCTACGTCTGCATGACCCTCTCCGGTCAGCGTGTGTAAACGCCAGTCAGTTCTTAATACAGTGCACTTATTCTCTTCTAGTTTCAGTCCATAAATCTTAATATACATATATAATTTAGACTCATATAATGATCTTGTTTATGTAAGATTTGAAATATTTTTACTGGTGGCCCCTTGGTTGCGGCTCTTGGGAGTCTTAGAGGGGTCTCCAATGTTCTTATTTTGTATGATGAGACAAATAAGTTATCTGAATCTGAATCAGATATGGCGGTTACTGTATCAGCATAATTTTTGTCCTGAAACAACTTCATTTTGTGGAAACATCTTCTCAGGAGCACCGAATCCTCTTCCGTAGCACTGACTTCTCCATTGAATACCCTCATCAAAAGATGACGAAATAAATGCATAAGCATAGCAACGAGGTTCCATAGCACACTGGTCACGGCACCATTCATGGTCAGTTGTGTTTCCAAAAAAGAATGTCTTTGGTCGATCTTCCTGTCTCACACCTGGTGGCAAAAAATAGACACTGTTGTGGTTGTTGTAGATTTCCCAGCAGGCTGCAAAGCAAACCATTGTAGATAATGGTAGACAATGTAGATTATGGGTGGCCCCTTGATAGCTGCCCACTAGCCTTAAAGGGGTCACCCTCAATAGAGAATTGTCAAACAAAATACTGTATAACATATCATTAATTTATTTATCTTTTTTTTACCCTATCCTCTAGTGAAAATAAATATGTCTGATTCTGAGTCTTAAATAAGGGTGAAGTTCTGACCATTAGAACTCAAAAGGTCTATCAAAAATCAGTCTTCAAATGCAAATGTCGACAATATATAGTATTATATACTAAACTAGTAGTTTTGAGTCTTGCTTGGTAGAAATAGTGAATGACACACAGACAACAATTCGACCAGTTGATATGGCGTTTCAGAAGGAAATCATCCTTCGCAAGAAAAATATTGCATTAGTAGCAATAATTATTGTACAGTCAAATTATATGATTTTTTATGTAGTTTTAGGTTCGCCACCACTATTTTATATCTACTGCCTGTAATTTTTTAAATAAACAGTAACAATTAACCCAAAAGGCTTAGGCTGCTTTACTAACTCATAGGTGTTTTCACTGGATATCTTCTCTCCCAAACTGGCTGAGTTGTCAAGTCCTCAGTTTTGTTCCTGATTGAACAAATGAAGTTTCCATTTGCATCTTGGTCAACCTTGAATGCCCTGCAGCGATGGGTTCTAAAGCACAAGGCTGCACACTTGAACACATCAAATGTAGGAGCTTCTGGTCCTTGAAGATGTCTGTCAAAAGTACCTTGTGGAGAGAATTATGAAAAGATCAAAGATTGCTTCAATGTAACAGAAGTAAGAATTAAGGAATTAGCATTCTTTGGGGTGAGTGGAGCACCACAGCCAAACGAATGAAGTACCTTGATCAATTGATTGATCTACTTCTGGGTCATGCAAGATGGTTACAGTTTGGCATAAAAATAAAACTGTATCTCAACTGGATCAACTTAAAAGTTCTGTGAGAATAAGTTTTTCTTGGTCCCAGGTATATCCATGATATGTTGAATGTCAACATAAAGTAAGTCTCAGTGAACAATAATTCAACGTTCTGGTTGTTTAACCTCCAACACCAAGTATACTTTGATAAAGTTCAGTTGCATCTTTTCAGGGTAAATACATTCCTTCTCAGGGAATATTCAGTGTAACTAGTTACTGAAGATTTTGTGTTTATTTGAAAGCAGGAACACCTTTCTGTGCTTGTGTCGCCGGATTTGTAAAGATTTCAGAGCATGGCTAGGTATCTATTTGAGATATAATCATTCCCAGTTCGTTGTTATCACTATGTAGTGAAACTTGTTCATAATTTTACCCTATTTTATTTCCAGCTCATGTCTAACTGCTTGAATCATATATTATAAGCAGTCTGGAACCAGACTGCTTCTTTCCCAATCCCCTTATTTAAAATTATTTAAATAACTGAATGCTCCCTTTTATGAAATAAAGTATGCTCCCTAGGGTAAGATCTTTCCCGATCCCCTTATTTATTTCACAGCAATTAAAAATTATTAGATTAATTGGATGATCCCTCTAATAAAACACAGAATGCTCCCTAGGATGAGTTGCAAGCACCGCTTGCAGTCTGGAAGAATTCAGCATGAATTAGAATCCTAGGGGGGGAGATAGAAAGTGAGTCCACTGGAACACTTCATAATGATACATAGTATCCAACTATTCATTCTATTTGGACAAACAGACTGTAGCCACTTATATGAGGCAGTTTTAAGTTTGAATATTAGTAGACGACAAATGACAGTTATTTGTTTAATTTGCACCACATGTGGCGCCATCTATACCTGTACCTCTACACAGGTTTTAAGAAAGTCACCACCTTTCATCTATTATAAGCAATACATCAAATTTTGTCATGCCACATGGGGGATATATACCAGATACACAACTTAATATCATTACTTTGAGTTTTTTGACATATTAAAAGCCTGTTTACAGCGATTTTAAGAGAGCGATTTTATGTCAAAATGTATGATGTGTGATTTTGAAAAGGCATTTCAAGCTTCTCTTGTTCAGAGCTCAGACTCTTCCCATCAGTCTTGACTTGCCTTGGGTAGGCACACTGATTTTAATTTTGTTTCAGCTGACCTCCCATTTCTGACTGTCCCTCCACGATGTGGAGGCTGTTAAGGTGACTCAACTGTGGTACACTGCACATACTTCTGAGCTGCCTGGTTGCCTAGCAACATAGCGTCACCACTGCTGCAGGCCCTGAAAAAGTTGTGAAGTCACCATTTTCTGCTCTCTTTTTTTTAACAGCATGGCAGCCAGTAATTTGCTTTTTAAATGAGATCTAATGCAGATAGAAGCATAATTATTTTTTTATTGGATGCAGTAACACCTATTCTATGCTAATTCAAAGTTTCAGCTTCTCGTCTTTATCAAAAGAATTTTCTCAACTAATTTCAGTCAACTGTGTTTAAAATTGTCTTTATTTCTTTAAATTGACATTGGCATAGTCATGGTACTGCAGTTAAAAAACGACTCGGTGAATTTTTTTTATTTTTGGACATATGTTTGACAATAACCTGTTTGTGATATATGCAAATTTAAAAAAAAAATCTGTATGATCGTTTTCCTAAAATTTGATTACTGCCAAAATTGATGCATGCAAAATCTGCAATTAATTAGTGTGCTTGTGCCCTTTGAGCTCTTACAGAAAAAAGTATTTTAACATTTTTCTTCAAATTTGTGGCAAATGTATTGCTTTACATCCATGGGAAGACATTTCTCACATTTTTGTGTGACAAATGCATGTAATGCTTTATTCAGTGGTACATAACCAAAAACTCAATTTATAACTTTTAAGCAGTCATCAGGCCAAACATGCTGTTACCATGGCAACCAAACGAGTCGGTGAAATTTTTTTATTTTTCATTTTTGGAATGTATGGGTCCCATAGACTACCTGTGCAAAATTTTAGAAAAATCTGTATGATCAAACTACCACGCTTGAGTCACCTTAATCAGAGGGACAGGTACAGTCTGTATTATAAGTATGAACATCACAAAATGTAAAACAGTTTGTGATCATTTCTAATAATATATGTAATTGTCATGTGCTTTTGAGCAGATAGAAATGTAAATCTTCAAAATATCGAAATACTGGAATAGGGATATTATTTGATTGGTATGCAATAAGATGATTTAAAAAATAATAAGTGTGATGCTCAATGTCAAGCTTTGCTTGCAAACCAACTGTATGTTTCATGGAAAATGGCTATGATTCTGCTATAATTTCCAATTTGAGTTATATTACACACTCTTGCTTTTTCATGTTTTGGCATTATAATTTCACTGTCTTCACTCTTCAGATAACAAAATTCCCTACTCACCACTAAGGTCACATGAGATCCTCATTAAAATTTGAGATCCAAATAAAATAAGTATCAAGCATATCTCTATAGTGGCCATTGCATGCCATAGAGCTAATGCAAGTTATAAGCAAAGCTAGAATTACTTTTTCTGCTTGTTTCTTATTAATTAATTAATCAATCTTTCGCTGGGAACAAGCCACATGAAACCAACATATTATATTGTATTGATGTTCATATTTGTTATGTATGAATGGTTCACAACATTTGATCAATAGCTATTCCACAGTGCAACATCAATACAATTTATTCTAATATGTGCTTCATCAGTGTTTACAGGTCACTATGACACTATTGAATTGTTTGAAATATTTCAATTAACGTTTGATGAAAAATACCACATCTGGGCGAAGCAAATATCCAAGGTAGAAACAAGTTTATATATAAATGCAAAGGTTATTGAACTCCTTCTGATCTGAGAATCTATAATAAAATTATCCATGGTACTGCATGGCGCCAATTCATGTAGGTGATGCGATGTGTACAGGATGTGAAGCCACAGTCATCCATCCATCCATGAATTGTCCTGGTATAAAACTCTTGACTACCAGCTATCTGAAATGCCCTTGTTCTCATGAATCCCCTCACCTGTTTCAAGTGTCCGCTATCCTTTGATTACTGACAAAATCAGGCTTAAGGGAGTGCAATGCAATCATTCACAATGAGACCTTTTTGAATTTTTACTGACAACAAGTTTAGGTTTCTTTATTCTCCACTTGTCTGTGTCTCTTTATCTGTCCCCATCTTCTATATGCACAAACCAATCTTCAATCAGGGCCGGTGTCCTACTCACCGAATCTGGCAGTAACTACATTGTATATGATTATAACCCATATTGGCTTCAGGGTCCAATTGTGGTCTTGCATGAACGATGACCCAGACCAAGGCATCAAGCATGCAGCGAAGAGGTCAAGCCTTCAACAAAGGATGAATGAATGCCAACATGTATGTGTGGAGCACTCAACTTGTGTAAGCTACTATATTCAAATTATGAGACTAAATGATCTTCTTAAAGAGTTAATTCTCCACAAGAGAAGCTGGTAATATACTTGGCAGTGAAAACTAAGTCAGTTATTTGAAAAGAAGTGCACCTGAGCCATTATCACAAAATATTATTTTAAAATAAGAATATCCTGAGCACTTTCTTGCTGTTCCCCTTTGTCTACCCAGTCCAATTTGGCAGTCTGCATAAGACACACATGAGACCAGTTCAATGTGACTTGTATCATAAAAAAAGTCTTGCAGACCATTTTTCAGTTTGTTTGATTAGGTCTCCCTAGATTACACAGGTCTCCATACTTATAGATGTATCCCATACAGAAGATGAGCTCTTCAGACTTAAGGACGCCAAACATACTTCCAATTAATGAAGCTGTCCTTCTTACATGTTGTAAATTACTTCCAAGGCTACAAATCACAGCCTCATGATGGTATTTACCAGACCTGCAGTTGGAGTATTCAGATGTTAAATTGTCCTGATGGATTGCTGAGATCTGAGCGTCAGATCCAGTAGCATTATACAGGGATGTACTTTGCATTCCTCATTCTCATATTGCTGTTTATATATTATACTGCTTGTGATATATCTTACAGACAAAACTGAAGTTTCATCTGAATTTATCCCACAATACATCATTTGTGACTGGCTTGTTTGCCTGACAACAAATGCAACAAACATTTCAAGGAGCTATTGTTGTCGAAATTACTCTAAGTGCTAATCAAACATTCAGTTACATTTTGCTGGTTGGAAAATTCTTTTCATACATAAATTCATAATGTAAGTGTCAAGCAAATATGTACATAGAGACAATATATTCATATGCAGGACACTAAAACAGTGTTACTGGCTGACAATGAGACATTACGTGCAACCAACTACAGATGTCTAGATCTGGGTGCTCTGCTCACCCTGTGTAGACATTTATATTTGTATAAACTGACTGTTTTTTAAAACGGGCCATGTCATGGTTCAGGAGAGATCAATTATTTTGTAAAGCTTCCATTAGAATATATCGTCTTGCTTAGTTAAGAGGTAATTGAAAGTATTTCCCTTTAATGTTTTTTCCAATCTGTTATCCAAACAGAGTTTGATCATGGACTATTAAGAGAACATAGGGCAGTCACTCACAATAAGACTCAGTAAAACCTCTTAGTTTCATTATTCATGACAGGTTAAACAACACATATAGTCAATTTGATTTATCACTCATACAAGTTATTTGATTTACTGTAATCTCAAGTCTGAAGTGGCACCTGATCGTTTGAACATGAATTGCTAACAAGGATCTAGTATGTATGTGACTGCTGTAATATCTTGTTGACTTTGCCACCATAAAAACTACATGATCTCTACAGTAGAGATATCGGACCTCTCTGCTTCTATGCACAAACTGATTTCAAATCTTGGCCAGTATCCTTACTGAATATATGATTATTACCCACCATTGGCCTCAGGGTCCAATCATGCCTTGGCATGAATGATGATGGGAGATGAGGCATCATGAATGCTGTGAAGAGGTCAAACCTTCGATAAAGGGATGAAAGGGTGCCAACATGTAGAGGCAGTTAACCGCAGAAAATAACCAGTACTGTATGAATTCCAATGAATGAGACTAAATGGTTCATTTCCCCTTTGAATTTTATACCAGATCACTATGAAGATCATGTAAAATGCCGTGTGTAAAAAGGTCAGACAAAGACTTGGTGTTCTCCAAAGAGTCAGGCCATATCTCGACCAGGACACTGCATTAAAATTGTACAATGCTCTTGTGATGCCATTGATCGATTACTGCGATGTGACTTACTCTGCTTGTTATGTTAAATGTTCCAAAAAGGTTGATAAACTTATGACAAAAGGTAGTCGAATTATTCTAAGAGTTCTACTGTTTTAAACAAGCTGAAATGGATGACTTTTACTGAAAAATCTAAGTACCACAAATCCATTCAAATGTTTAAATGCTCAAATGCCATGAGTCCTGAGTGCTTGTCTTGTGTATTTGAAAGTGTTGATCATGGCTATAGGAAAAGACAGAGTGACAATCTCAAAGTTATGCGATGTTCCACCAATATGGGCCAATGCTCATTTGTATGTTCTGGTGCTAGTCTTTGGAACTCTTTGCCAAACTCGGTGAAATCATCTACTAGTCTCTCTGTTTTTAAAATTAATATGTTAAAACATATTTTAACTTTACATTAATAATTTTACCTTTTTATTGGTTCGACTGTTTTTATTAGCTTTTACATTGTATATATCATAGTTTTACTAAGTTCCATTTTTCTATGTTCTTATCTTTACACTTGTTTTATGTTAGGGCCTTATTGTAAACCAGTATTTGTACTGAATAAGCTACCCTGCCTAAATAAAAGTGATTTAATTTAATTTAATTTAATAATAGACTGGCCTCACAAAAGTACCCTGTAATTCCAGACTCCACCGGCTGTTTGCCTTTGTCTTGCGGAGAAGAAAACGACTGAGCAATTTACAGCCTCACTCGTTCAGAGTGCAAAATTCATAAATTCCACTCTGATATAATCTTAAAGTTGCCTCCTCGTACAAGGATTATATGAATTTGTACTAACCAAAGGCTATGTCCAATTTTGAAGTTTTATGTTTCCCAGAAGATTTTATTTCCTTTATCTGCCTTTTTGTCTTTGATTTGGTAACTCACCATGAAAATACCGGAGACCAAAGACCTATATATTTTCAATTGTCAGTTGATTGATGACCTGCAAGTCCATAATAAATGGCTTGTCAGTCACACAATCTTTTTTGTAGAGATTTTGGGCTTTACTCAGGCAGCTATTTTCTTCCCTCATTCAGACAAATGTTACCATCAAATTTCACGGAAAATCCATACTGAAATATTTGCATGATTTTTTTGTCATGTCCAGATGGAATATATTTCACCTTCTACAGAAAGACCAACACAATTTCAATCATTGTAACCGATTAGTTTCTTTGCAAACATTGTATGAAATATGTAGTACCACAAACTTTATACAAGATTTCCTTTCGGTTTTATGAGGAATACTTTTATATGCTCTGGTTCAACCCCTGTTTTCTTTATGGCTTTGGATAGTGTCTCTTCAGACTTGGTACACGTACATTTGCAGAGATGTATCAGTTTTATGGGATCCCTTGGCCCCAATGTTAGCTGCTGGAAGAGATTTCTTGAATTAGGTATACAGAAGTAACAGCTTGTCAGAATAAACACATCAATACATTCTGGAAAGGCTTAGCTACCATCTAAGTCAATACAACAATATGCGGCCATAAAATGAAGGGAGCAACTAAATATATGATTATACATAAAGAGTTTTAGAGAACAGAGCAAAGAAACAGGCCCAATTGCCAACTGGTGTATTAATTAAAGGGCCACAATAAAGGGCCATACATGCACAATTACATGGCCCTTCCGTTGGTGCCCAACAGATAGAATAGTATACAGTGTAATATCAGAATATGAATAATAATAGTCACAGGTTTATATAGGATAATATACAATTATGGACCTCGGTTGAGGTCAATATCAGGTTTTACGGACCTGACTGGTGATATTCACCGAGGCCGACATTTTTTTTTTTGGAATTTTTTTTTTTTGGGAAAAATTTTTTTTGGAAAAGTCCAAACAATAATGATTCCTGCGTCCCACGTTACCTGAAAAACACCGGAAACACTTCTCCGATTTTCAACCAATCAGCTTCAAGCTGTCGTGACGTCATTATGGGGATTCCCTGCGCTGGTGCCGTATTGCCCCAATTAACGTATTTTGATAAAATACCCCCAATCAGGAGGCTTGTTACATAGGGGTCATGGAACAATAATTATTAGATCATCAACCCATCTTAGATATAGAATTGGACTTGTTGTTTTTTTTTTATCATGCTCATAAATGAAAATATAAATTCTAATCTTCCAACAACTACAGTTCCTATAGCTTTTTAATCAGGCTTGCGAGCTTTTTAATCTAGTTTGCTGGCTTTTTAATCTGGCTTATCACAGGCTTCCTGAGTCTGGCCTAGTTAATTGTAAGATTGGGGATAGCTCATGAGGTGATGGGTTAGCTGATAGAATAATTTTTAGAAACTGCTGCAACAGAGTTATCATGAGCTTTCAGAAGCAAAACAATTACGAGATAATTTTCATAATAGAGTACAAATATAACACATGTTTTCTGTAGGAGTATGTGGTAGTTCTGCATCACATCTGATGGCTCCAATCATTCATCTGTAATCCAGCTAAGCTCTGTGATACTACACCAAGCCAGCAGTTTATTGCCTGTTTATTTTGGTTAATACCGCCTCAGTGACCCATGTAAAATATCTTAAGGACACTGCCTTTTCAATATTACCTCTTTGATAAACATTCATAAATTTGATACGGGTAACTTTTGAAATCAGATGAACCAAAATGAAATTGAATTTCACAAGTAAATTTTAAGGGATCAAGGGTAATTTTTCTTTTAAAAAACTTAAAATATTATTACAGTTATTTGACGTTAATTTCAAGGAGAGCTCAAGCAGTTACCACTTAACAAAACGTTATATCAATGTTGAAACAGAAGATTTTTCCCACACAATGAATAACATACTTATTAATTCAAAATTAGAGCCAGTGTCTTCTAACAAAATCTGGTCATAACTATATGAATACTACCCATCTTGGCTTAAGGGTTCAATCAAGGCATGGCATGAATAATGACCGCAGGCGAAAGATGTAGCAAAGAGGTCAAGATATCACTGAGGAAAGAAAGGGCGCAAAATACTCATACATGTAAGTGTGCAGATAAATTGAGAAACTATTGAGTGACAAAAAGAGGGAAATCTATAATATGCAAATTTTGTAGTTCAAAATGAACCATCAAACTTGGTGTGATTAGTAACAGAAATAAATAATATTTCTAACTGTTTCTTGGAGAAATAGGCCTAACCTCAGTAGAGAATGGAACCCCATTGATCACTTCTGATCTTGTTGGCATGCTGGTTATTGACCTGGGCCATGTTTTATGTCATGTCCTTGTTAATACCCCCATTGATGCAACTAACGGAGATCCAGCATCCCCAAGACCGTGTTCTGCCACATATTAACCCTTTGATAAGAAGACAGCTTCATGCCTATCCTTTGTCAACTTTATCTCTGCCTCATAAAGATGGGTATTGGGGACTGCATTTATTGCTGATTTCCCCCAATCCTGTAATTTATGGAATAATGTCCTTGCTGAATATCCATTCCATGGGAGCTCAGGTCATATTCAGAACTGTCACTTTTGTTGTCTCATACAGTTGTTCTGCATGCGTTGTAACTTGCTGCAAATACTGATTACCTGCTTTTTAACAATGTGGCGGCCTTTTGCAGCAGCTATGGTGTGGAAACTGCATCTTATCTTTTTATTTTTTTATATTCTGATGCCGGTAAAGTACATGATATATTTTAGTCATTTACTTGTAGATCTTTTCTTTGTTGAAATAAAGTGTTTTGACTCTGTCTAAGATAACACATAAAGTGAGAGCCTTTTGACTTCCAAGAGTCTCTGAAAATTTCCCAACCATTGTCTTGGTCGAAGTTTTGGGCTGTTCTTCATCTTTTTTTTCTTCTTTTTGAGTTTTAGAAAAAACCCCGAAACGAAAGTAGTACTTTCAAAGACCACTTTGATGGATGACCTGTAGGCGTCCCTTGGATCTAATGTAGTATATTTCACCTTTTTTCTGACAGACCATCATTTCAATCATTGTAGCCATGAGTAATTTCTTTACCAACCTTGTATGAATCTGCAGTACTACAAACTTTATACAAGATTTTTCTTTTACCTCTTATGAGGAATACTTGTCTTTGCTCTGATTCTTCCCCTGTTTTCTTTATGACTTTGGATAGCGTCTCTTCAGACTTGGAGTACATTTGCAGAGATATATCAGTTTTATGGGATCCCTTGGCCCCACGGTCAGTTGCCAAAAGTTGGTACACTACGTAACAGATTATTAGATATGAATAAACACAGCAATGGATCCAGAAAAGCATCAGCTAACACTTGAGCCAATACCACGTAAAAATATTTGGCCGTACAACAAGGGAAACATAAACAGTTCAGTCAGAGAGGCTCAGAGGTTGAAAGAGAGCTATGATAGTATGAACAGGCCTACTTGCCAATTGGTCGATTAATTTAATGCTCGTACAGAACTACCTGGACCTTCTTCTGGTCCCCTAAATGCATCAAATAGTCTAGTTTTAGAGATGAATAAACATTTAGAAGTAAGAGTGGTAATTCAAGAGACCAAAGAAGTCCGAGTCGGAGTGGCCTTTCAGAAAGCCACAGGAGTGGAGAGTCGGAGGTTGTTCACTTACTACCCGACTCCGAAGTCCTGTTATTTTATCACATAAACAAAAAACATAGAAGGTAAATCATCAACTGAAAAATTAAATTATCACCATGTAAAATTAATCCTGACCTATTTTATGATTCATGAGATGCATGCTTTAAAATTAACATAGGCAATTCCGATTTTAAGCCCCCTAGTTTTTTAATGTAGTTTTCTAACTTTTTAATCTAGCTTATCACAGTTTAAATAAGCTTGGCTCAGTTAATTGGAAGATTGCAGATAGCTCATGAGGTGATTGAATAGGTAAAAGATTAATCCTCCTACTTACTGCAATAGAGATGACATGAGCCACATTTTCAGAAGCACAGCAGTTATTTGGAATGTTTTCAATCCATTCCAATTTGTATAACACATGCTTTCTGTAAAATGACCACAGAAATTTATGGCAGTTCCACATCACATCAGAATTTCTGATGGCTCCAGTCATTCATCTGTAATCCAGCTAAGCTCCTGTGATACTACACGAAGCCAGCAGTTTATTGCCTGCTTATTTGGGTTAATACTACCACAGTGACCCCATGTAAAGTATTGGCTCTATAAGTCACACTGTCTTGTCAATATTTCCCCTGAGATAAACAGACAACTCCATGCTCATCCTATGTCATCTTTAGAATTATCTGTCCTGGCCATCTGATAGACCATTGAGGGCCATGTTATATGCAGTAACTGAAATACTCTATTGGTTATAAAGCACATGTGTCAAAAGCATGGTTAAAGAATAACTTTGACTTTAAAATGACATGATATCAGTATGGAAAATGTCACATTGATGCTGTTCAGTCGTTCTCTTGAGCCACCATACGTTGTAAAAGAACATCTCTTGTGGATTTAGATATAAGAAACCTATCTTTTTGTAAACTTGAAATTGTAATTATAGCTGTTTGACTTTATATTACCTTCAAGGAGAGTTCAAGTGGTAATTATCTTCTTACAGAATGAAGCATCAATGTTGAAACATAAGGTGCTCCCAAGCAATAATTAGCATACCAACTATATATACAACTGCTTTTAGTTGATGTACCGAAGCTTGGCAAGAATAAAAAGAAGCGTACAGCCCATGAAGCCAATTTTCTTAGATATTATGACAGATCACCCGGAAGTGACGTATCAAGGAGGAGGAAAGAAATGAGATGGAGAATTACCTGCTGAAGCTGAAGCTATCTGGTGATATATAAGATTGAAGAAGCTCTAGATATGCATCAAGATGTATAGCAGAGAATGGTGTCAAAGATAGATATGAAGGCACACGGACAGATAAGGAAAAATAGTTCTCTGTTGGAGCATGATGTATAAGACTCATAGCTTTCATATCACATGCAGCACCAGATATATTATATATAATAGGATTTCATTTTGCTGAGACTTTACAATGATTGTGTATACAATGTACAAGTATACGAAGCCAAATACTTAAGATAAGTAACATTCTATCAATGGCTTAAAAGGCTGCATTTTCAGAACAGTTATCCAATATGAACGTTTACAGATTAAAATACAGGTGTCAAGTATATCACATTTGTCACAATTAGTCTACAAGTTTCGCTATGTGATCAATAAAGAATAGCTGTATCTGTATCTGTATCTGTACATCTTACCCAAAATCGCTTCTCTATTTTTCAAATATTTTTTGGCTTGAGAAGGTCTTTTTGTCTGAACCCTGTCTGTTATGCATGGAATAATTGTCAATCAGGACCAGTGTCCTTCTCACCATATCAGGCTATAACTATATGATTACTATGCGTATTGGCTTCAGGGTCCAATCATGGCATGGCATGAATAATGACCACAGGCGAAACATGTAGCAAAGAGGTCAAGATATCACCCCAAAGGAAGAAAGGTAGCAAAATAGCGTGCACAAAATTTGAGAAACCGTTGTACATCTAACCTGGGCAAATTTGTATTAATCCATTTGGTGAATTTTCAACTAAAACTGGCAAACTCATTGTAATAATTGTGTAGGTAGTAACAGAATGACATAACTCTTCCTGGTTTTGGAAGAATAACCACAAATGAGAATGAAGTCCGATTGATCACTTCTGATCTTGCAAGCATGCCGGTTAACGACCTAGGGTCATGTTTAATGTCTTGTCGTGGTTAATACCGCCATTGATGTAACTAATGGAAGATTCAGGATCCTGTAAGTCCTGGTCTTGCCACATATTAACCCTTTGATAAGAGGACAGCCTCATGTCCATCCTTTGTCAACTTTATCTCTGTCTCATAAAGATGGGTATTGGGGACTGCATTTACAGCAAGTTACCCCTCTATCCTGCTATTTATGGAAGAATAATGTCCTTACTAAATGGCCATTGTATGGGATTTCGTGTTATCTTCAGAATGGTCAAGATCTATGTGTCCTACTTTTTTCTGCATGCATGTAGGGCCTACATAAGTAGCTGTGAATGATGCTGAACTGTTTGTTTTCCAATACTGCTCCTATGTTGTTGAGACTGTTGACACTTTCTAATCATTAACTTAATAACTGTATGTTTGATTGATAATGCTGGTCCAGTGTTTAAACATGCATGTTTTATTTATTTACATGTTCTCACAACTTACATGCATATGTACACAATAATCCTCCTTATTATGAAGTATACATTTTTCCTATTTTTCTTTCAGCAGTCATTTGGACACTTTACCTTACTGTGTCTCGGATTAAGAACTTATCCGTCTGCAGAATCTACAGGTGAGTGCATTTCATGATTATATTTGCAGAGCAAAAAAGGACTATAACTATAAATGTAGATATCATTGTACAAATATAATGCCTGCTTCTCGATATTTGCAAACTACTATTCACAGGCAAGATTGATCATGATACTCGTCTAAAAATGAAAGTACACCGTTAACTCTGAGCCTGTGTGGCAGTTTGCTTGGTGTTGAAAGGAAGCAAGTTACTAACACAATTCATCATTCCTTTCTTTTGCTCATGAAATCTTTGACTCAGTCCAAGATAACACAGAAACAGAGAGCCTTTTGACTCTGAGAATCTGGAAATTTCCTAACCAGTGGCTTGGTTGAAGTCGGTGAAGTTTTGTTGCTTCCCGCTTTTTTAATTGAAAACTAAAAATTGTGGGAAAAGAAAAGTACTACTTTGAAAGGCCAGTTTGATGGATGACTTTTGGTCATCTCTTTCGCCTCCAAAATAACTGACCTGTTGAAACTAACTTTGTCTGCAAAAGTTCTGTATCTGCTGCTTAAAAGAATCTTTGATTCTTGTCATGAAGGACCCATGGTTTCAGTTCGCGATTTTATTCCAAACTCTATCTAAATTGCTTAAATGAACCAATTTTTTATAGTTGATACCTTCAATTATTTTTTTATGTTAATTTGAAATCACAATGTCAAAAATCTCTCATATTTAGTGGAATCTTTTGTTCTTAATCATGTAGATGGTAGGTTACTGGGACAGCTTGAGTACTTCCTTTATAAAAGTATTGTTGGACTTGCTTCATATGACATTTACTTGTTCTTCTATACCTATCTGTAGGTACAAGTATTATAGCACTCCCTACAATCCTCACCTCTCAGGCTGGCTAGTATGAGACCACTCTGACCACAAGTGATGCATGTTTGTGAAGTTGTAATATAACTATTAACTTCCTCCGATGTGACAGACATAATTCACAGTTTGAGATGATTCCAAGCAATTTGAGGGGGGAGGGTTGGTCTTGTAGTAGCGTGCTGGGCTGCCAATCGCTGGGTCCAGGGTTCGAATCCAGCTCTTGCCGAGTCACCTTGACTTATGTTTGATGGCTGTTTCCATCATCCTTCACCTCATTGCCGTGTCCTAATTAGCCTACCAATTGCATAAATACGGGACGTGAAGCCCCACTCATCCATCCGTCCAAGCGATTGGATGCATGTTTGAATGTTTAATTGTTGTCTGTTTGTTGTGTTTCAAATATTTTCTTTTAGGAAAACCACTACCAATTATTTAAATTATGACTTTTTCAGGCCACAAAAAAACTGTGAATTGTTAGAATACTTCATAATTTTACTGGACCTGTTAGCAGGGCGAGTGTAAGCGAACCCTGCAACAGGAAGATGCCCCCTACTCCCTTCGTTGATATGGCCACGGTTGATGTTGTCGCTCTGGAACAACATCAACCGTGGCCACAAGATTTCTCCAGCTTGCCATGGGTTTAAGTCATGGTTTATCAGATGTGGATGAGCATAATATTTAGTTCTTAAAGGCCAAATAACTAAATTAACACCAAATGTAGTGATAAGACTGAACGAGCTGTGATATTGTTGGCTACTGAAAAATTCATGTTTATAAACAAAAATTAAAGGGCTATACACGCTCTCTTGGATAAATCTGCAATCGATAGGGGATTCATGAATGAAACAATAGGCTACTTCTAGATTGTGAGTATAATCTGAAGAGGAAAATGATTAATTATAAAATGTAATTAAATCGTAGTCAAAGAAGTCGTTTTTTATTTGAAATACAAACATACTGCCAGCATTTTACTGAATAAGAATTCCTGTTTTTTGTGGTTTTTCTTTCCTTCTCTTTGTCTTTATCTTTGTCTGCCAAGTTTACATAAAAAGTTGGCAATATCTTTTTTCTCAATGCAAGCTGAACAAACACTGTTAGGAGCAAAATCGATGCTTTGACTGGTTTTTCCAATCCTTTGCAACCTCTGAGCCTCGTGACTGAACCTATTGTAATTGACCAAACGGCATCGATGTTCAAAGCAGTGCAATTATTATTTGAGTATTTGGTGTCACTCAACAGGACAAATGTTAATTAAAGTATAAATGACATAAATTTCTTAATTAGGCCTTTCTAGAATATAGATGTGACTTCCAGGGTTTCTTTTCACTATTATTTTTCCCAAAGGTCGAACATTCAGGCTAATTCTCAATACTTATGGTGACCCATTTTGTCAACAGAATACCATTAGAAACTGTTTTTATAAATCTCTCTAGAGCTTATATTCCAATTTACAAATAACTTGTATAGCCAAGTAGCTTTTTAATCCTTATCACAATAACATAAGCCAGGTTTGCTTAATTGTGTAAGATTGCAGATAGCTCATGTTGTGATGGATTAGGTGATAGAATCTTAGAAAGCTATAAAGTCATCATTAACCTACTTTTTAGAAATATTAACTCAATAGAAACACATATCACTTAGGAAAGAATGTTAATTTGATTTTTTTTCTGGGGAATAAAACATGTTACGTCGATCTGCATTTGAAAGGTATGTTAGAACAATAGGCATTTAACAGATTTTTTCCAATGATGTTTACCGGTTTGTAGAAATTTAATAAGTGTATTTTTGTGAAAAAAGGTATTTTGACATTTTATGTAGCATTTTCGATCAAGAAGAAAAGTCAAGTTTAACTTTAAAACAGGTATCCAGATATATTATTAAATTTTCTATCACACGCTCACTAAGACTATTAACAGAGCAAATACACCAAGAGAATAGCTGTTTTTTCTTTCGTTTTTACTTCTGGTGTGGAAGCTTAAGAAGAGAAAATAAGCAGTCAGCCCATGGAGCCAATTTCCTCAGATATTATGACAGATCACCCGGAAGTGATGTATCAAGGAGGAGGAAGAAATGAGATGGTGAATTAACTGCTGATGTAGAAGCTATCTGCATGTATATACCAAGAAAGATAGAACAAAATTATATCACAGATGTGTGTATATAGATATCAAAAAAGATTTGTGGGCATGGGATTTGACACAAAATCCCTCTTGTCTTTGATGGCATAATTATATCTTGATACATTCAAATGTGATCTTGTGTCATTCCTGTAAGGTATAACCTGGTGTTTTGGACTTCACTTTTAAAGATAAATGGTTATCCTTCCACTCAAAGACAAAAATAATATTATGACAAAATATGATTATATATAGCACCAATTCCAGATAAATAAGTGCTAACCATACTGAATAATACCAATTACTTTCGAGTATCCTATTTCTTTCACCTATCGTCAGTTAATTTAGATATACAATTACCTTGCTATATTTAGTAAGCCTACACAATGCATGAATCAAAATAAGAGTGGCTAGTCTATTCACTCAAAATTAGTGTAATGTCTCGGAACTGTGATCTTCACGTTACTTTTGTTTATGAGGACATAATGAGGTCCTTTTGCCAGTTCTAGTATGTACTATGCACACAGTAATTACCAATCAGAGCCAGTGTGCTGCTCGCCATATCTGGTCATAACTATATGATTATCACCTACTTTTGCCTCAGGCTCCCATCATGGTGCAGCATGAATAATGACCCAGAGCAAAACATGGATCAGACAGGTATAGATATCACCAAGAGAAGAAAGGGTACAAAATATTGGGCATTTGCCTTGAGTAACTGTGAACCAAATTGAGAGAAAAAGAACAAATCGTCGATTGCGAAATGAAACTGGAATAATTATTCAATTGTGAGTGGTAAGAGTCTAAGAGAAGGATATATGACATCTATTGCAATTCTTTCATGAGTAACCTTCGGTGAGAATGAATCTCAATTGATCACTTCTGATCTTGTTAGCATGCTGGTTATTGACATGGAGTCATGTTTTATGGCTTGTCCTGGTTAGTACCCCACAGATGTAACTAATGGAAGATTTAGGATCCGGAAGTCCCTGGTTCAGTACACATCACCCTGGTGATAAGAAGACAGCTTCATCTCTCTCTTTTGTCAAGTTTATATCTGTCTCATAAAGTTGGGTATTAGGGACCGCACTAGTTTATTGTAAGTTAGCCCGAATAGGCTGACGAGAGTTAATTGAGAAAGAATTACCTTTTTAGATGCTCACAGGACCTGATTACAAACTTTCTAACGTCAACCAGATCTGTGAGCAGAACAAAATCAATTGTTCTGTTATTGGAAGAAAATGATGATGGATTTTTTAATATTTTTATATGGACAATATTTAATCATTATCATGTGTCAGAGATTAGGCATCTCAGGACGAACAAATTCGTAACTTGATCTTCACTGCCAGACTGTTCTTATGTGAATGTATTTATTGGGATAGGTTCTTGCATATAATTACAGTGTCCACTTTACAATATTTTGCATTTACTGTTTATTCACAGCACAATATTGAGATGCTTCATCTTTGACAAACAATATCACTCTTGTCTCAATTATCTCAGGTCTGTGAGGCATTTTTTATAAGTGGCTGGTCACATGACAATCCTCTGGTGAATCAGAGACTCTTTGACCAGTCTGCTGGAGAGAAAGTAGAACTCTGCTTGGAGCAGCCAAAGCCAAGCCATTGTTCTTTGGTGGTGGTCATAGAATTTTCAGGGATGCCAGAAGGAAAGGCGGGTGGCAGGGGCGGTCACACGATAAAGGGCAAATAATGTTGGCGCCAACTTTACCTTACACAATTTTAATAGAAAATCAATGATAATTTTGAATGTCTAATCACTAATTTGTGCCCCAAATTATTAAAATAAGGAAGAATAATACTTTTCTTTAGATAAAAAGGGCACACCTTTCTCCCCCCCTGCCCCCCTTGGACAAGAATCTTCACTAAATCTGTGTAAACAAACTAGTGGCTGCGCTGCTTCCAAATTCCAAAAGTTTCCACAAATCTCCAAAGTTGTTGCTTTGCTGGAATGACTTTTAAACTTTTTTGTGTTTTCCAAGATATTTGAAGACTAAAGAACTACTTTCAGTAGCTAGTTGATTAATGGCCTGTAAGCTTCTCCTTTACCTCCTCTTACCCTGAAAATAATGGTAACTTGATCTTCACTGCCAGACTGTTCTTATGTGTCTACAAAAGTTCTTTAATTTATTCAGGCAGCCATTTTCTTTCTGCTCTTTAGATTAATCGTTATCCTTTCATATAAATGAGCTATCTGAGTTGTACCATTATAATTTAAAAATTGTTCTGAATCTTAAATCCAAATTTTGCTCTTCAGAAAAAAAAATTTAAAGATGCCATATGTTAGTGATGGCTTTTTGGTTTTCATTGATGTTTGTAGAAAATCATATTATGGTGTTCTTTGTGACGTTACATAGTATGTATGAGTCCTGAGTTTTTCTTTCTGGCCCCACATTGCATTCAGGACAAAAGACTCAAACATTTCATGTCCCGAATGTTTTATTAGAAAGAAAGTCTAATTTTACTTTAAACTGAAGTTCAAATATATTGTTCTCTTTTTTCACCACAGTATAATAGCCCTGCAGTGAGTGATAACAGAGCAAGAACTACAAGACAATCACTGTTTTTTGTTTCATATTTACTTCTCGGTATTGAAGCTTAGGAAGAGAAAATAAGCAGTCAGCCCATGGAGCCAATCTTCTTAGGCTATTATGACAGATCACCAGGAAGTGATGTATCAAGGAGGAGGAAAGAAATGAGATGGAGAATTAACTGCTGAAGCGGAAGCTATCTGGTGATAGGTTGGATTGAATATTCCCTGTACGTTTGTATCAGGACAGATAGACCAAACTGATATGAAATATACATGAATGCAGAAATCAAAAAAGATATGAGAAACAAGTTATTCGGAGAACATGGTACTTGACACGAAATTGTTGTTGTCTTTGATGGAATTTATCACAATACAGTCGAATATGACCTTTTGTCATTTGGTGAGGGGTCAGACAGCTTAGTGTTTTGAGCTAGGCGTAGAATAAAACGATTGTTCTCCTACTTAAGGATGCTCATAATATTACAGCTTAGTACGATTTTAGAGGCCTTTAGTGTCCATTCAAGATAAATAAGCTCATCAATCTTCTCCCCTCCCATATACCTGTGTCCGGTGCCTGTCATCAATCGATGTAGATGCATAATTTATCTTCCATATTTTATACTATGCATAAATTAGCATTCAATTTGCAAGCCTAATCATAGAAAATCGGTGTTCTTCACAGTGATGTCTTCTCTGTTCTTCAGGTCGTCCTTTGTGCATGAGCCTGATGACGTCTTGCCAGTTTTTGCATACATATAGTAATTACCAATCACAGCTAGTGTCCTACTCGTCATATCTGGTCATAACTATACGATTATTACCTACTTTGGCCTCAGGGTCGATCATGATGAGGCATGAATAATGACCTAGGGCAAGACATAGATCAGAATGGTCAAGATACCACTGAGGGAAGAATGGTACAAAAGTGTGAACTGTAAGGGAGAAACTAATCTGTGGCAAAGAAAGAAGAACAAATTCTCAATACTGTAGCAAAAATAAAACTGTTGAATTCATTTAAGAATGAGTGATAATTCTGATGACTAATGAAAGACAAAATATAGGCACACACCATCATTTCACTGAAGAGTAACCTTCAGTGAGAAAATATCCTATTTATCACTTCTTGTTAGCATGTTGGTTATTGACCAGTGTCATGTTTTATGGCGTGTCCTGGTTAATACTCATGAGATGTAACTCAAGTAAGATATAGAATATTGACGACCCTGTCTTACCACACATTACATGTATCCCTGTTAGGGCCCTGCACGGGACTAGATTTTTGTGTCACTCCCGTCCGTTCTTTCCAAATCTGCTCCCACTCCCGTCCCGTTCTAGGCATTACAATGACAAAATTTTCCGAATTTTGACCCACTCCCGCCAAATTTTGTCAAGTTCAGTCCCGTTCCCGTCCCGTGCAGGGCCCTAAATTCCCTGTGTTATAAGACGACAGCTTCATGTCTCTCCTTTGTCAAATTTAATGCTGTTCCATACAGAAGGGTATTGAGGCTGCATTTATTGCAAATTGCCCAAAAATACAGAACTTCATTGCAAAAAAAAGAGCTACCGCTTTCTCTTCAGGTGTGGTTTTACATTCGTTAGTAATATCGTTGAACTTAAGTTTTTGGACTCATAGGTTAACTTCTGACTCAATTAACTTGATGGAAAGTCTAAAAGTAGATTATTCAAATAAGCCAGACTCAAGAATTGAACCCTACTGAACCACTTATCAGGATTCCACCCATCTTCCTAACTGCTCCCCATGGAATCTAAGCAACTAACTATGCAACTGTTGCTTGTGACAATGTCTCTACTGCCATTGTGTCTAATTTCAAAAAGTGCTTTTCAAAAGACTTTAGATATTCCAAATAGGACTATGAGGATATTTGAAAAGGTCAAATATCCCCCAAGATGCTATTTGGATATTTCATCAGGCCCTATTTCATCAGGTGATATTCCATCTTAAGCTTTGGCCTACCATATGGAGCTTTGGCAGCTGCCAATTATTCTACGGGTCATATTTTTGGTTCCAAAATATCCAGCAGAGGAGGCTTCGACTTTTTAGGCCCTGGCGTGTATTGCACTTCATTTACATTGGAGTGCCCTCTTGTGTTGTAGAAGAGTTGGCAGTTCATGACAGCCCAAAGTTCTAACAAATAGTGTCCAAATAGTTCCTAAACATGAGACACTATTTGTACGCAGAAGAGATGGCTGTCAAATATATTATGACAAAGTTTCTAACATAGCACATTAGAACTTTAGGAAAAGTTCAGTAGAAAATGTGGCATGGTTGCACTTTTTGGATATTTCGTGACGGATATTGGCAAAGCATGGTGAGGGGAGAAGATATTCTGACAAAGACCTATTTCAGTGTCTGGCATGCAAAAAGCAGCCCGATTTGCATATCGGGCACGTAGACCTTTCGGCTGTAACAACTGTTCCCTCAATAGCAGATGAGTTGCTTAATTGGCATATCCCACTTACAGGCGGCCTACACTGAATGTTTATGTTTAGGCCTATGTTATTTTAATGCTATTTCAAAACTCCTCGCTTACTTCAACCCTTCAGTGCATTGGAGGCACAGTCATACACCTTACATTCCTAAGAACACCAATAACAAAATTAGGGGCTCCAAAAATGCATTTTCTCTTCTAACTTATTTTTCATACATATTTGACAGATCGAACTATCATATTAGCTGCCCCGTCATTATCTCAGGTCTCAGCTATATATGACATTTTTAACTTGAGATTCCAGTCTATATTAAGTTTGTCCAGATTGAGTTTGTCAGGCTTCCAGAGTAAGTAATCTGATAACTTTGAGTCTGTTGTTAGGCTGGTGTAAGGCTATTCAATCGGAAACAATTAGTATTCGCCGTTTCTTTGTCCACTGCTCTGGGAGACCAACCAAGTTGCCAAGATATGAAAAAGACAACAAACGGAGCTATGTCTCACTTATTTGGACATCTCATTCGATAGAGGTGACAGGAGCACAAGTCAGATCAAAGCAAACAACAGAAAATGATTGGATCTTGGATTAAATGATCAGATGTGAGTCCTGATTATAGCGTATAATAATGGGCTAAGAAGATGGATGCAGGTTACATATATATATATATATATATATAATATATATATATATATATATATATAAGTTTTTACATGAAACAGTTATAGAATATTACATTTTGTAGCAGCTGAGTGGCTGAGTGCTTATAAGGTGCTCGCCTGTTGTGCTGAAGGTCTTTACCTGCATGGGTTCGAAGCCTGAATGGGGAAACCAAAATTTTCAGTTCACCTTCATAAGCAAAATCCCAGCAGGATGTCGTTCAGATGAGACATTAAATTGGCAGTCCCTTGTATCAGTGTCTGTCCTGGGCAAGTAAAGAATCCCTCAAATAAGGTAAATGTATAACATTTTGAGGACTCCAGCTCTCTCTCCCATCTCATCATCAACCCTTGTGAGTGCCCTGAACTGGGCTTAGAGGGCTGCACTTACCAAATCTTTCTATCTATCTATTTCTCTGTTTATCTTAAATAAAATGCCAATTCATTTTCTTTGGTGCCGACAACCACTCCACTGTTGTGACGCAGAATGTCTCCACAGTCTATTGCTCTTGTGCGAGTCTATTTTGGTGCATCATTCATCATCTGAGTGTAACAATTACTGGAAGGCTAAGTCCCACACTCTTCATTGGCCACTAAGGGCATCCTTGATTCCTAATTTATGGTTACAATGGTCATTGGCACTAGATCAGAGCAATTGCCTCAGGCTTATGTAAATAGCAGTCACAAAAGTTATGGTCACTTTAGCCAACCCTGACGGGCTTGATATTTCAAGTTAGGTCTTCGCTTAAAAGTAGACGGAAACTATAATCTTGAAATGCCGTACCCGAAATTTTAATTTTTACAATTATCACAAAATGAAGTTGATCAAAATTATTTTAAGGTATTAACAACCATCTCAGTAGAGAGAACGGAAAACCGGAATATGATATCAAAATGCATCATGTGTCAGTCAAAGAGTAAATCGAAATATAACCAGCGGAACTTCCTTTGCAAGATCAATTCCTTACCTATTTCTCAGGCTTATGTCTGCATATCCAGGTTTTTTTTTCTGTAAAAGTTCCAAATAGGCTTGTACACAGTTGTGCTTGTACTCCTGACTTAAACGACATCACATGCAGTATGGGACAAGAAAGTATTGAAAACTTATGTCCGAGGTTACGATCCTTAATTTGCCTGGTACCATGGTCATCGGGAAGAATTCTGTATACCCTCAAACACCCTTCAAGATAACATAAACTAACAGAATGTTAATAACTGCAATTTCGACATCAATAAAACATAAACACCACACAGACACAAATTAACAAAGTCTGGAAGCATGTTACTTAATAATACCAGTCATCATCATTTGTTCTTCCTCATTCCCATCTCATATGGATTCTTGACCTGCCCCACTTCCAAAGATGGCTGGTAGCCTTGTTCAATGCTCAGGTACCATATTATAAATTATCCTATCACCTAATCCATCACCTCATGCAATATCTGCAACCTTGCAATTAAGCAAACCTGGAATGTAAATTGTGATAAGCCAGATTATGAAGCTCGTTGGCTGCAGTAGTTATTTGCCAATTAGAATTGCAATAGGGCTTTAGAAAAGCAATAGCCCATAAATCATGGCATATGGCAAACTTCAATATGCCTGATAGTAACTTAAATGTCATCAGTATATGATTTACTTTCAACACTTCCTGGCTTGGGTTGGCTAAAGGTTTCAGTTGTAGTGTATTTATGCACCAAAATTCTTCATTTAAATGAATATTTAATGGCGCAGAAGATGTATCCAAAATGGGAAATCATGCTGCCAATATCACTGTGTGGCCATATTGCCATATATATCTCTGTATGCTTCATTGTATTAAGAGAAAAATATCTCAAGTTGGTATTGTGGAAGATAATTCACCAATTGGTTGAGTGAACAGTTTCATGCGAAAAAAATTGTTTGGTCTGAATATAATTAGATTAAATTAGTAATTTGCTTCTTATTCCTGCCCCTTCTTTCAAGAATTATTGTGCGAAGCATTATAGTATAAAAATAACGTGCGAGCACTTTAAGCAGCCCGAAATGTCAACATGATATAGGCTTACCAAGCACTGGGCAGCTGCCATCCTTAAAATATAGCAGTAGACCCACAGTGGATCCAGACCTTCATGGCTAAATGCACAAGGCAGCCACATGGCCAAGCACATTGCAAACATGCTGCATGCAAGTTCAGCTGACCTTTGACATCATGGAAAGAAGCTATTTTTTTTCTTTATTAATTTGTATTGTAACGGTGTGGCACCAAAAGTTTATTGTCATGATTTAAAATTCAGGAGAGGCTGTATGATAAGTTTGAATGAGATTGGTAAGCAAGGGCACCCATGGTTATGGTCATAAGTTTTGGCAAAATTTCTTCAGTAAGAGCTGCCGCTTCGCGCTGCTAATAATATTGAACATTGGTATGTCATTGACATCTAGAAGCATTATTTTTTATAGAGAAACGTAAGAAGTCCATTAGATGTTTTTTTGTCTCTACACCTTCCTTACAGCTGGTCCAATTTGAGGGGGTCAGCTTCCTGTGTCATGTCGTTTATCGTCTCAAGAGGATTTTGACTGCTCCAGTGATCTTGATGTTACATTAGGTTCAGAGACATCTTTGATTCTTAATGCATTGCTGGAAGAGTCACTAGCACAACACTGTAAACTCAAGAGGGTCAATTGATGGTGAAGCAGTATTGCTTGAATGACTCTCTGTGTATCCAGCTCGACTCTGAAATAGTTGTTACCTTGTTAGCTATCTTTTATTAGTCTGCCATGTGATTTCTGATAAATTCATAGCTTTCAAACAGCAACTGGTCTGCATTTCATATCCCGCTTCCACTTCAAATCATCGCATACTGAATATTTGTTGGTAAGTGGAAGAATGTTTCAAATGGTCTTTTTGTCACCAAGACTATATGAAGCATTAAGAAATGGACTGTGGTGTGGGAGCTAGCATAGAGGAAGAATCGCTACAAAGAGACACAAAAGTCAAATCCGCCATGAAGAAATACTATTATTGCTTGTCTGGTCAAGTGATACTGGATGTGACCCCTCTGCTTTGAAATTTGATGCAGATTGGTCAATTACAAAGGGTTCAGTCGTGAGGCTCAGAGGTTGAAAAGGAAGTGTGGAAACCAGCCAAGGTATCGATTTCACTGCCAACAGCTTTCAGGCTCCATGGAGAAAAAATATCTTGCAAACTTTTTAACACAGCTTTGCAGACAAAGATAAAGACAAAAAGAAACAAAAAAGGCAAAAACTTGGAATTCTTTAGCAGCCAGCTGCCGAATGGACGCTAGTTTGTCAAATGAAAAATAACTTCTTCCTCTCTGTGATCTAATTATAGTTAACAGTTATTTGCCTCTTCGTCCTAAGTTCACCGTATAAACCTAGCTTAATTTGTGCTTCTAACATCAAAAATAGGCATGTGAAAAGCCTTTTAGTTCTTGATCATAATATTATCCATATTCAGGCCTTAAAAGTATAATTATTCACAACCAAAATGGACAATAGGTTGATCTTTATATCTCAAATTATGCCATAAATGATTGAAATGATTACCATGTATAGAACGATTTGGGGTCAATGTACAATATCGAGTTTCTTTAACAAAACTTCAAATGTATCTCTGTAACATCTAGGAAACGATTTATCTAAAGCGCAGGAAACTTTCTACCGGAGTAAATAACAGAACTTCAACAGACAAACTTTGGCTGACCAGATCAGTTATAATGGAGTCAAAGAAGGAGCTTACAGGTCATCCATCATACTGTCCAATCAAAGTAGTGCTTTGCTTTTCTGATTTCTTTTTCAAACTAAAAAAAGCATAAAAAAGTACAGAGATCTAGAACTGCAGAAATTTTCAACAAGTTCAACCAAGTCACTAGTTCAGAGATTTTTTCCATGAATTCTCAAAAGTCAAACGGTTCTCAGTTTCTATATTAACCCAGACTGAGTCAACATTTTTTTAACACTGAGAAAAGAAAGATGACTACAAGAAGTTGTTTTCTTCTTTCCAAGACAAGGAAAATTGTCCAAAAAGTCTCGTCATTTGAACTGACCTAAATCAGCAGAAAGTTGTGAAAATACCTTTGTGTTTGAGCAGCATAGCAAAAAAATACAAGGAACCAGGATCAAATGAATGAAATGATAGTGTCCACATCATAGTGAAACAAATGTTCAGTATATTTTCATTCATCACAACAGAACCATTTGCACAGAATCTGATATTGACCATTCTACAGGTAGTTATTCAAGGTCCTGTTGATATCTATGGGGAAATAATTCGTGAATAAACTCCTGTATTTGGGCAAATTGCAGTAAGTGCAAACCCCCAATGCCTACCTTTATGAGACAGAGATAAATTTGACAAAGGAGTAACATGAAGCTATCTTCTCATATCACAGGGGCAATGTGTTCTCTTCAAAGAAATGGCAATAGATTTTTTAAACTACTGATTTCACTCGTTTTACATGTTTTTTAGATCTATTTTTATTCTTGTTTGTGAAAAAATACATAAATCTATTTTAATACATGAATAACATATTATGATAATAATTTCTCTTACCACTCATATTCGAATATGTTTGCCTGACAGATTTTCTTTACAGCAGAAGAGTTGTGCCTTCTCTAATTTCTCATATTTGGTGAAGAATAGTTTCCTACTATTTTGCAAGCTTTCTTCCTTCAACGATATCTTGACCTCTCTGATCCATGTCTTCCCCAGGGGCATTATTCATGCCCCATCATGATTGCACCCTGAAGCCAATACAGGTGATAATCATGCAGTTATGGCCAGATATGGGGAGTTGGACACTGGCCTTGATTGGGAATTACTGAGTACGTACTAGAACTGGCTGAAAGAAAGAGAACCTACACTGCTTCACAAAGAGTCCTTGTGTGAAACCTTTCGTGGTTGATTCTGTATTTTGGTAGTTCATTGACATCTTGAGGCATTACTTGAGAATTTTTATGGAGAAGCATAAGAAGTCAATTAGACGTTGATGTCTTTACACCTTCCATACAGAGCTCTGGTCCACTTCGAGTGGGTCAGCTTCCCGGATTAGGTCTTTTATCATCTCAAGAGGTTTTTGACTTCTCTAGTGACCTTAATAGATACGTTAGGCTCTATGGCATCTTCGGTTGTACTGTAAATAAATTTCCAGAAGGGTCACTACCATCAAATTTATGAGGGTCATTTAAAAAACTGTCATTTGATGCTGATGTGGAACTTTGTAACCTCTGCAACATCTGCGCGTAAGTAGCAATCACTTCAGTCTTATTTAGAAGAAGATAAACAATATTCTTTGTACCGGAAAGTATTTTTTGGCATTCTTACCATTTCAATCTTACCTTCACGTTTTATTTTGTGAATTAAACTTATATCGTATCGTATCATATATTATGTGCATTTCGTTTTTGTGGTTTTAGGAACTGATATTGAAGAATTTTGTTAGATGTTAGAGTCGGCCCTCCAGAGGCAATAAATATGTTCATATTGCATATACAATATTCTAACTGTCAGAAATATCGTCGGTCGCCAACCCATAAAACTGACAGGTCTCTGCAAAAGTACAGCAAGTTTGGCCATATCAAGGGCAATAAAGGAACTATAGAAGGACCGCAGTCAGATAAGGTCAATCCATTCTTCATATTCGAGGGAACAGAATTCTTGAAGAGATTTTTGTTGTGAAACCAAGCTATCCCATTTGAAATGTTTTGAATGGTGCTGATCAACAAAGTTAATGTATGGAAAAAAACATTTATGTCCAATCAAAAGTGAGAAGATCTTTGAAATTATGAAATCGACAGCTTTCCAATCAGTGAAGATATGAAGCTACGTTTATGTAAATGAAATAAAAACATTTAAATCAAATCTGACTGCATGACATTGCAACATTAGGCAAAAAGGTCTTTTGAAAGGGATCAAGAATTCACCCGAGGAAAGAAAGCAAGAAGCTGCCTCTGTAAATCAAAGAACGTTTGTAGACCAAGTCTGGCTGACCAGGTCCATTATTATCGGGGTAACAGGAGTTAAAGCAGCAGCCAACAGGTCATCAATCAAACTAGCTACTGAAAGTTGTACTTTGGTCTTCTGCGTTTCTTTTTTTGTGTCACAAACTCGAATGACCAAAAATAACAAAGATTGTTGGAAAGCACAAAACTTTAAACAGTTACTTCGGCAAAATGACAAGATCCTTGGATGCAGCCAGCCATGCCATGGCACACATTGCCATAAAGAGTTTCATATCCCATGAGCATTTATGAAGTGCCATCAAAGCCTGCGTTTTTTTAGTTATTCAGACACTTGGCTGTTGTCAGCTGGAAAATAGCTGATTATAAAAACATGAAAATAATGCAATTACCTTGTGAGAAGAAAAGATGAGAGAGAACGGAAATTCTCAGTTTTTACAGACAAATTAGATTATGTCAAAAGATTGACTTTGCAAAATATGTGGAAAGACTAAGTGTAGTATCACCGCAAAATGGTTTTCTGCCCAAATTTACCACCAAATTCAACCCTTAAATACTATGCTGAAACAGGGCTTGTTATTCAACTAGACTGGCATGGGGAAGAGCTGATTCTGTTAGAAAGCTTTCTTAAGATTTTTTTTTTTTTCACAAAAGGTCAGCCACTCTAATGTACCAGGTAGGCATCTACAATCCTCGCATAAAAGGCAGTAAATCTGGCCAAATGTGTATGCCCAAAGTTCATAAAGTCACTATCAAATAGCCACAAAAGCTCACAAAAGACTGTAGTGGATTTGGTCATAGTCTTTTCTCACTTTGCCAAAGTCCCCTATAAATGGCAATTATGCTGAAATCTCATTGGCCCAGAGTAAAGACTATATTGGATTTGGTCATAGAAAAGACCTTGCCCAAAGACCCTAGATCTTTGATCCTGCAATCTCATTGGATAAGCTGCAGTGCAGCGCCATCTGTAGTTGGTATTTGTAACTGCAGTGGATTTTTGTAACTCTGTAAGCTACCACCAGAGTGCTGCAAATGCAGCCGACTTGACTGCCCCCTTGTGCATGTTGTGACTAAGTTGAATTACATGGCAAAATTTGCAAGTTGTAAACAGTGGATTGCAAGACCTGGTGGATGGTGTTTCTCCATAGTTTTATTAAATATGACAAGCTATTTATTTATGGATATATCCAGAAGAGAGTGCAGTGGTATGTTTAAATAGTAGGCTGCCTATGCTGTTCAACCCTCTGGGACAGAAGCTGAGGAAGTCTTCTCAAAGGTCAGTGTGCATGTTTTGGACAAAAATGGTCCTGGACTCCTGTTGTCAAACAAAATTGCTAAATGGAGCAAAAGATAACATTTTTCATCACACCCTACATTGGATAACTTGATTTACAGGACATGAACTTGTCAGATAAAGAATGTCATGTAGACAGCAAGAAAACTGGCCATGAAAAAGCGGTTGGCCTAATTAATGCCTAATATTGTCAATAGCAAATCTAATCTTGTATCTAATGTTGTGCTAATCTTCCATGTTGTGCTCTAATATCTATTTTTAATTTCCAATGAATGGGAACATGCTTAAAAATTGTAGGCCACGTGCAGTGGTGTCCTATAGGGGGGCACGGGGGGCACATGACCCCCATATTGGACCTGTGCCGTCCAGGTGCCCCCCATATGAACTTTTCAACCTTGGCTAAAATATACAATTAGTATTATGGGTGCCCCCCCAGAGAATCGCGTGCCCCACCAGGTGCCCCCGATTCGCGACCCCCTAGTTACGCCACTGGCCACGTGTTCAACTTGAAAGTATTAGGGGGTGACCATTTAATATCAAGGGGGCAGTTTTTTAATTATTTCTTGCTGAGGTTTGGTGAAATAAGTAATTCTTTTCGGCAGTCTTGAAATGAATAATTTCTTCATAAGGCATTGCTTGAGCTAGAGGAATATACGTGGACTTTTAGTCTAGGGCCTTATGTCAGAAAATATGGGTTCGTGTGCGTTAAGACAAGAAGTTTGCCAACATATTCCATTTGAAAGCAAATTTTATCAGTTTTCCAATGGTATATGTTGGCAATTTTTATTTTGATGTCTTCATGGTCAAATCGCCCTCCAATAATAGGCCCTATTTTGGCCGATTTTAGTCGATTTTCGCCTTTTTTTTTGCTAATTCTAACTGTATCTTCAGAGATATTGAATTTTCTGGGCTTTTTTTGCACTCTTACTTGTGTATTATATACCATATGAAAGGATATTTTCTCAGCTTTCAAACAGTATATGTTCCAAATTTTTATTTTGACAAATTCATGGTCAATTTGCCCTAGAAAGAATAGGCCATATTTTTACCTGCTTTCTCCGTAATTTTTGCCCCTTCTAACGGTATTATCAGAAATATTACATTATCTGAGCTATTTTTCACTCTCACTTTTATATTATATACCATATTAAGGGATATCTTCTCAGCTTTCCAAGGGTATATGTTGGCAATTCTCATTTTGATTTCTTCAGGATCAAATCAACCTCCAAAGAATACGCCATATCTTCGGTGAATTTTTCAATAGTTTGGCCAGTTCCAACAGTTTTTTTATAAACATTACATTTTCTTGACTATTGTTCTACTATCACTTTTGTATTTGACAGCAAATTAAAGGATATTGTCTCAGCTTTCCAATGGTATATGTTGGCATTTTTTATTTTGATGCATTCAAGATCATATCATTCTCCAAATATTAGGCCCTATTTTCCGCAGATTTTTCTCTGTATTTCTGCCAATCTAACAGTATTTTCAGATGTATAGTATTTTCTAGGCTGTTGTTACACTCTCAATTGTTTATTATATGCCATGTTAAAGGATATTTTGTCAGCTTTCCAATGGTATATTTTGGCAATTTTTATTTTCATGTCTTTATGGTCAAATCACCCCCAAACTGTAGGCCCAATTTTTTTCCTGATTTTAACTGTATTTACACCAATTCCAACAGTATTTTCAGATTTATTACATTTTCTTAGCTGTTCTTGCCTTCTCAGTTGCACTAGTCTATCATATACCATATTAAACAATGTTTTCACAGCTTTCCCATGGTATATGTTGTCAATTCCAATTTTGATACATTCATGATCAAATCACCCTTCAAAGACGAAACCCTATGTTCGCCTATTTTCTCCGTATTTATGTCAATTCTAACAGTATTTCAGATATAATATGTTTTCTCGGCCGATGTTCCATCCTCAATTGTGTATTATATACCATATTGAAGGCTATTTTCTCAGCTTTCCACTGGTATATGTTGGCAATTGTTATTTTGATGTCTTCATGATCAAATCACACACGAAACAACTGGCCCTACTTTTTATGATTTTCTCCATATTTTTGCCGATTCTAGCAGTATTTTAGAAATATTACATTATCTGAGCTGTCTTGCACTCTCACTTGTATTGGTGTATCATATACCATATTAAAGGATATTTTGTCAGCTCTCCAATGGCATATATTGGCATTTCCGAGTTGATACATTCATAATCAAATCACCCTGCAAAGAAAAAGCCCTATGTTCGCTGATTTTCTCCGTATTTTTTTCCAATTCTAACAGTATTTCAGATATGTTTTCTGGTCTGATATTCCATACTCAATTTGTTGTAATGCCATGCTGAAGGATATTTTCTCAGCTTTCCAATGGCATATGTTGGCAATTTTTATTTTGATGTCTTCATAGTCAAATCACCCTCAAAACCACAGGCCCTACATTTGATGATTTTCTCCGTATCTTCACCGATTCTAACAGTATTTTTAGAAATATTACATTATCTGAGCTGGACTTGCACTTTCACTTGCACTGATGTATAATATACCATATCAAAGGATATTTTCTCAGCTCTCCAATGGTACATGTTGGCAATTTTAATTTTTGTACATTCCGGATCAATTCACACTCCAAAGAATAGGGCCATATTTTCACTGTATTTTCGCTGATTCTTACAGTATTTTCAGAAATATGACATTTTCTGAGCTGTTCTTGCACTCTCACTTGCACTTGTTTATTATATACCATACGGTCCATACCAAAGGAGATCTCAGCTTTTCAATGGTTTATGTTGGAAATTTTTATTAGACATCTCTGATTCTCTATGGTCCAATATTTCTTCAAACAATTGGTACTGCCGACATGAATTTGTTCAGTTATGAAATTACACCTTGTTTAATGTCCCTTGGATTTTTTATGGTGGCCATTTTAAAATTGAAGTTGACAGCAGTAAAACCCCCTAGATATTATAGGTTTAATATCTCAAATGAAAGCTGATATCAAGGGCTATCCATCTACATCCATTTTGGACGACTAGGAATGAGTTATCTGGCGATTAGGATAGGTGGAATTGAAACTATATGGCAGAATTTTGTGTTTTCGAGGAGATTTTTGACACTAACGGCAACATTTATTTGCTTCAGGAGTGTTGACAGTAAATATTAACAAGAAAAGCAAGGTACCAAATGAAAGCTGACATCAAGGGCTATCCACTAACATACGTTTTTGGTTGGCTAAAAAGGAGTAATCTAGTGATTGAGATAGGTGGAATTGAAAATACATTGTAGGATTTTGTGTTTTTTCCGAGGAGATTTTTGAGACAGACAACATTTATTTAGCTTTAGGAAGTTTACAGTTGTAGTAACAGGGAAACCGAAGTGCCCAATGAAAGCTGACATCAAGGGCTATACATCAACAACCATTTTGGTTGGTTAAAAAGTGTTAGTGATTAGAATAGGTTGAATTGAAAATGCATCGTAGGATTTTGTGTTTCTGATTAGATTTTTGACACGGACAGCAACATTTATTTAGCTTTTGGAATGTTTAACAGGTAATTACAAGGAAACCAAGGTGCCATATGAAAGTTGAAATTAAGGGCTATTAATCTACATGCATTTTGATTGATACAAAATGGGTTATTCAGTGATTAGGATAGGTGGAATCAAACTACAAGGAAGAATTTTGTGTTTCCGGGGAGATTTTTGACAGTGACCGTATTATTTAATTTGGTTTAGGAGAGTTGACAGTACTAGTAATAATACGGAAACCAAGATGCAAAATGAAAGCTGACATCAAGCGCTATCCAACCACATCCATTTTGATTGGTTGGAGTTATCTAGTGATCTGATTGGCAAGATGAGAAAAAAATAAGTTTTTTTTATTCCATTCATTTAACATTAACGATGATGGCAGGACAATAAATTTGAATTATTAAGGATAGAGTCTAATGATTTCGAAATGAAGATGATATACAATTCAATATCAGGAAAATATAACAGTACTATTGAACAGTGAATCATTAAGACTGTGAACATATTTGAACAGCTATATCATTTAGAGGTTTCCACATCTGTTAATCATCTCATTTTAGTTGGCATGCATTGAGAACTTTTATTAGTATATAATCATTGTAATTTTCATAAAAACTATGGCAAAAACATATGAGATGACAAATCAACACATTGTAGTGCCTATACCAAGAAAAAGATTAAATTTCAGTGTTTTTCTCCTTGCGACACATGCATTGCTTGACAACCTTTGCTAATTACGATACTGTAATTATTGCCAAATTATTTAAATCATACTGATGTGGTCAAAAGTATGAAAGTAAAACCCCTACAACCCTTTTTGAGCTATTCTCAATGACCAATGGGTTACATTAAACATCGCTGAAGGAGAAAAAAACATGGATTTTTATTTATAGGCCTATGCTTCAATGATCATTAATAACCCCTAATGTAGAATAGGTGCTTTTGGCATAAAAACCCAATTTCAACACTGAAAAATATTTTTTGATGGCAGAACCAATAGTTAGAGGAAACATTTGACCACAGAGATGTCAAAATAAAATTGCTAATGTATACCCTTGGAAAGTTGAGATAATAAATTCTAATTTGGTAAACAATACCACAAGTGCAAGTGAGTGTCCTAGAACAGCTAAGAAAAAGTAATATGTCTGATAATAGAATGGGCAAAAATACACCGAAAATCAGTGAAAATATGGCTACTTTTTTGGAGGCAATTATATCATGATGAAGACACAGAAATTGAAATTGCCAACATATACCATTGGAAAGCAGAGAAAATATCCTTTAATATGGTATATGATACACAAGTGCAAGTAAGAGTCCTAGAACAGCTTAGAAAATAAAAATTTCTGATAATAGAATGGGCAAAAACACACTGAAAATCAGCGAAAATGCGCCCTATTTTTTGGAGGCGATTTGATCATGAAGACACAAAAATTAAAATTGCCAACATAAACCATTGGAAAGCTGAAAAGACATCCTCCAATATGGTATATGATACACAGGTACAATTGAGAGTGCAAGAACAGCTCAGACAATGTAGATATTTCTGAAAATACTGTCAGAATTGGCGAAAATATCGTGGAAATTGGAAAAAATCGGGCGTGTATTTTGGAGGTGATTTGACCATGAAGACTTAAAAATAAAGGTTACGGAGATACACCATTGGAAACTGAGAAAATAACCCTTAATATGGTATATAATACTCTAGTATGACTGGAATATCAGCTCAGAAACTAAATATCTCTGATATATTGTTACAGTTGACAAAAAAGCGGAGAAAATTGGCGAAACATAGGGCCTATTGTTTGAAGGGTGATTTGATCCTGAATCTTTCAAATTCGAATTGCCGACATTTATGATTAGAAAGCTGAGAAAATATCCTTTAATATAGAATATGATACACTAGTGCAAGTGATAGTGCAAGAACAGCTTAGGTAATGCAATATTTCTAAAACTACTGGCCAAATTGGTGAAAATATTAGTGAAATAAGCGAAAGTGGGGCCTATGGTTTGGAAGGTGATTTGACTTTAAAGACATCAACATAAAAATTGCCAACATGTACCATTGGAAAGCTGACAGAATATCATTTAACATGGTAGGCCTATATAATGCAGAAGTGAGAGAGCAACAACAGCCTACAAAATACCATATATCTGAAAATACTGTTAAAATTAGCACAAATACAGAGAAAATAAGCAAAAATTGGGCCTTTTCTTTGGCAGGTTATTTGATCCTTATGCATCAAAATAAGAATTGCTCATATATATCATTTGAAAGCTGATAACATATCCTTTTATACGCTATCAAATACAAAATTGAGAGTGGAGAAATATCCCAGAAATTGTAATATTTCGGAAAAAAATACAGTCAGAATCAGCAAAAATAAAGAGAAAATCGGCAAAAATAATGCCTATTATTAGAAGGTTGAGTTGATCCTGAATGCATCAAAATGAAAATTGCCAACATATACCATTGGAAAGCTGATAAAATATCCTTTAAAATGGTATATAATAAACAAGTGAGAGTTGAAAATAGCTGAGAAACAATGTTATATTTCTGACTATGCCATTAGAATAGGCAAGAATACGTGGAAAATCTGTTAAAATATGGCCTTTTCTTTCGAGGGCAAAGTAACCATAAATTTGTCAAAATAAGAATTTCAGACATAAACAGTTGAAAAGCTGAGAAAAAATCCTTTTATATGGTATATAATACACAAGTAAGGGTGCAAAAAACGCTCAGAAAATTCTATATTACTAAAAATACCGTCATAATTGGGAAAAAATAAGGTCGAAAATCGGCTAAAATCAGCCAAAATAAGGCCTATTTTTTGGAGGGCGATTTGACCATGAAGACATCAAAATAAAAATTGCCAACATATACCGTTGGAAAGCTGAGAAAATTACCTTGAAAATGGTATATGTTGGCAAACTTCTTGTCTAAATGCCCACGAAATTACACAAGGCCCTAGACTATTTGCCAGCTTGAAATAAATAAGTAATGCAGCCATCATGTGAAATAAATAATTTCCCAGCCAGGAAAACTCCCAAGTCCCCCATGGAAATTAAATGGATGCCCTTTTATATTTGCATTGTAAAAAGATACTATGTATATTAGCAGTTTTCTATTGAGCCCCTGGACATGGAATTAAAATATATATATTATCGGGCTCCCTCAAGATGATTTTCCGATGCTTTTGTGATCTTTCTGTGTGAGAGAACAAGACAATCCAAGCGAGAGGGGACACAATAATTTTTGCAAGGAACATTATAATTTTGGTGAGGGATTGCAATAGTTTTTGTGAGGGAACAAGATGATATGCGATGATGGTGAGTGAACAGGATAATTTAGAGGAGGAACCGCAATGATGGTGAGAGATCATGAATGGTCACCAGGTAACACTATGATCGCTGCGTCATAAGAATAATCACAAGAGAACTTAAAAAGCATTTGTTTTTTTTATATTCTTGCACAAACAGAACATAATGTTGGCTTTGGATTGTCTCACTCACCATATGTTCTATTTTAATCTTTATTTCAGTCAGCTGACCGAACTAATGATGACAGCTAGAAGATTGCTGAAGGAGACCGACTTATCTCGTGTGACATTGCTGGAGCTGATAATCACGTTGAACAACAGAGCTAAAACCGAAAGCCTTTGGTAAGAAGTTTTCCTGTAGTAGAGCCTAGACACTATTCTTTATTCCCATGTGATGGTTTATTTTTCGATGAAACGCTTGTAATTTTAATATTTTTTGCTCCGAACCTCCTGTAGTCTGCAAACAGAACATTTGAATGGCTTCTCCTCACTGTGTATTCTCATGTGTCCATCTTTTAATGAAATTTCACCACATGTAGAATGCTTTCTCTCCTGAATTTGCATGTGTCAATCTAGATTGCAATTTTAGAATATTCTGCCACAAGCAGAACATCAGTATGGCTTGTCTCACTTTGTGTTTCATTTTAATATTTATTTCAGTCAGATAGCTGAATTAATGATGACAGCTAAAAGATCGCAGTACGGAAGGAGACCCAACTGGAGCTGATAACCACAGTGAACATCAGCAAAGCTAAAACTGAAAGACAATGGTAAGAAGTAATCTTGTAGTAGAAACAAGGATCCATGTGATATATTATTTTTGATAAAACTCTGGAAATTTTACCGTTTTGCTTCGAACCTCCCTTCACAAATAGAACATTTGCATGGCTTCTCCTAGAGCTGTATTCTTATGTGTCCATCTTTTAATGAATTTCGAATTTGGGGAAAAATAAATAATTATGGAAGAAAAAATGTTGGAAAACATTTGTCCTGAGGATTTTGAATAATTTTTAGCCCGTTTCAAAAAAAATAAAAGAGTCTTGAAAAGTTCAAATTTTTGTGCAAAAAATTCGTAAGTTTTAAACATTTTGTTGTTTCCTATAATTCTGGGCGCCTAGTCGAGGCTACTTGTGATGATGTCAGAAGAATCTTACATGTACCTGTCCTGTAGTCTGTAAATAAATCTCCTTATGCCAAAAACCTGTATATATCTATCGCTACGATAAGCAAAAAGACCAAGATAGCTAGTAGTTCACCTTGCTGATGATTTTAAATTTCCCAATTTTCATGCTCGTCCTCATTATTTTATTTTTCAGAGATGCAGCTATGCAGCAGTTTGGACTAGGGCCTAAGTCATTGGACACTCTGATAATGTTTCAGCTTCGCCCTTGTCACAGTACATGATGTGAACAAAGTGCTGAGATTTATCCATCCTCGCCAGGCTACTAGAAACGATCAGATGCCTTCCTCACAGCTGAAGATCGGCATTCCAGAACCAGTTAATGCTGACATGAAAATTGTCTAGATGTTTGGGCTTTTCTATTTAAAAATCTGGGGGGGGGGCAGTCAGTCCCGTTTATTTTTCGTATGATGTATGTACGGGTGAGCGATAATACGTTGTGGATGCTTGGGGGGGGGGGCACCCGCGCAATTCACTTTAGATGAATGGGAGGGGGAGACTATCGCTCTATTCAGGCCTACGCAATGTAATAATGAAAATTTTTATTTGATGTATGTAGGGGGGTTGAAAAAATCATTAATGCATCGGGGTGGGGGGTCAAAATTGTTGCCCGACCGCCCCCCCCTGACCTTTAAATGGCATAGCCCTTACTGATAAACTATTTCCTGTGAATTTCAAAAGGGCTGAACTCTCTCTTATCTATAAATCATGTAATATAGTAAACTTGATAAATCTAACAATACACCCATTAGTATTTTACTCTGTGAATATCAATTACTTTTAAACACTTTGTAAATATTTTGAAGAAATTTTAAAAAAATGTGAATATTTCTACTTCTAGGAAGTCTCATAATACTGGGTGTGTTGCACTAAATGCTGTAGCAGACTGGCAGCTTTGTCCACACAATGGCAACTGCCTAAATATAAATTTAGTTATTAATCAGAAATTATATATTTCAAGACTGCCCAAAAAGAATTTATTAATTTCACCAAAACTGAGCATGAAATTATTTATTTCAAAAAAATCCTAGCCCCCTTAACATTGAATTGTGAAAATAAATTTGAAGGCGTTCCAGAAGTCATTTGAAAATTATTTTGAAATTAAGTGGTGACTGATCAAATTCAAAACATATTCATCATCGTTTATAACTCTTTGTATTAATTATGATGTGACTAAATAAGGAACATTGCTGACAGCTGAATAATCATCATAACTACTTCGCTCTTTCAGAAAGAAAGACCTTCACAAGTGGGACTTCAGACGGAAATTGTAGTTTTGCTGCAAAAATGGAAAAAATTACTTCAGGCCATCCATGGTAAGATGTTAGTGAATTCAAATCATTGGGAGGAAATACGAAAGTATGTGAGAGAACGCTATTATCTATTTATTTAATTCCATGAATAGGCATATGGGAGATGGGTGCTTGGGAGGCAAAAAGGCTAAACAAATCGGCAGATAATTTTACCATTGAAAAATAATGATTTTCAGCCAATTTTATTTAATATGAATTGGCTATGTAGTCTAGACCTTGAAATTCAGGCAATTTAGCTCCCCCCCCCCCAAAAAAAATGCATGCGTTGTACGCCTATGATTCCATGAACTCTTTTGGGCTCAATAAGTTTTAGCTGGGCAATTGTTTCTATGTGAAAACAGTGTCAAAGTCAGTGACCCAAAAGTTTTAGACACATGCGTTACCTATTAAAAATAAGGCATAAACAAATGTATTTTATTGAACTGAAAAAAAAAAAGAATTAAAAAGCAATGACACGAGTATAGTTTCTCATCATCACTGTTCTTCCGAATATTTCTCTGACCTTATAAAACGTTATTTAGCATTTTGTCCCTTGCGCTATTGTATTAATTGTGCTTCTTGTCACTTTAGGTTGGAGAACTTGACCATGTTGACTGTGGCTTGGTGAAGACTCTGAAGAGCGGCCGGAAACCCTCACATTTCATACAGTAGGTGACTTTTTGTTTTACATTCGATCAGCGGCTTGAATCTAATCATAACATGTCAAAGTAATTGTTCTGGAATTCTGCAATAATTACTGTCTCTCCAGTTCCTTGACTTCTCGGGACTGGTGCGCTTCATATTCAGTGTTTTTTTTTCCTAGATTTTAATTTAGTAATTTTGTGTAATCATTTATATTCTTTAATTTACAGCCTCACTTTAGGCCAAACATAATTGATCTTTAGCTTCTCGGATCCTCTCAAGGCACTTTTTCTAGGGTCGAACAAAAAAAAAAAAGGTCAAAAAAATTTTTTTTATAATGTCGCAAAAAAAAATAATTTTTTTTTTTTCAATTTTTTTTTTTCCATCGGCAGCATATCTATTGTGTCGGCGGGTCCGCGAAGCAAAGAATCAATTATGTGTGGCCTTATGGAGACAATTAAACCTGAATGACTTTAAGAGTTGAAAGACTAATTGGGCAGTAAACAAAAATGGAGGTTGTTAAAATATGTCCGATGTAATTAAATCTGGCAATAGACAAATTATGTTTTAAATCTGTTGACAGCCTCGTTCAAGATCCAAGTTCTAGAAATGAATTAACAGTTTTTTCTTGAACTAAACAAGTAAAGTGATTACTCTCCTGTTACGCCTGGTACTGGGCATATCAAATACAACATGTATTTTAGATATTCCAGTGATTCCACCATGGTTGAAGATCTCCTATACACTGTATAAAGAGGATAGAACAGTAGAGAGAAACTAGAGTATCCTCTGAAAACAGGCTTATACATTTGTGATATGTCGCTATGGATTAAATTAGGTATTAATATCACTGCTATTTTGGAATCTTTTCTGAATTGTACACCATTGAAAAGTGGACCTGTGAAGACGTTCTGAAGTGAAAATTTAATCGAGACTCATTTTGGAAATCAATCCATGCAAGGTAAAATGACTTGTCTCCAATGAATAAGTCTACTTTTCAAATTAACTCCGAGGAATATTTCCTTTGGGAAAATCTGGCTTTCCAGGTAGTTCCGGCATAATTCTTGCTTCATTTATTGTTCAGAAAATGCAATAGTTAACACTTGAAAGAGAAATTGTACCATTGGTGGCAATTTAAGTTCGCAGAACGATGGAGTCCGTGTCCTTCTTCGATTGTTTATGATTGATTTATGTCTTCCGGCAGATCAATGACTTTGAGGTTGTTCTGAACAAAATAATCCGTCAACAGGACTGCTTGGTTAAAGGGTGTGTTAAAACAGAACATTTAAAATTTTCTCTTGCCTAATGCCTTGCTGGATGTGATTGTCTTGAACAAAATGTAAAATCTGTGAACCTGAAAAAAGTTGCATAATATATATATATTATTAGATATCATAAAAGCACTATCCAAATGAGTTCATTGATTCACTGTGCCCAGGGACTCACTGTGCACCAGATTCACCGTTCCACGTGTATAGAAAGTTTAGTTCAAACTTTTCATTGTATACAGATCTTTATATATATTGTTACTTCATTTCAGAGCATCGGAGTCAGAGAGAAAGTGAACCTACTTTGGCTTTGGATTCTTTTGGCTTTCTTAGAGGCAACTGCAACCAAACTCCAAGTCTCCTCAATCACGACTCGGACTGAGTGGACACAAATATCACATGGTAGGCAAAGCAAAAAATTGCAATCTGTTTCCACAGCATTTTCATAAGGAAGTATTTATGTGAAATTTTACTTTTCAAACTGTTGTTACTATGTTTTGTATAAATAATATAAACAAGCACTCTTAGAGGTGCAGGACCGCTCATGCACAAGTGTATGCTTCGTCACATGATTTTAAATATACTATAGTAGATGAAAAAAAAACTATTCAATTACTTCCCAGAAAATGGAATAAATTTAAATCTGAGAGGACTTGTAACTGAGAGATGACAGTGAAATTGAATTGCACTTTCAATAGAGAAGGCCTATTCAGTGTATGAAGGGGGCCCCCCAACAGTAATTAGCACAGTTGATTGAAATGTACAATGTATGAAAGATAGTGTTCAATCAACACAATATTGGGTACAACCTGACAGATGAGGGAGGTGTGAAAGTGAATTGCACTTAAGGCCTAAATGGTGAAGAGCAATTCAGCATTGAACAGCAATTATTGAATGGAAAGGAGAAAATAAAATAAAATATATAAACGCCCTGTACTGCGCACCTCAAGTCCCTATTGCACGCAGTGCAGTGACAGCCCCAATACACAAGAAAATGGCGGCGCAAAATCAGTCTGACCTGCCCTGGGCTATGCAGTAGAGAACATGTCAATAACTATTATAATATTGAATTTAACTAAAAAAATACACAATTGACAGTATCTACGATGTATAAATGAGTGATATTGATAAAATGAACCTTTGAAATGGCCTGGCTTGGCCAGTAGGCCTCTGACTCACACCGGTTCAGGGCAGGTGCATTACGCATGGGCGGTAATTATCTTCAGCAGTCAGGAGTCACAAATTAATTTTCTCCAACTTTACTTTTGACACTGACTGCAACTCCAGTAAAAATCTCCAAGTCTCTGACTCTTTGCAAGATTAATAAAGTATGGAGGCAGTGATAGGTGTTCTTTATTTTATGAAGTGGGTTCAAGTTTTGAGATAATAGCAAATCTAGAGTTTTACTTAAGATTTATAATTATTATGCAAATGATGGCTTTATTGAATTTGTACTGTGAAAACTAGCACCGGTGCTTAATCGGTACTGAGTCTGAAAATGAGCACCGATGCTGAAAATCGGCACTGAATTTCTGGAAATATTAAGATTCAGTTGTTCTCTCAGCCTCTGACCACATACAACTGTATTGCAGACAATGTGTCATTCTTTTTACTGACTTCTCATGACTTTGTTCCATCTTTTAAGTGAGGTTTTCACCACTTGTAAACAGAACATCCATATGGCTTCTCTCCAGTGTGAATTCTCCTGACTTTTTTTCTGTCTATTTACTGAACATTTCACCACAAACAGAACATCCATATGGCTTCTCTCAGTGTGAATTCTCCTGACTTTTTTAGAGGCGATGCATCAGCCCATCGCCGATATAGTCTTAGTGATTCTATATATAGCCACTCGCCTCTGTATAGATGGCCACAGGCCTCCCGACAGGAGGCTTTTCCTAAGATTCAAGAATCAGCGTGTGAATCTACGTCAGCAGAACGGGGGTAGCGTCGTGCATAAAATGCGGACCAAATCTGCGGAACGGCGGGACGCGGGATTTCGTAATAAAACGCGGATGCGCAGGTGCGGGACGGGACGCTTTTTGCGGGATCGGCGTAAAAAACATGCAGATGTGGTCTAATTTGCTGAAAAAGCTGAATTTGCTTTAAAAATCGCCTCTATTTTTTTTTGAAAAAATTTTCTTGTTTCCATCTATTTACTGAACATTTTGCCACAAACAGAACATCCATATGGCTTCTCTCCAGTGTGAATTCTCCTGACTTTTTTTCCGTCTATTTACTGAACATTTCACCACAAACAGAACATCCATATGGCTTCTCTCCAGTGTGAATTCTCCTGACTTTTTTTCCATCTATTTACTGAACATTGCACCACAAACAGAACATCCATATGGCTTCTGTCCAGTGTGAAGTTGCATTTGTCCATGATCTACATTGCAATTTATGTCTTTATTTCAGTCAGCAAACTTTACAAATGGTAACGGCTAGAATAGTTCCTAACTATTTCCCTCAGCCTTTGGCCTCGTAAAATAGTTTACGTTTACACAACCTCAAAGAAAATAGATTTGACCTCTACCCTCAAAGTCACTCAATATTTGTAGCTGTATTAAAATTATATGTGTAGTTTGCTTACTTTAAATAATCAGATATATCACTCAATCTTTTCAGGTTAAAGAAGATACCTGAACAATGAGCCACTCTGACATTTTAAAAGGAAGGAACGATTGGGAATGCAGAATAAGTTTAGAGTGTTTCAATTCTATCTATTTTGTAAGTGTCAAGAATTTGCTTTGAGAGTTTTGCATATATATTTACAAATGCCTAAAACCTTAAAAAAAATGTCTTCTTTTGTGAAAACAAATCTTAGGGTACGTGAAGTTGTCATGGACAATTAGGAGAGAGTCTCAAGCAGCCTTCAGAAACATGTTGTTATTATAGTAATGACTTGTGAACACGTTTTATTTTTGTGTGTGAATCTGTCTTGGCTTCTGTCAGAAATTTCATAGCAAAAATTTCAAATAGTATTCGAAAAGTTCCTTAAAAAAAAGTTCAAGGTAAAATTCAACTTGCTGTTAAAAACATTGATCTGATGCATTTTCGGTATACTAAAACTTCCAATCAGTGAGATCATTCTTACTATTCAATAGTAGAGCCCTGAAATGCTTGCTATGTAAACAAAATTGAGATTTTTGAAGGCAATAAACATTTTAAAAACAGTGTTTTAAATTAGACCTAAAAGAACTCTTGCTTTTAAATGTACTTATGTTTACGTTATATTTTCAGCTTTCCTGTTGAAGACCAATGAACAGAATCATTTCCCTACTGATGTTCTCCCAGAAAATATATTAACCTTTGGTTCAGATAGTAGATTGAACAGGTAATATAAAATGTGTGTTAACTATTGCATTTTCTGGTAATATAAAATGCTTTGAGCTTCAAGGCTCAGCTTGGAATAATGCCACTAAGATACAAATACACACATTTAAGGTCGATTTACATGCCTACATGTATAATTCAGCCAACTTTCTTAAAAATCAGAGAATGATATTTGAGATATTTCAGTTTATTAATTTAAAGTGGGACTTATTTTATTCACTACTTAGCACCTTCAAAAAGAAAAGAATTAATAAAATAAATAAATGCTATCTCTGTTTTTGAGGGCAAAGAATCCTTTGCCCATTCATAAAAATAATTTGGCGTGGCCCTGAATAGAATTGTTTTCCTTATCCTTTCAAATGCTTTTGTCTTTTTGTAGTTGGAGCAGTAGGTGTCCTCAGGCTGTTTCTAAACTCTGTACAAGTCCATGAAAATGCTGACATATGACTGCCTTAACTTCTGCCAAGAGAGATACAACAGTGATATTACCAGTGACTGAAGGCAAGTATCTGGGATTACAGATGTAACATTAAAAGTCAGGTTTTTGTTTGAAAAGACTAATCTCTTGAAGTGCGGTTTCAAAGGTTAATAAGCTACATAGGAATGTTTTCTAAAATGAATTGCTTGGATGTCCAGGGCCATAGACTGAGCAGAATCCTACGGGGGCGAAGTCTGGTACCGAAGCATACTAAGCCCCGGAAGAACCCCAAAAATGTGAAATTTTTACATGTTAAACATGTTACTTTGTAAAATTCTAGGGGGGCAGCTGCCCCCCCTGTCCCCATGCAGGCTATGGCCCTGATGTCATAAAGGGGGAAATTTCGGGTGATGATGTCAGGTGTGAAAAATCAAAATATTTTTTTGGTCGTTGTTTCCAGATTGGCTACCTTCCATTGGTAGTTCAGAGACCGACAAAGTGTAGGTTAGGGTGGGACTGGCGCCCCACATTTGGGAAATATTTGGCGGATGAAACCTAACTTTTTTTTGCAGGTGATATTGGTGAATATGGAGTATGTGCGTAAAATTTCAGCTCATTCTATTAATATCGAGAGGTGGCACATTTCACTTGAAGTTTATAATGTAAAACCCCATTGGTGAGCCCTGAAAAAAGCATTATTTTCCAAAAATGAGACTTAGAATCAATGGTCGAAAAAATATTGATTCTAAGTCTTATTTTTGGAAAATCATGCTTTTTTCAGGGCTCGACGATGAAGAATTACATTATAAACCTCAAGTGAAATGTGCCACCCCTAAATATGCATAGAATGAGCTCTCATATACCAACCTCACCTGCAAAAAAAGTTAGGTTTGATCTGCAACATTTGGGAGCCAGGCCCACCCTAATGTAGGTAGGTCAAATCATGTTTATAGGCACGCAGTTACCAACACAGTCACTTTCTCTCACATCTGTGGTCTGAGCCTTCTAAACTTTGATCGCCAAGGCCAAAATTTTGGTTGGTGCCTTCAAAAGTATGATCGGTGACCTTCATAACTTTATGATTGACCAGTAGAGCTTTAGTCCCATTACCTACCATTCTGAAACACACAGTTGGCTTTATACTGCCTGACCAAAATCTGTATGCCCCCACCTAATAAATTTCTTGGCAAGTTTGAATGTGTCAAAATGCTGGGTTACACACTTTGCAATATCCTAAAAATCTGGGCCCCTATTCGTGTCTACTTAGTGTGAAAGTGTTATGGTCGTATGTCATGAAGTAGGCACCTAAAAAGGGTGGTTTTGTGACACTCTGCGAAGAAGAAATTTGTCATTCAGCTGTCCATTTCTCAATAACTAAATGGTCTATCAAATAAATAAGAATCTTTTTTGAATGCCAATAACCTGGATTTTTCAATATTATAGTCTCATAATTTTTAATTAAAATTTAAAAAATTTAATGTGTATTTCTCTTCATTGAGCTCTACAATGTAAAACAAATTTCCTCTGGGATAATAAAAACTTATCAATCTATCTATATACCAAGATGGTAGAAAGAACAGGAGAACGCGTAATTTTTCTTGTTGATGACATAAAATTTCCCAATTTTGCATAATTCTCTCATAGTTTTAATTTTACATTTCAGAGATGCAGCTATGCCTTGGGTCGGACTTGCGCTCAGTCACTGGACTTTTTTAAATCTGGGAGAGGAGCCAGTATACAGATTTAATGGTCTCAAAAGAAGGAATTGTGCCAGCTATAGACAATTTGAGAACATTTTAAACTATACGCTACATGGCTCTTCAAAATCTGTATATAGGGTAAGGTACCTTGAATTGGACACTTTGGATTCTGGAAATTTTAGAAAGTGTGAGTTAATACGTTAATAGTTAATAACGAAGCTAAAAAATTTAGTAACTATTAGCTAAGTTAACATTGTTTTTCACATCAACGGAAAGTTAATAACTTCTATTAGTTAATTATAAATTCGGTCATTTATAAAATTTGTTAAATTTAGTTTAAAAGTTGTAAAAAAGACACACTTTTGCATGGTAGAGACTTAAGTAGACAAAATAGAGCTGAATAGTGAAACCCAGACAGACATTGTCTGAGTTTTCAAGACTGGAAATTTAACCTGTGCCTCTTTTTGACACAGATAAGCCTCATCCTGATAGGCCTTGTTGTAAAAACTATTTTCATTTAATTAAAAAAAATTAACTTAACTTTTTAACTTTAACTTCGGTTAACTTGGTCAAAATTTTGTCTTCTTAACTTTAACTTAGCTAATGAATTGATTAACTTTTTAACTGCTAACTCAGTTAACAATTTTTGATAACTTGCCCACTACTGTGGATTATAGATTAGTAAACAGGCTCTCAAATTAAATGCTTTTACTTACTCTAAAAGAAAAAAGGAACAATTAAATAAGAAAGGCAATGAATATTGGGTTAATTTCTTAAAAAAGGTATGGTGTCTCCTTGAGCCTGACACTTGTCTCCATAAAACATAAAAGATGCAGTTGCTCAGGATCATAACAGTTCATTGATAGAGACTAAATCAGAGCACAAAACTGGTCAGATTTATTTCTTACGAAATTACATAAAAACTGACATCAAATAAATTCCATAGACCAGTTTAAGATAGGCCTACTTCTAATTTGACAAAATTGAACTAAGATACAAATATTTCAGACAGAAAATTAAAAGAAAAATACACTTTTAAACCAATTTTTAGGGCCATGAGAAACACATTTTCTTTAGTTGGTCAATATCAAAGCTGGTGTCTCTGAACAGACGGAGAGAGTCCGAATTTGAAGATTGTTACCTAATAATTGGATAGTGGTCAGTAAATTAGTCAGTGCAAAGCTATACAGTGTCCAACTCCAACAGATACCCCCAAAGTGTCCAACTCAAGGAGTCTTTCCACAATGAAATTTTATTATTCAGTCTTTTTTTAACCCGTATATTGTAATGTCTCTCTCACATCAGATTTATATTGTAATAAATGAAAAAATCTTCCCATTTTTGGACAGTTTCTGTACTTGCCGTGATGAATATTTTTGCACTTTAATATATTTCACAAGTCCCAGTCCCAGCTTCATGGTGCGTAGTCCCTGTAATATCATTGTATCATCATAATTGTATAATTTTGTATAAAATTTGTAATATAATCCCATAAATTCTGAGATACCAAAAATTATTCTGAATATGGGAAACTGTTGTTTCATAATTATTAACCATTTTCTCAATCTTGTAAAAAAATTACAATTTTCAGGCAAATCCTACAATTAAGTGCTTCTAAGCAGTTTACTGGAAGAGGCACTATATAAATTACTATTCTTATCATTATTAAGGTTTTCAAAATTGCTTTTGAATCAGGTGAATTTCCTTGAACTTAGTAAACAGCTTACCAATGAGGTAATTGCAAGGCTTATGTAGTAAGGTTTCTTGTGGTGTTGTGTAATAATAAAACTTAATTTATTATATCTTTTTCTGTTCAGTTGTTATTCTTCTCTTTTGCACTCGATATGGTTACAGTTTGAGGTTGTAAATTCAGCTTGAAGACTCCTTCAGGATATTGAACTTTATATTGGCTGTTTAGCCAAATTTAGCCATCTGCCTTGATGTTATGATGGGGCCATGTTACCATGATACCTCAGGACTTCTTAATTAAGTTAGCAATTAACTGTTGTAATCGAGGCCGAGACATCAGAGACCTCGGCATGGACCATCGAGGCTGAGGACGATGCCAGCCTAGAGGACAAGGCCGGTCTCAGGGCCTCCTAGAATGGCCGAAAGACACCCAAGACTAAGCCGTTGTCAAGGATTAGACATCCAAGACCGAGGCCAGGGCGAACGCCATGACAATATGGCCCCGAGGCTCTCCTCAAAGACAGGCTCACAGTATCAACCAGCCAGGGCCTATAGGCTGGGCTAAATCCCGGGGAAGAGGGGGTAGAGACTGCCCATAGGCATACGCACAAGAGAAACCCTCAGAAAATTTGGACATTAATATGTAAGGTGGGATAGTTGGGGGGGCTATGGATTTTACCCCCGGGACAAACTTTTTTTTTGTTTGCGAAGCATCGACGAACAATTTTTTTCGCATGCGGATGAGCGACACACTTTTTTTTCAGAATTTTAACATTATGGTACCCTAGCTACCGGTGGAAACAAACTTTTTTGCATTTTCCTGTGCCGAACAAATTCTTTTTTTTTGGTGTCATTACCGTGTCAAGTGGGGAACAATTTTTTTTTCACCAAAAATCCCTCATTCAAATTCTGGGTGGGGGGTAACTGTTAACTATAGCAACCTGCCAAGTTGCCAACTGGTAACCCATTCAACTGGTAACCAGGGCCGTAGCCTGGTCTGAATCCTGGGGGGGGGGAGAGTCTGATCAAGAGGCATCTGTACCCGAGAAAATCGCAGAAATCTGAAATTTTTTTAGGTTAACAAAAATTTCTGCGAAATTCTAGGGGGGGAAGCTGCCCCCCCTACCCCAATGCAGGCTACGGCCCTGGTAACCAAGAACACTACCAACTGCTTACCACATATTTTTAGTGGGTCACCAGGTCGTAATTATTGATTAAAATTTATTTCATGACCCCACCTTGTCATATCCATCAAATTTTGGCCAATAACCAAGTGGTAACCGAGCGCCGTTAATATGAGGCGCATCAACTTCTAAGTGGCATCATCATTTCTGAAATTTAATTTCCTTCATTTTGATATATATTTTGACTCTGTAGGACCATTATTTCTATGTAGGACCATTATTTCCATGCTGAGTAACATGCAAGATCGTTCCAGATGAGAGTGAGCGATAATATGGCATTTAGGCACAAAATATCCTGTGCCAAATTCACTTATTATTGCTCACGACAATGAGCAATAATATGGCATTTAGGCATAAAATATCCTCTGCCCACTTCACTCATTATCACTCACTAAGCTAAAAATAGCTAATATCCAACAGTTTGATCTTTGCCAATATCCACTATAGTTTAAGTGAATAATAATGAATGATTTGGGCATATTCCCAAAGGACAGGATCTTTGTCAAAATCCACTATAACTCGAGTGAGTGATAATGTGTGGTTTAGGCATGCGCCAAAAGCACCTATATTTTGCCAAAAGGCCCCGCGTATATTTGAGGATGTGCCAAAAGACCCTGTAATTTGCCAAAAGACCCTATATTTTCCCAAAAGACCCTACAATTTGCCAAAAGACCCAATATTTTGCCAAAAGGCAAAATAGCCTTGCCAAATAGGCCTATTGGGCGCAATAGTGGATATTGGCTGCAACATCTGTGTTGTTTACTTTATGTAAGTCATGTTCCTATCACTCTCAGTCAAGGAAGATCATTCTGTCGGGTCAGATGTCCAAAGAATTGACATATACAACTCTGCCTGCTGTCCTTTTCCTTTCCCTTGGCATCTTATTTAGTCTCCCAGAGCGGGGGACAAAGAGACGCCAAAGACTAAATTGTTTCCAATTGAATAGCCTCACACCAGTCTGACAAGAGACTCATGGTTATCAGATTACTTACTCTGGAAGCTAGACAAACTTAATCTGGACAGTGTGGCTTCACAAGAGAAACAATCTGTGTTTAGGTAGTAGTTATGTACTAACACTGAAATTAGGCGAGTGTTGTGAGTTTAGTTAGTAAAAATCCAAAAATAAGAACAAGAAAAAAAGACTACATATTATATTGTAATTGTCAGTGTTGGTGTCCTTGAGAAGACGGGTAGAATCCTGATTGGGAAGAAAGTATTTTCTGAATTCTGTAATCTTCATTTCAGTTTTGGAAACAATAATATTGCGAGGAGCAATATACTAGGATTACGCTGTCTGTGGCTCACTTACCTTTTTAGTCCAAGTGAAAATGAACCCGTGAAGAGTAAAAAGGTTCGAGCCCAATTTGAGTGAAAAGCATAATCTCTTGCGTTATTGGTTCAATTGTTGCCACTAGAATTTGAATACAGCTTTACCTGACCTTTATCTTTTCTTCATAATAAAGACGTTTTTCCACCGATGCTCAGTCGTGCCTTACAACTGATATCCTCATTACTGACTATGAAGTGATGTCCTTGAAAGCCTTTGTTTTTCACAGTGTGTCAGAAACTCCAATGGGAGGCATCTTGTCACACTGTGGTTACCAGGTGGAAAATAGCTTGGTTATAGATGCATGAGCATGACTGTATTATCAATACAGGAGAAAAGATGAGAAAACAGAAAAACTAGTTGATGACATGTTGTGATTGGATGATAGCCAGTGTAGTATATCCCAATGAGTTCCCCTGGCTTTGAAGTATATTTTTGCAGGTTTCAAGCATGAAAAAGGCATATTGATGACAAGACATAACAATTATTTTGCCGGGCATTTCGAGATGAGAGAGACTGTCGAACTTCTGTTAATTGTGTAATATAAACTGCTGTTCTGTCTGAATTAAACACCTTTACTGCAATATAACTTCTGTATTAACTTGCCACCTATTTAAATATACATTCTTGCTATTTGCTAAATGCTTTGAGAAAGCTGCTTGTGTTAGAAAGCATTCTTTAGATTTTTCTCACAAAGGGTCCGTCACTCTGATTTAGGCAGCTGCAATCCTCACAAAAGGGACTCTATATCTGGTCACAGACCTTCGGAATTGCTGAAGGTCATAGAAGAATGGAGTAGCAACACCTTTGTGCTCAAAAATACTAGATACACTATGCTGGTGTGTGACATGACACGACATAAGTCATGGTACTGTTGCCCAAAAACTGTCTCATATGAAAATGTAATATTTTTACGGTGTGTTATTATACAACTTATTCTGTTTGTGGAATCTCTTCACTCGGTTTCCTTCATGGAAAATCATATCTACCTCATAGAGAGGAAGGTACTCCCAAATTTTGATTCATTTCTTGGTAGCGTGTCACTTAACCATACACATTACTCCATTTCCAACTTTTATTCTAAAAGTCCATAGGCAAACCAACATTTTAGCTGCTATTCTTGTGAGTCATATTGATAAAGATAAAATTTGTAAATCGCATTCCTACTACAGTACCACCTCAAAAAGCAAAATACCACCAAAACAGAACAATTCCAAATTGCTTTTGGTGCCATCAGAATGATAGAGTTAGAGTTCGGGGGGGATGATAAAGTGGCTTTTTCGCTGGGCCCATGCGGGGACGCCTTCAAATCAATCTTTATTGTTTTAAAAGACCATTCATACTGAAATTTCTGGATTTCGGACCTGCTTCTAGCTGCTACTGGCACTTTTGTATGACAGGAAAAGTGACGTTTTTGTGAAATTTCGCCTATTTGCGATATTTGTTAATTTTAACATTTTTGATGATAGGAAGTTGAAAATAACACCATTAAACAGAGTGTAAAGAGAGCTTTCATTTGCTTGCATACCAACACTTATAGTCTGTGACAAATACAAATATCAGATAAATATTTTTTTAAATTATATGATTAGGAAATTATCAAAGACATAGTGTGAAAATAATGGCTTAAATTATGACTAGTCATTTTTGGGAAATCAAAGACACTGTGGTCTGTAGAATCATGTTAAATAAACTGTTAGCTTGAAAATGCAGTATCCCCAGTCACATAAATGTTTTACTGATTTGCCAATCAGTAAGGGTCCAACTGAAATAATCTAGCTAAATCAGGATAAGATATGGTAAAAATTGTACTTAAATGAATACTGTGCACTTAAATATTTTTAATTGGTAAATAATGAATTACAAAAGTACTGCAAATAAATGACTAAACCCTGAAGTTAAATTTCTCTTGTAGCCTGCATGCATGGCGAGGTGGCAGTTCTGATGACTGTGTGTACATTTATGTTAAATTCTATTAGTTTGCGCTTCTGAGAAGTAAAAGAAAATCACAAAGTGTACTGACATTGACCAATTGGCTTTGGAATTTTAAAGGATCAGCTTCATAATAGCATCACATATACTAGAACAAACTGCAAATTTGCAGCAAAATCATAAGTTATGGAGCAGAAAATTTGGATTGTACATGAGTAGGATGAACCCGTAGATTCAGAAGTAGAAGTGTAACAAAATAATTAAATAAAAATCATAACTTTCAATATTGAAAATTAATCCATGCCATTTGAAAATGGTATTTATTCATAGAAGTGCCCAAATCCCTTACGTTAGGATTTGAACAATTCAATTATTGTCTGGTTGAGACAATCCAAAGATCAGACATATTATATTGTACGAAGTTCTATTTTTTGATATCAGACAATCCTTTTTTTTCACTGTGTAAATAGGCCAACTAGACTGGTATAATTAACATTAACAAATGTATGTTTTTGGTGTGAGATATGGCAAGTGAAGGTCTGCCACAATACTTTTGTAACTAATTCCCAAATGGTAATCACAATCATAATATTAAGACTTGTATGTGTAGAAGTGAACAAAACCATCAGAATCATTGATTTATAGATTCTGACAACTTTTTTTTTGGGAGGGGGATAGTAAATGTCAGCAGTATTTGGCCTATAATGTTGAAAATAATTTAACTCTGACATATCTAATGACAGATTATTCAAGCCAGAGCAAAATCAACCAGCACTACATCCATTCCCAGACCTAATACTTGCCACTGTGAAACCCATGTAGTGGTTTACAATGAATTCCATGAATCATACTATTAATTAACGGACCCCTTACGCTACTCCAACCAAACTACTGATTTCCCAGCAATGAAACTTTGCAAGCATCTTCTTACAACTGCCTACAATGTCCTTAGCCAGGTTTGGTGCTTCAATCTTATCAAAATCGTAATACTCTCCTGAAAACAGCCCCCACCAACTTCATGGCCTGGCTGAGGCTAGCTTACGGGTATAATGCTAGTATTGGCAAAGCATTCATTATGGCTTTCATTGATTTGCAGTATAATTAGTCTTAACAAAATTATTGCATTTTATAGACTCAGACTCAGACTCAGACTCATTTTATTCTTGCTTTTTTAAATGAAAAAAAATACAATAAACACATATATATAATTAATCATCATATGCATCTACCATTCAGAGCCAAGCAATTCTGGGGGGGGGAACCTCCAAGTGATTGCCTGCTTATTTTGGGATTGGCAACTGCCACTATACTAACTCATGCTTTCGGAATATAATTCTACATTCTGTTTATGAAAGCACAGCAAAGACGTGGCAGAGACACTGCCCTTTCCACACAACCTCTGAAAGAGCCATCACCAATGTCTTGTCCTTTACCTTTACTTCAAGCAGTCAGTATTGGCAATCCCCGAATGTGCGGTTAGCTGAACTAGCTGATGCAAGGGAATGAAGTGATAGTGATACTGACCTGCAACTCAATATCCAGAGTATTTTTCTATTTCTTGATGAAGTCATACATATTTTCAAGATCCTGGTCCACATGATTATCAGTTTAAATTCTTGTCATTCTAAGACTCAAACAACATTTGATGTTTTGTAATTTTCATGGAACTTCTTTGAAAATAGACCATAAATGGCCATATCTCAAGAACCAGTGCACCTAGAAAGTTGAAATATACACCAAAATGTTCGGAATGCCCCATTTCCTATTCAATGTCAATACATTTATATGACTTAAAATCAATATTTTTCAAGTTCTGATGGAAAATACTATTTTCGACATTTAAGAAGATGCGGTATCACATTTTGGCCAGTAGCAGGCTGAATAAGCCATGAAATTCAATTTGGTAAAAAGTTTCTTGATTCTGGAGGCAATGAGCAACTTTTAAAGGCGTCCCCGCAAATTTTCAGGATTATCATCCCCCCCTATTAGAGTGTTCAAGCTGCACAACAATCTATCTATAGTTGTGTTTTAAACTTTCAGAGAGGAATAAAGACAACGAAACTGCATCATTTACCATGGTTGAGTTCAGTAACCACCCAACGGCATGACAAGGGAAGCCAAAAGGCTCACATTGATCAGATGATCTACACTGGAAGCTGGACAAACATAATCTGGATGTAGCAGCTCCAGGTGAAAGGATTCTCTGATGTAAGAGTTGGCTGGGAAGATCAAAAGGGCCAAGTGTGGAGGCCAAGTGTGGAGATTCCATAAACAGTCCTGGTAGATGCACATTTATAAAGGAGAAGAAAAGATGTGAAAGGTGATTATGTTTACATCACCAGGCCGTCCCAACTTATAATTCCCATAAATATGTTACCGTAATATGGGGTGAATCGGGACACAGGGATGAATCGGGACAGATAAGGCATGTGTGTTATTTATTAAAAGATAAACCACTTCTACTTAACCTAGGGCATTAATTTTTGGCACATTTATAGTACACATATATGCGCAAATTGTGATGAAATTTCAGAATTCTAACTGCAAGCAATGAGGAGCTGCAGCACCCGAAACTTGGCCCTGCATAATTAAAATTTGGCAAACTAGTCAAAACTTTGCTAGTTCATTAAAAAGTACAAACACCAGAGTCATCAAACATGCAGGAAACATTTTGTCAATTTAAAATAGTTTAAGGGGACCAGTATAGTAGACTAGACATGTGATTATGTATGTTTGGTCATGGGTTCAGATCCAGGTCAACAGCAAAGTTTCGGAAATAATCAGAATAATACTCTACCATTTTTCATTTGAATGTGCTAGCACGGCTTTTTGATAAATCTTATTGAACTTAGCATCATTTATTATGGATTTAGTCCAGAATTATTAATCACCAACAAAATTAGCAGAAAACCACAGTATTTGATTGTTTTCTGTCATTTATAACTTTTTTAAAAATCTGCATATTATCAATGGAATTGACCTCCGATTTTCCTCAAAATAAATATTTGCATATTGAAGACGTTTTCTGATGTTTAGTCATAAGAAGCAATCACTTAAAGAAGCTGGAAAGTATTGATTGGGGAAATAATGGAGTGTCCCGATTCACCCCAAACTGTGGGGTGAATTGGGACAGTGGTTTTTTGGACCCTGAGTATTGGGAATTTAATATATCATATCAAGCTCCAGTGGAAACTTTGCTCTTCTGCCTGGACACAATTTGACACCATATTTCAATTTCTGAGTCGATTTTTGTATAGGCTATTACAGAAAAACTGCCAATTCTGTCCCGATTCACCCCATATTACGGTACATTATGTCTATGCAATAATTATACTATTAGACAAAAAAATTGACAGAAGACATGGAATGGAAGTCTTATGTGAGGTCTACTCCTGTCAATACATTTTTATGTTATATTTTATTTTATTTGTAAATGTTTTATACCTTCTTCTGTACATTTAGTACGAATAAAGATTATTATATTATTTAACGCATAGGGAAACACGCAATTTAGGTACAATGACTATTCATTTTGGATGGTGTATCCTTTTTACCTTTTATGATGATGTGATCATCATTAACTACAATGTGTGTGTCTATTTTAAGGGATAAAGCTGAATTGCTTATCTGGCTTGGGAATTTATAGACAAGGTTTGAAACTGAAAAAAAAAATCAGCTTCACAATATGACATACTATACTATTTGCATAGCTAACAGTGTGTCAGCTCACACTAGAGTATCTGGCATTTACTTAACAAGGTGTTGCTACTCTAGTAGCATTCCATGACCTTCAGCAATGCTACAGGTCTTTGGTGTTACTGCCAATATCCATTATTGTGCCCAATAGGCTTATTGGGCATGGATATTAGGCATTTGGGCAAAATATAGGGTCTTTTGGCAAATTATAGGGTCTTTGGGCAAACTATAGGGCCTTTGGGCAGTACGACTCCTTTTGGCATGACTTTCCCAAAGTCATTGCATCCTTCAAAATATCCGCGAGGTCTTTGGGCAAAATATAGGTCCTTTGGGCGCATGCCTAAATCACTCATTATCGCTCACTCCCAACTATAGTGGATTTTGGCAAAGATCTTATACTTTGGATACGTGCCCAAGTCACTAACAATAACTCTTTTATGCTATAGTGGATTTTGACAAATATCCAACTTTGGATAATAGTGAACGGACCAATGAGAACACGCCCTCATATCTTGACCAATGAAAATCCACCCTAATATCCACAGTAGGGGGCACTATAGTTTGTCCAATGAGAATGCTACCTAATATCCTGTCCAATGAGAATTCGGCCAAATATCCTAGCCAATGACAGTCAACCCTAATATCCACAGAGCCATGATTGGCCAGTGGATATTAAGCTGCATTCTCATTGGACACACTGAGGATTCAATGACATTCCAATCTAATATCCAACAGCCAATGAAAATTGTGCCTAATATAAAATAGGCTATTAGTCAAATAGGCTCTTTGGTCAAAGTCAAAAGACTAAGCCAAAATCCATGACAGTCTTTAGTGGATATTTGTGGATATTTGTGAGTGATTATAGATGCTTTGGGCATACACACACGCCTATTTTGGCAAAAGCCAAACACACAACAGAGAATCAAGGTGTTGGTAAAACTTTTTAAGACTAAAATACAGATTTGTAATTAGCAGAATGGTGGACAAAAATGATGGTGACAAACCAGAACATTTCAAATTTTTAATTGGAAATCAAAAGCGAAATTGACGAAGTAGGCCTACTGCATGATGGACTCCGACAAGAAAAAATCAAGACTGATGGTTTTAATGATAATCACACTGTTGAAAAAATACCTCATCACATCTAGATCAACTTTCAATTTGTAAGTTTTGCATCTTTTTGCGAGTTTAATGTAGGAGCAACCTTTCCAAAGATACTTTCATTACATAATTTTGTTACACGGTACGTGCAAGCAACTTCCTAAAACTTTTTTCTTTTTATCGCTTCTTTGTAGAAAATGTGCACCATCATGTTTAAAGGGTTTTCAGTGTTTATATATACTTGAGAGTAAAGTTTCTCAAAATTAAAAAAACCCGTGTCATGCATACGCCGAGTTGCCTATTACTTTTTGGGGAAATTCAGGGTCATTTACCCCCCCCCTGAGAAAAACCCTAGCTACGCCACTGGTGTCAGTCACTCTATCACAGTTTGCCTTTTTAGATAATTGGGAAGAGTCCCGTTTACATTGTGGGTTTCATACCAATGATACCATATGGTATATAGAGGCCCCGCAAACAATGTGATAATACAGAATGGATATTAATCAGTGAGCCAGGATGACAGCAGAGAATGAGGGCATAAGTAAGATCCTGATATGATAGAGACAGACAAAGAAATAAGGGAGAGTAGGAATTAAGGACCGACGAGTTATGCACCTGAACAATAGAGTTCAGAAATAGAGGAATATACCGTGGATTTTCCACGTTGTCGTTTTGTATGATAAGCAAATGTAATCATACTGTTGGCCTGGAGTTTGATGCTGGTTTATAGGTCTTCTCAAAATCAGACATCATGGAATGACACTGTCGCAAAGGGGTTTCACCAGAATGACAATGACGCTTCCCAGATCCCAAGATTCTCGTCTTTATTACCCGTCTGCTGTGTTTTCATTTGCTGCAAATGTGCCCAATATCTTCTCATTGCTGCAGATGAACAAGATATAACGAATGTCATAGATTCATGAAGTGGCCTCAGGCTGTTATCTGCTCAGACTCGAGAGTCCGCAAGACAATGGCTGTCAAATTAAATGTGATTCAGAAATCTTTCTGCCTGAATCTTGTGAATGCTTGTGCAATAGGACTTCTGTTTTCAATACTCTACTCATATTTTGACTACCTACAGATTATTTTTTATTGAAAGTGCTTGGCAATAAGATATCCATATATATTGTCATGAGATAAACAACATCACCTTTTTCATCTTTTCTTCTTTAAATGTGCAGCACTCAGGACGGTTTATGGGATCTCGACACTTCGCCCCTTTGATCTTTTCTTCCACCTTCTACATCGGCAAATCCTTTCATCTTAAATTGCTCAGTCCAGATTACATTTGTGCAGCTTCCAGTGCAGATCATCTGATCACTATGGGTCTCTTAGCTCCTCTTGTCATGTTTTGGGTATACTCGTACTCAGCTGTGTCTTTGCTGTGAATGCATTTTTTTCTACATAATTTTGAAGTTGAAACAATAATTCTAATGATATAAGAACTGTTGTGTGACTAAACCCTTCGTTATTTCAACGCAATCGCCACCAAAAGAATAATTTCTAAGAAATCGATGTGTGTGTTTCAAAGGAAAACAATATACTTATCTACATTCTAAAGGTAGCAAAGCAATTGGGTTTCTGCCATGCAAAACATCAACATTGAAACGTCAAATCAGAGTATTATTGTTATAAAACAGTTAAATGAAGTAAGGTTCACTATAAAGAAGATCAATCATGCCTCAGTTTGCAGTATATAGTGACATGAGAGGGACAGGTCTAAAATACTCTAGTGTGAAAAGATTCTGACAAGATGTAGAAAAATAATTGTGGGTATATCTTGTTCATTTGCAACAATGAAAAGATATAGGAGACATCTACAACAAAATTAATGAAAACACAGTAGACTGGTAATAAAGATGAGAATCTAGGGATCTGAGAAGCATCATTGTCATTCCAGGGAAACCCCTTTTGCAACAATGTCATTTCATAGTGCTTCATTGTGAGAAGACCTATAAACCAGCACCTGATTCCAGGCTACCAGTCAGACCATGTGTGCTTATTACACAGAGCAAACCATATGGCAAAACCACAGTATATTCTCTTATTTCTGACCTCTATTGTCCTGGTCCATATCTCCTTAATTCCTACTCTCACTTATTTCGCTGCCTGCCTCAGTCAAGTCAGGATATCATACTAATGCCCATATTCTCTGCTATCATCCTGGCTCACTGATTAATGCCCATTGTGTACTGCTACATAGTGTGTTGGGCCTTTATATGCCATAAGGTATGAAACCCATGATGCAAATGGGACTTTTCCTAATTACTATCATGGAGTTCATGACAAAATGCCAGAGACACGTTCCTACATGTGCATGTTTCTTTGTTGTATTGTTTTAATGTGTAGTCTGTTCGTGGTCAACACGCATAATATATTCCAAGAGCATGTAATTAATGTTCCTATCACAGGAATATCTGTCAAGAAGCAAGATGCCGTGGCCTAATGGATAAGGTGCTCGACTCACGCGCGCAAGGTCGTGGGTTCGAATCCCAGCCATGGCATGGAGGAGTTGGGCAGATCCTCCGGAAACCACTGCCTCACCCCACCCAGGTGCAATGGGTACTTGGCAATAAGGCAACCACAGTGATGGTGCTGGAATGAGCTCTTAAGCCCCTGCGGTTAACCCCGTGTTCAAGGCTGAATACTCCCCAGGGAGTTGAGAAAGACTCTGGATTGGCCTGCCAAGGATGTAATTGTAAAGTCGGCAGAATATGTCTATAAGACGTAGATGAAGACTGTAAACCCACTACATTACAAGATTGAGCTGAGTCAATAAATGAGCTCTGTTTGGTGTCGTTTCCAAGTCTTCTGCTGTCCTTTTTCATTCTCTTGGCAACTTGGTTAGGCCAGACTTTTTTAATTTTTAGCTTCCCGACCCAACAGATTTTCTGCCTACGGAAAAAAAAAATTGAGCATACCCACAATTTTTATCAAATTGATATTATAAAAATTTGAGATTTCAGCTTTTTTTTTCGTCATTCCGAACAACCCCAGGAAAAGAGCCTTGAGAAGATCCGAGAAGCTAAAGATCAATTATGTATGGCCTTAGTCTCCAAGAGCGGTGGACAAAAAATCAGCGAAGACTAAATTGTTTCCAATTGAATAGCCTTACACCAATCTGACGAGAGACTCACGATTATGAGATTACTGACTGTGGAAGCTGGACAAACTTAATCTGGACAGAGCTTCTTCAGATAAGAGGAATTTTGTGTTAGGTAGTTTTTATACAGAACAATATTCTGTCATTGAAATTAGGTTGAAGCAGTAAGTTCAGCAGGTCAAAATCCATGCAAGGAGTGCAAAATAAAACAGTCTGTATTTGAAGGCCGTATAAGATCACAGCCTCTGGTCATGACACATGAGGCGGTCTCTTGTTAGGGTACGGTCTGTCATACAGCTGCAAAAATGCATTAAATATAATGCTTTGCTATTATTATATATACTAATAGGTTTCCCGTAGATTGGAGGGAACATAATAGAACAGAATGAAAGCAATATGCCCGTGAATTAGTTGGAAGTATAGGTAAGAAATGTAAATTAATTTGTTGGATATAGATCAAATCTTGGGAAAGTCATTAAATACAGATATCATACAGTAGAGTGCTATGTGAATGTAAGTGACAGATCTTGCAGGTGCTGTCCTCTTGTGTATTGAATGTGAAGTAGCTGAAATAGTAATTATAATTAATTAGGGCATTTAGATGAGGGCAATGGCCTTGAAAAGGGGAGAGTTCTGCCCTGATGGCCTCAGGAAGCATGAGTGCAAATTTGAAGATGATTAATTCAGTAAAACTTGAGATAAATCCCGTACGCTATCATTTTAATAGGTTAGATTATATACTGTGTGTAGATGAACTATAATTGATGGCTCTGAAAACCTTTGTTTATCACAGGAAGTCATAGCAAACTCATCACTTTGGTTACCCAAATACCAAGGACTAGCAGACTGTAGGTCAAAGAACATTTATTTAATCTGTCTGTGTGAATTATATACCTTTAAAACGAAGGGCATTTAAGAAGTTCTGACCAGCTTCTTTTTTTTTGCAAACCTTCATTTTATAAGTATCTGAGTGAAATTATCACAAAAGAAATTTCAGGTTTTCATTTCCATTTAGATAAAAACATATGTTCGTCTGAACTCTTAGAATGTCCCTAATTTCATATCACTTTTGGGTTAACTTGCCACCAAGTGAAACTCACATAATTATTTTATGCCAATAGAAAGCTGCTTATGTTTTTCAAAAAGGGTCAGTCACTGAAATCTGCGCAGTTGCAATCCTCACACAAAGGATTCTAAATCTGGTCACAAACCTGTGAAATTGCTGAAGGCAATAGGCCTACAAAGAAGACTGGAGTAGCAACACCTCTGTGCTCAATGAATATCAGACACTGTCGTGTGACTTGTCACTGTATTAGTCATGGTGTACTACACATACTGTTGCCTTAAAGCCATCTCATATGAAAATATGTATTATCTGTAATAATACAACTGAGAACTAATACTGTTTATGAAATCTCATCACTCTGTCTCTTACATGGAGTATGTTGTGTACCTCATAGAGAGGAAATTGCTAACAATTTTAATTGCAGATGACGGTACTGTGTCAATTGGAAACAAAGACTTTAATAATATGATTAATGACTTATTTAAATGCAAACATATTGAATGAAATGAACTTTGAATTGAACACTCCAGAATATCATAGTAATCTTTTCGTAACTTGTTAATGAATGCAATACAGTCAAACTTGTATTTTGTGTAATATTATTGACTCTGAAATTTAAGATTGAAATGCAGCTGGTTATTCAACTGCTATAATATGTTCTGCTTTGCTATACTAATACCTTACCTATTGCTGATGCGTCTATCTTCAATATCTCATATGTCAATTTTACTATTTCTGTTTGTCTCACTAATGGTATAGTTAATCTATAAAGTAGCCTTTTGTTATAAAAAATCACAATGCTTAAGCCATACAGATTTGTTTAACTTGCAATGTCTCATTCGCTCTCATTTTCCTGTTATTGCAGCTCGTACCATCCTCTTGTGATGCTTTTTTCAATTGGTGCCGGTCGGAATGTTGATGTTTATGGTGGTTTGTATATGATAGTTCCAATTGACAATGGATAACAATTCTGATACACATAATACAATGCTGGACAATAGTACTTCTCTAGTTGACCTGCTGGAGGGCAGTGGCTTGGATGCTGCAAGTGACACCAATGAACCTACTCTCTTTAAAAATTCACCTTACTACAGTAACTGCCAATTTAAAGATTTCTTGTCCAATAATAATAATGCCTTTACAGTTCTTAGTCTAAATTCTCAATCTCTAAATGCAAAATATGATTGTCTAAAGACGTATGTTGAAATGTTAAAAGGTAATAACTCGAAATTATGTGCTATCTCTTTGCAGGAAACATGGCTCTCAGCAGACAGCGACACCTCACTTCTTCAATTGGAAGGATACAACTTTATCCACAAAGCTAAGTCGTGTAGTGCACATGGAGGGGTAGGCATTTATTTACATGAAAGTTTCCAATATGAAATCCTGGAGGTAAATATTAATTCAGAAATATGGGATGGACTATTTATAAAGGTATTTGTTGAAAATAACATACAAAATAATTATAAAACATTGATCTTGGGAAGTATCTACCGACCACCAAGACCTACCGTTACAAACATTACCACATTTATTAACGAAATGGACCAACTAGGTAATCAGTTAAGAAACTATAAGGATGTTCTTATTTCTGGTGATTTCAATCTTGATCTTCTGAAATGTAAAGAAAATAATAATATCAATGACTTTCTTGAATCTATGATATCGAACGGCTATTTTCCTCTAATATCATTTCCAACTCGCTTAACTAATAGGCAAGGCACTTTAATTGATAATTTCTTTTTAAAAATGAACAATTATTTCACAAACACAACCTCAGGTATTTTACTAGCTGAAATTTCAGACCACTTGCCGTACTTTACAGCTCTTGATTCTGTGCAGCCACCCAAACCCCAACCAAAGCACATTAAGTTTGTGTCATCTGATGCTAGATCTTATGAAAACTTTTTAAAAGACTTAGAGAGTGAAACCTTGCGACAGAAGTTAAATGACTCCTTATCTACTGAAGCAGATATAAGTTATAATAATTTTAATGGTATTATGCAACATCTTCTTGATAAACATTTTCCAGTTAAGAACATCAGATTTAACAAATACAAACACAAGAAGTCGCCATGGATATCCCAAGGTATCTTAAAATCCATACTATACAAAGACAAACTCTATGTTAAACTGAAGTCAATTCCAATAACTCATGAAAATTATATAGAAAATCTAATTAATTTCAGGACGTACAGCAGAATTTTAAAACAAATGATTAAATCAGCAAAGAAAATGTATTACCAGAATACCTTTGAAAAATTCAAATGTGATATTAAAAAAACATGGGCATGTATCAATGGTATCCTAAATAGAAACAAAAGTAAACAAAACTTCCCTAAATATTTTGAAATTGATGGAAAACCTGTATCAGACCAAAATGCTATTGCAAACAAATTTAACAATTACTTCATTAATGTAGGTCCAACTCTGGCTGAAACCACAATTTGCCCCTCAGATGTATCCAAAAAGATTACTTAATCTCGCCAATTACAAATCAATTCAAATTTAAGAATGTCACGCCAGAAATCATTATTGAAGTTATTAATTCCCTGAAGCCGAAAACTAGTTGCAACTTAGATAGGATCTCCAGTAAACTGCTCAAATATGTAAAAATTGAATTAGCGCTCCCTTTACGCAAACTTTTCAACCAATCAGTGAGTCAGAGCATTTTTCCAGAAATGCTGAAACATGCTATAATCATGCCTATTTATAAAAGTAAAGAAAATTACCTCTTCTGTAATTATAGGCCTATCTCAATATTGTCAAGTGTATCAAAGGTCTTTGAAAAAATAATGTTTAATCAAATGTCTGAATATTTTTCTGAACTGAAAGTGTTTTATGGCAGTCAATATGGTTTTAGAAAATTTCACTCAACCGAATTTGCAACACTAGAGCTCATAGATAGAATAACTTACTCAATGGACAAAAACCAATTACCCATTAACATTTATCTTGATCTTTCAAAGGCATTTGATACACTTGACCATGAAATTTTACTTGATAAACTGCAATACTATGGCATTCACGGCAAACAACTTTCATTCTTAAAAAGTTATTTAACAAACAGAACTCAACAACTGAAATACAATGATGTTATCTCCAATCCGTTGACCATCAAATGCGGTGTCCCTCAAGGCTCTATACTGGGTCCCTTATTGTTCATAGTATATATGAATGATATCACATTTGCGAGCAAATACTTCTACCCGATACTGTATGCAGATGACACAACTTTGTGTGCCACCCTAAATAGCACATATTATGATTCTGACACTGATAGACTAAATAATGATTTAACTTCAATAACTAATTGGTTAAAAGCAAACAAATTATCACTTAATGCAGCTAAAACGAAGGCTATATTTTTTCACACCCCACAGAGACGTGTACAGTGTCCAGAGCTGTATATTGATAACATACAAGTAAATTTTGTTGATAATTTTAACTTCTTAGGTATTACGCTCAATAATAATCTAAAGTGGAACTCTCATGTCGATATCATAGCTAAAAAAAATTCAAAAACATTAGGAATTATGAAAAAATTAAGATATGTATTGCCACCGAATGCACATCTTAATATTTATAATGCACTAATCTTGTCTCACCTAAACTATGGAAATATCATTTGGGGGCATCAGGGAGGGAAACTTTTTATATTACAGAAAAAAGCAGTAAGGATAATTACAAATAGCAAGTATAATTCCCATACTACTCCATTATTTAAAATGTTACGCATGTTAAAACTGCCTGATTTATGTGCACTACACGACTTGAAATTCTGTTACAAGTTTGGCAATAATTTGCTTCCTGACTATTTTTCTTCAAGCATGTTCTTTAGATTTCCCGATTTCCTTCAACGACAAACTCGCAATAGTAAATCCCTTCGTCTTCCTGCTGTGAGCCATGATTTCGCAAGGAATGGCATCTCCTACAAGTTCCCCAAAACCTTTAACAACATTGATGTAAGTATAAAAATGAAAATTGACACTCACAGTTTTGATGGATTTAAAAACTTTGCTAAGCTAAAATTTCTAGAAAAATACTCTTCTAATTGCAATGTTATTAATTGTTATATTTGTCAAAATTGATCCTCTGGTCTCTCTTGTGACGATCACTCCAAGTCCACTGCCCGACAGCTTAAGATAAAATTTCAATTTCTAAAATTTTCTTATTGTTTGTTACTGTTTATTTCTTTCAACTAAGTACCTCCAGTATGTACTAAATCATAACGTCCAGTAAGTATTATACCCCTTTAAATTATTATTTGAAAAATGGATAAATCCATTAACATCAACCTTCACCACTGTCCATCTGATGTTCCGGCTGGCACCAACAACTATTAATATTATTCTATTCTCTTATCAACAGAGTGGCCACTCGACAGCGATGCCTTGGCATCATAGAGTGGTCACCCTGCTCAATTTAGTAAAATAATCTCTTTTGTATGAACGGTAATACTCGCAGATGTAAAGAGCAAATAAATGATTTAAATTGAAATTGAAATTGAAATTGAATTGTCAAGTATTTCACTTGACTTGTTCATACATGTTATGAAATTTCCAACCCTCATTTGAATATACCGCAGGCCACTGATTGATTGATTGACTTTATTTAACATTATTTCAAGAGTGTACATACAAGTTAACAAGAAGTACGCCGTCAAAATAACATTAGGATAGCACACAAAGTTATCAAACTTATTTCCAGTGTGGTCCTTGCTAAACAACAAAATGGTGTTGCTGGGCAACAAAGGCTACCAATCGTCAAAAATTATAAATAACATAGTTTCAAATAGATATATTTATATAATAATAAAATCAGAAAGATACAACATCCCTGTTTTCATTGTAATGAGCCTGGGTCCTGAGATAAGTTCTAACTTTACTTTTAAACAGTTGTTTGTTGTTAACAGACTTGATGGATACTGGTAAGTCATTCCAGGCCATTACACCTTGATAGGAGAAATTATACTTATCAATCCCTATTGGTTTTGGTACACAAAAATTATGTTCAGCATATCTGGTGGTATAACGGTGACTAATTACATTGAAGTTGTTACAGAAATAAGATGGAGCAGCTTGATGGTAAATATTAAACATATGATTTAGAATTAATTGTCGAGCTCTATCTCTTGTACTCAGATAACCAACTCTGTCAAGTTCACATTGACCTATATGGGATCTAGGTCCCAAATCTAAGATGAAACGTACAATTTTGTTTTGAATTATTTGGAGTTTCCTATATGAACATTGAGATAGACCCATAAACCAAGCGGAGACAGCGTAGTCAAAGTGGCATTGAATTAACGCGGATACCAGAAGTTTCCTTGATTTAAAATCAAGAACTTTGACATTTCTATACAGAAATTTAAGCCGAGATGTAGTTTTACTAATGATGTTTGTTACTGTTGAATTTCCAGACAGTGTATTATCTATCTTCAGTCCAAGATACTTCACCTCTTCGCTTGATTTAATGGTGTGCTCCACCATCATGAAGAAATTTTGGTCCGATGTCATCAAGACCAGTACTCTTTCTGGGGTTTAATGCTTTAAGATGTTTCATTATACAATTGCTAGTGACTTCATTGAGTACGTACATACCAGGACTAACACCAAGTTTTCTATAGTACGCTTTACAGTTGTCAGAGAAAGCGCTATACAGATCTACAAGATTTGGCAAATTATTCACCAAATTATTAGCAATATTCACAAAGAAATCATTGATGAATTCAGCAATACGGAGTGGGTCATAACATACAGAGTCATTTATATTCAAAACTATATGCTCTTTGGATTTTACCTTATGTTTATGGCCTAGCATTTTAAGGCTGTTCCACAAATTTTTGCTGTTATTTCTATTTTTTTGAACTTCGTTGACAATGTAATCAGATCGAGCTTGTTTTACCATACGTTGAGCTTTGTTACGCAATAAACAAAATTGTCTATGACATGATGGATCTTTGGTCACATTGAATTTTTTTAAGCATTTATCACGTTCATTTAAACATTCAAGTATATCAGATGATAACCAAGGCTCACTCCTCACTTTGGCTCTGTATTGCCTCCTAGGGACTATGGCTTCAATTACACAACAAAATAATTTTTCAAAATTCTTCCATGCAGTATTAACATCAGTACAAGATAACACACTTTCCCAGTTTACATCCTGGAGCTTTGCTAATAAAGCCTCCTTTGAGTAATTCTTCATTGAACGTACATTTATGACATTATGAGACCCAATTGGAGCACGGATGAACTTCCGTGTACAGTATATTAAACAATGGTCGCTAAAGCCAACAGGCACGGTGTTACATTGTGAGATCTTATCAGATTCTGAGACTAGGATATGGTCAAGTAAGGTGGAAGTATTACAAGTTATTCTAGTTGCCTTTTCTACAATTTGTTTTAAACCACAGACATTGAGTAATGATTTGTACTTATTCACAAGAGTACATTGTCTTTGAAAGTCTATGTTTAAGTCACCAAGAATGATGGTCTCTACTCCCATGATGTTCGACAGGGTTTCTTGAAACAGTTCGATAAACGTCTGATCGTCTGGAGGTCGGTAAGCACAACCTACAAGGATAGGCTTAGTTTTTTTCATGAGAAGATCGACATAGATAGCTTCAATATCGTCATGGTTTAGATCGCTTCTGGGGTTATACGAAAGGTCGTCTCTGATGTAAAGGCAGACTCCCCCGCCATGGGAAGTTCGATCCTTGCGTTCGAGGTTGTATCCAGGTAGGGATACTTCAGCATCGGTTGTAGATGTGTCAAACCACGTTTCCGTCACTGCAATCACTCCGGCTTGTGTCTTCTCTGCCATTACCTTCAGCTCCGGGATCTTGTTCCTCAGGGACCTTGCATTTATATGGACAAAATGCAGGCCTTTCTGTTTGAAACCATCATAAACATCTTCCGTGTTGTCAACTATGGATTGGTTATCATCTTCACTAGTGATGGAGTTTTCGGCCACAGCAGATGGCAATTCTTTAAATATACAAGAATCACAGAGATATTCAAGATCGTCCCTTTCATTGAAGATGGAATCAGCACATCTTACATGTGTTGATCTGCAACAGTTGTAGCACTGGACAGCTTTGCTCGTCTTAATAACACCTCTTTCACATACAGTACATGGATTCTTTGATGTTCTTTGTCTTCCTGGGGGACCAGGATCACTTTCGATGTCACCACAGCACAATAGTAGAAGCCAGGTTGCTTTGTTTACATTTGTTTTGCTTGGAAACCGACTGGGCGATAATAGGGCACCATACATCTCACCAGCTTTGCTGCATCTTTTTGACCAAATTGCAGAAGTTACCTCGTCTGGAAAACACATTTTTTTAGCTCATGTTCTTACAAATACACGAGAGAGACAAATAGAATGTAATGATGTTCTTACCACCTCAGAGCTGAAAGGAATACCACCAAAAATGATAGGTTTCCTTCTTAGTTACAACCAAGTATATGTGCCTGAATCTTGCTTGTGCACTGTGACTTTTGTTTTCAATAATACACACATATTTTGCCCTCCCAAGATTCTGTTTATTATATAGAAATAAATCATGGCTTCAGTGTGGAGTGCTTGGCAATAAGGGGGGGGGGAGAGCGTTGGTCTAGTGGTAGCGTGCCGGGCTGCCAATCGCAGGGTCCAGGGTTCGAGTCCAGCTCTTGCTGGGTCACCTGGACCTATGGTGGACGGCTGTTTCAATCATCCTTTGCCTCATTGCCGTGTCCTCCCCCTCCCATGTCCTAATAAGCCTATCAAGTGCATAAATACAGGACGTAAAGTCCAATCATCCATCCATCCATCTTGGCAATAAGAGACTATCAATCGTAATGAGATAAATAAATATCAAATTTCCCATCTTTTATTCTTAATATGCGCAGATCTTTGGACTGTTTATGGAATCACCACTCTTGGCCCTTTTGATCTTTTCAGCAAACTCTTACATCAGGGAATCCTTTCATCTTGAATTGCTGGGTCCAGATACTTTTGTCCAGCTTCTAGTGTAGATCATCTGATCAATGTGAGCCTATTCACTGCTCTTCTCATATTGGTGTATCATTACAGGAAGTTTGAACAATACGCACTTGGTATGATACAGTCTGTAACTCCACCCTTCTTCCTTTCGGTTTCAGTACATAAAAAATGAAAATAAAATGAGGTAGATACATCTGCTTTCGACTCGAGAGAGGAGCATTAAATTAGACACAGTCAATTAAATAGTTTTGGTACACCAACAACAATGTCAATAGCTTTTTTACACCCACAGCAACACTCCAGTTGGCCGTGTTATCCAATCAGAGCTACGTCATTGTAAACACATTAAACACTCACAGAATCTGATGGTAATCAAAATACCAATATCTTTGTCTAAAAAAGTTGATACAGGACATAGGCAGTACTCTGATATTGATTGTTTCCAATGATGCAGTACAGAGTTTAAACTCCGTAATGTTTGCTCATTTTTTCCCCAGCTGGAATTAGTTTTAAGCTGAACCCATCTATGTGGCAAACAAATTGCATTCACCAAACCACAATTAATTTGGCTGCCATTACAGGGTATTGTGGAAGATCAATCAACAGCCAGAGGCCTCTACCAAGACTTCTATGACATTCTTTACAGCTTGTTCATTGGCAACAATGAGGAGATATAGGACACATTTGCGACAAATGAATGGACGATACACTGACGATGCTGAGACAGAGATAAGAATTATGGAATTACGGCATCTGGAAAGTACCATAATTTCAGAAGAAACCCATATATGCCAACATTTCCACTCTGTGATATTTACATCACAGGAGAGCCATAAACCAACACCTACTTCCAGGAAACCAGTATGATGATATGTGCTTATCATACAGACCAACCATATGGTTGCTCAGTGTATTCTTCTATTTCTGACTGCTATTGTCCAGGTCCTTATCTCACCCATCCTTCATTCCTACTCCCCCTTATATCCTCCCTGATTTTTTCTGCCTGCCTTAGTCAAATCATGATAACATACTAATGCCCACATTCTCCACTAGCACCCTCGTTCACTGATTAATGGCCATTGTGTAGAGTGACATTGTAGTTGTAGCTTCTTTATAACACATAGAAACCCATGGGACAAAAAGGCATTTTCCGGATTGTTTAAAATCAACAACACATGGTCGAAAATTTATGGAGACAAGCATGCAAGATCAAGCTAAAGAGGAATATTTGCTTTCAACTGCAGTTAATGAGGAATGTGTGTTGTTGAAATCAAATAAATGTCAAATGATTTCATTACTCAAGTCGAAATAAGAATGACATTTAAAGAAATGCTACTCGGTAACCATTATCCACAACCAAAGTATCTAATTGCAGCTGACTTCCTGACTGAGCATGATTCATGACCTTGTTTGACTTTCATGGTTTCTGACATGAATGAATTACAATGATCAGACACCTTTTTTAGGAATAATTCCTAATTTCTCAAAGTAAGTTGTTTGGTCACTACGTTCATAGGTAACATTGCTTCAATATATTAGAAAGGAAAGATGGAAAGTCACTTGATGCCATAACTGCATGGGACACAGACATAAAATGGCCATCGTCCTAATGGACATTTCAACCCTTGCTTTTCTCTTGTCTCCAGTAATATTAATCTGAAGGGACAGTTGGCACATTTCTGTCAGCCTTAGAAATTCAATCACCTTGGATCAGTGAGTGTCTCGGGATTAACCCAAAGATGCTCTTATGCAGCGGAAATACGTCAACATGCAGCATTTTAATTTATCGTAAGTGTTTCAATGCCAGATTGTTTAGCCAAAAGATCAATATTGTAATATTGTCATTGTGTGCATTGAAATAGACAAAGGCAGATTGTAACATGCAAAGCTAGCAAGGGTATATAAAGAAATTTCCTGCATGGTATAACATGCGGCGAATAAGTGGCCTCAACCATACGTCACTGAAAGAATAAGAATAAGAAAAATTTTATTTATTCTCGAGTATAATAAGCAGGTAACATGGCCTAATTGGTAGGTGCACTTGTCACCTGGCTTTGAGGGCGTGGGCTCACATTTTACCCCGGGAACTCACTTTAGTCCGAGCCCATGGGACATTTAATGGAGGTGGGTTGTATCCAGTATTCTATGCTAGGGCAACTGAAAGACCCTGGGCATCCCTGAATTAATAGGGTATGTTCCAGACTCTTTTTATCTCATCATCAGACGGTGGCTCTCTCTACTAAAGAAAAGATGGAGGTTGAGCTTCCCCGACTTAGCCAGGGTGTTGAATTGTATTGTAAGACCTCAAGAAATTTAATCGCAATGTTGCAAAACCAACTTCAGAAATCAAAGAACAATATTCCATTTAAACTTTTTTCAACCATTTAAAAATTATAGATTAAATTTATCATGTTGTCTGACAAAACATTAATTTGTCTGACGGGAACTCTCTCTCCGTCAGACAAAATGTCTGACCAAAGTCAATATGCTTTCACGTGACCTTGATATCCATGTTAAATAAAATTTACATGAGTCTTCAAATTGGTGTATCATTATAACTGCCGATAGTCTTTTCTTTTGCAGAAACAAAAGAAAGGGTTACCAACTTTCCGAACCTACCCAATAGTTAAGCCTATGGTTATTAAATTGCAATTTGAGGTGTAAATTGAGGCATGGCATTCTAATGGAATTCAAGCCCAAAATGCATGTTGTTGCTTTTGACAATAGATGTTGTTTGCCACATTGTTAACATGCCATTGTTGAATGCAGCATCTATCATGTTCATGGGCCTATAATTAGTTTCAAATGCCTGCAATTAATTATGTTATTGTGAGCAGTTATCAAAGTTTATGACAATTTAATTTGTCACTTCTGAAAAGGCTAAAGCAGTAAAACTGCCACACATACACAAATGCATTCCTATAAATTGGGACTGCCCGTAACAGACAAATCATTGATTACCCGATCACGTGATCTGCCAACCTTGGTCAATGCCACGGGCCTTGACAGGTGTTTGTTCCATAATTTTAACAATGCCACATTCAGAATGAACTGTTCAAAATTACCTTGGCATTTCTCTTGAGGCTGATAGGTAATAGAGCTTTGTTTCATGTAATTCTTGCATTGAAAAGTTTTGCATGTTAACAGAGAAAGCCATTTGACATGTCATGTTACTCAAAAATAATGAAGAATTTTTATGTTGTAGTTCCGCTGTTTTTTTTAGAATTAAGATGTTGTATAATGTAGGTTTGCCACTTTATGACTCGACCGTGGTGTCAAGCTTTGGCAATTGCTAGTGTCTTCTAAAATCTAGCTTCAAATTCTAACTACTTTCATGGGATTGGCGAGCTGGCCTAGCTAATTTCAGCACTTGACTCTTGATCTCTTTCATAGACACGTCTTCTTCTCTGTAGCTGTCTGATTAAGTTTGTCTAGCTTTCACAGTGAATAATCTGATAACTGCTAGTCTCCTGTCTGATTGGTGTAGGGCAATCCAGTTTGAAGCTATTCAGTCTTCACTGTCTTTTGTCCACCGCTGTGGGAGACTAACCAGGAATTCATGGAATTACAAACGATAACAAACAGCTCTATTCTGCTTTGTTGGGAAAATTCTCTTTTTTTACACAATTGCATTCTCTCAACAGCATTAGTGCATTATTTAAGACTATCTAACCCCTTTACTGGCACATGAGAAGATCAGTTTTAGGTAGGGCAAGTCATGTATAATACAACGGAACGGTCAGATAGAAAAGTATTGTCTGCTGTTAATGTACTTGTACTAGTCAGTAAAAGTACATGTACAGCTGTAATTATGATAAGTAGAGGAACAGTAAATTTTATATCGCAACCATCTGTTGCAACAGTCACCTTACGTTATTTTTGAATTTCCTAACCTTCCTTTCTTCAGAGATTATCTTGGAGCCTCATTTATCATCTGAGAATAGCAATTACATGTATACTAAATAAGACTTACTCTCTCCAACGGCCACTAAGAGCAACTTTGATTCTCAGTCAAGTGCCACATAACGGTCATTGGCACCGGAACAGGCGATTGCTCTAACGTTCTGGGCAATTAACAGTCCATGGTCAAAAGTTAGTCTACTTTTGCAAACTTCAAGACACTTACCAAATTCTACCCATGTGATTGAGGTTAGTCCAAGGAGTTATAGTCCCTGAATAATTAAGCATTATTTTGAAAGCAAAGTGACATCATTAATGGGTTAGTCGTACAGCTTATTAGGCAAGAGAAGTTTCTCATAGTCAAAATATATTCTGAATTTGGTGCATGCTTACCTACAATCATTAGAACTTACCGTAAAATTCGCTTGTAACAATTTGTAAGTAAAAAACATAGTATTCAACTATTTACTGCAAATGTAATCACACTGGCATAATATAAGTAATACTGATCGGAATACACACATTTGTAATCTGGGAAGAATCAACATTATTTTTTGCTGTGCCCATCCTATGTCAATTCGTTGCTGGCTCATCAAGTCAGATGACATACACCGCATCTGACGAAATTACGCAAGTAGGTTATTTTAGATTGGTATGAAAACATTGGGAGACAATTAATGCGTACAGCTTGGCAGAGGCAGCAATTAAGCAACATTTTTTTATATGAATAGTTGCTAAATGATTAGACGCTAATGACTGGAGTGCAGTAATTTGAAAATATAACATTATCAAGGCCCCTCCGCCTCATATGTTATAGTATTGACAACAAAATCATGGATATATTTTATAATGCTATCATACAGTCAGTAATATCATTCTCAATCACTTGCTGGCATGGAAATTGCACAACTGAAGCAAAAAACAAAATTAGCAGGGTCATCAATGCTTGTGCTCGAATGGGAATCAATGTAATGTCACTGTTAGATATATACTACAAAAACAGCAAGTTGAGGTACAATGCTGTTGTAAAAGAGATTAATCATCCACTACATGAGTGCTTCGAAAAGTTACCATCAGGCAGAAGGTTGAGAAGTGTTAAGTGCAGAACCAGTAGATACGCGAAGTCATTTGTTCCTTCTAGCATCAGAATGTGCAATGAGTTGAAGTGGTAGTATGTATGGTAGTATGTATGTATTTATTTTCGTGTGAATGTTATTGTGTGACTGTGATCTCTCTGTATGCATGTGACTGTGATTCTGTCTGTGATATGGGACAACACACCACAAGTTTCACTTTTGTGACCAATAAAGTATTTATTATTATTATTATTATTATTATTATTATGTTGACTTTGCATAATTTCGTAAGACACCAAAATATTTGAATATATGGCATAACTCAGCTTTGCCCCAACGGAATTGGATGAAAGTTACATGGAAGATGTCTCATATCAAGCCAATGATTATGTGAAAAGGATAAGACATTAGGCCCAAATGTTTTCATACCAATCTAAAATAACCTACTTGCATAATTTCGTCAGATGCGGTGTACACCATAATTATATGCCACCACCTTGATATGTTATGTACAACATGATCTTCTATTTCTGACCCGTATTGTCCAAGCCCACGTCTCACCACCCTTAATTCCTGTCTGCATTATTTTCTATCATTGTCAGGGTGAAACCAGGACAATGGTTTTCATCTGCCTGATGCCCACATCTCTGCTATCAGCCTGCTATGTTGATGAATGTCCACTGTATACACTGCATTGTTAGGTTTCTATCTCGCAGGAGCCCGGGTATGAATAGACCTGAGAGCCCATCAGACCAAAAGGCCGGTTTTCCCATATCAACCAAGATAAATGCTAAGGGAAGAGGTCTAAACTTTGACGAGTCATAAACTGGATATTTCTATACGATGCTTTTCTTGAAGAAATCCTTAATCAAAGTGATATTGCCAATCAATCCTAAATGATAAGTAAAATGGCCTGCCCGTCTGCAGACAACACAGTGAATTGTTTCCAATATTCAGGTCAGTAAATGCTTTGTAGCATTGATATCCTAGTTGTGCTGGTACCCTGGATGGGAGAACAGTTCACAGGTAGCATTTGGTGAGGAGAGAAACTCATTACATCAGGTGTCCCTAGTTACCACCCTAAGCTTGCTTGGTACTTTGTTCATCTGTGAAAATTCAAGACAGCTTTAGAGCCACGAGCCTCCAGGCCAAAGCAACCGAGAAAATGTTAATAGGCCTACAAGAGAACGAATATGAATGACAAAATTATCTTTACCATTACCACACCAACCCTGAAATTGCAACATCTGGTTGCATTTAACTAAACACCATTCTTCAGTTTTTACTATTCGTTCTTCTTTGTCTCACTTCCTTTTTTCATCAGAAAATGTCTTGTGGTTATATTTTATACATGTAATAAATGAAGCATGCAAACTCTTTGGAAATTTCAATAAAAACAACAACAACCCAGTACAGAAAGTTTCACTCATTAGTCACTATACAAGCAACTAATTTCGCTGCAAAGCCACTGCTTATGCCGTTATTGTAACATTTGTAGCATCCTGGAAATTACACTGAAAGGCACACTTCTTGGACTTAAAAGCTCTTAGCTTCCACTTACTTCAAACAGCATTAGTCTCCTCAATTCTAAAGATTTAGTAGAATGTCAATGATTGACACTCACTTGAGGCCACCGTTGATTTGCCAACAGTTTTTTTCCTTGTAGTGGTCGATTGGAGTGCCAAAGAAGATGAAGTACACATACCATATATGCTCGATTAAGTTTGTCTGGCTTTCAGAGTGAATAATCTGATAGCAGTGAGTCTCCTGTCTGGCGTTTTTTTCCCCCACCAGTGTGGGAGACTAACAAAGATTACAGGGAGTTACGAAAGATAACAAGCCGCTGTGTCCAGCTTTGGCGCACTGATTATTGTTTTACAAACTTTCTTTCACTCAAACTTTCAAAGGCAATGGTTCATCATGGAGATTTTAAAATTCTTTTGCAAGATCAGTTTAACAATATTTATATGGCCAATATGGGACAGGTTGATATGTAAACATGTAGCACTAAGATACAGCTAGATCCAGAAGTATTGACACACTATTCACTATATTTGTAATTGCACTTTTACATATAAAAGTACATACATACAATAAAACTAATTGATTTTATAATAGTGGAGCACTAGTTTCGAAGGAAGCCATATGTTACAACAATCAACTTAACCACTATTTTCACCCCTACCCAGCCTGTATTCCGAAGTTATCATGGAGCCTAATTTATTATTCTAGAATAACAATCACACAGAGGCTGAATAAGACCTGACTCTCCATTGGCCACTAAGAGCACACTAAGAGCATTTCTTATTCTCAATTAAGTGTCACATAAAGGTCATTGGCACAGGATCAAATGGCTACTCGGATGTTCTGTGCAATCAGCAGTCAAAATTTTTAGTCCGCTGTGGCCAACTTTAAGACATTGACCAAGTTTTACCCATGTCATTGAGGTTCGGGACCATTCAGAATTTATGACTGGGGGGGTGGGAGTTTTGCTGGAACTTCCCGTCAAAAATTGATACCCCCCCTTGAGTTTCACGAGGATTTTTGGTACCCCACCCTTAGGTTTCATGCATATTTTTAGTACCCCCCTCGACATACAAAGCAATACACACATATATATACTGTTATACATGTCCAAGCGTACTGATTTGTGTCATTTCGTGGACTTTTGTACGCAGAAAAGTCCAAATAGAATGAGTTTATGCATGTTTTTTAACATTTTTTCTTTGTTAAAATTTCTTACCCCCCCCCTTGGAAGTGTTGTCAAAAGTTAATACCCCCACCCCTTGAAACACGTGTGAAAAGTTAGTATCCCCTCGGCCAAAACTCCCACCCCCCAGTCATAAATTCTGAATGGTCCCTTAGTCCGGAAGGCTACTAAATGAAATCACACTGGTAATAATATCTGTAATACAAGGTACGATTTTTGTGTTTTCATGTGCCAACACATTATAAATTCATTGCTGGCTCATCAAGTCAGATGACGTGCACCATGATTATATGGCACTCCCATGATATGTTATGCACAATATTATCTTCTATTTTTGACCAATATTGTCCTAGTCCACATCTCACAACCCTTAATTCCAGTCTCCTTTATTTTCTGTCATTGTCTGAGCAAAACCAGGACTACGGTTTTCATCTGCCTAATGCCCACATTCTCTGCTATCAGCCTGCTACGTTGATGAATGAATGCATTGCTAAGTCTGTATCTGGCAGGAGGCCAGAAATGAATAGACCTGAGAATCCATCAGACCAGAAGCCATATCACCCAAAGAAAAAAGTTATGGGAAGTTTGCCAAACTCTGAAGAGTCATTAACCCCAAATTTCTGTATGATGCTTTTCCTGAACAAATCCGTAATCAAAGTGTTATTTCCAGACTGTAAATAATTCCTTAATGATCTGTAAAGATATTGGATCTTCAACAGACAACACTGAATGAGTGCTTCACAGCATAGTATCCTTGTTGCGCTTGTACCCTGGATGTAAAAGGATTTCACAGGTAGCATTTGGTGAGGAGAGAAAGTCATTACAACAGGTGTCCTTAGTTACAACCCCAAGCTCACCTGGTACTAAGCCCTTCTGTGAGACTTCCAGACACCCTTGGAGTATCCAGGCATCAGGAACTGAGAAAATATTATGACAAGTGAACTGACAGTTAACTTTTTTTAATCACTAACACAACACTGTAAACTTCAAAATCTGGTTGCATTGAAATAAACTGAACCAAATAAGAAACGCAAAACTATTTCAAGGGCTTTATTTTTCTGTATATGATTCAGATGGGCTGGTATGTTTATGCATATGTATAGTAAAATGTATAGTAAAATGTAAAATGACTCACTTCAATAAAATCACAGAATTCTGACCTTTGTTTGCACGTCTACATTCTGATTTATCACATTAGGGTATGGCTAGTGAACCAGGGCATTAGGCACTTGATAGAGAAAATCTAATGATTTCAAGTGAAAGCTTGAAGAAAATGATGCAAAAGGCCACTCAATTCACTTCTGGTCGCGCTACTTAACCTGTTAAAATTTTGTTTTTTTTAGAAGTCATGTCAGAGTTTATCACACACAATGATATTTCAGTGAAACACTTCAACTATGGAAACAGGTCCCCAAACAGCCTGTACAAATGCAAAAGAGTGAAAAAGGTTCCAGGTCTTTAAAAGACCTCACGCAACCTGTATAACATTTGTAGGACAAACAGCAGTACACTGTTTGCCCTCCTCATGCTTTTCGTATGGGGGCAAATGTGTGGTTGAAAGAATAGCGCAAGGAAGCCACAAAAAATACTGATTTTAACCTCTGTAGCTGTTACATAGGTTATTTGAGGTCTTTCTGACATAACCTAAGCCTTTGTCATTCCACAGCTATTGCATAGACTGTTTGAGGACTTGTTTTCATACTCTTATTGTTGAATTGGAATACCATTGCGTGTGAAAAAGTCTGACCTAACTTATATGAATTTTTAACAAGTTAGGTGGCACCAACTGACATGAATAATTATTTTGCGGCCTTTTGCATCATTTTCTCCAAACTTTAACATGAAATCATATGTTTTGCCCTATAGGGTGTCTAATATCCTGTTTCACTAACCATACCCCAATGTGATAAACTCAGCCACAGACTTGCAAAAAATTATCACACTTAAGTGATCTTATGCACCTGAGTCCTTCAACACCTGATCACACAAATGCATGCACTCACCATCCCATCTAAATCACATGCTGAAAAATAAAACCCTGGAAATAGTTTTGCGTTTTTATTTGGTTCAGTTTAAAATGTTACTCGTCAGACTTTGCCATTGCCTTTCCATTCATCTTGCTCTTGGTCCTTCTTCAATAATTCTTCAGACATTGCAGGAGAATCACTGATTACCACTCAAACTATCTTTTTGATCGCCATTTAAAAGAAAATAAATAACAACTGAGTCAGTACAAGCAGCTGTATTGGTTTGACTGGAAAGCCACTCCTTATATCAATATAGTAACTGTCGCAGCAGCCTGAAAATTTCACTGCCAAAGGCACATTTCCTATACTTTTAAGCTCTAAGCCTCCACTTAATTCAAACTGCTCAAGTCTCCTTAATTCTAAAGATTAGGTAGGCTGTCAGTGATTGAAGCTCACTTGAGGCCATCTTCAAGTTTGCCAACAGTATCTGTCCATGTGGTGGTCGAATGGAGGGTTCAAGAACATAAATACACACATGCCATTCATGACATTGCAGGCAATGTTGGAACTGACGCAAGAACATAGATCTGTGTCACACTTTGTATACAGAATGGTGATGCACTCAACCAATCCGGAGTCAAGGTTTTAGATTTCAGATGTAAAGAGTAGCTCTGGTCCTTCAAAACAAAGAGAGGACAATTTTACCAAGGCATTAGTACTTCTTGATACTGATGATGTGTCAAAGGTTATGCTTTATGTTATATTGTATGCCGTGTAAAAGTTTGTTTCGAAATTTTTCATATGAAACTTTGGATAATATTTTTCATTTGCAAAGAGCCTGTTTCAAACCCCCCAGCCACAGTCAGACAGCCTAATAAAGGGAAAATATACAACATATTTAAATATAATATGTGCCATTCTCATGCAGCATTGCCTTGATATTAACATGTTTCTATACTATTCTCAAAAAATCTGTCCGGCTTGGCTAGCAAAGAGACACCTCCAACATTAGAAACAAATTTAGAGACCATGCTCTGCAGTCCCTTTGGGGCAGCAAAGTTCTGTTGCCAGCTTGGCCTTAGAGCAGGTTAGCTGGAAGCTTTGGGGAGGCAGTATAACAAGTACTACCTAATGGCAGGCACCTGTCATTCTCAGACCAAAAGTCAGAAAGTTTTTAGGTATATCATTGATTGAGGTTTTTATTCAAGTAATAATGTATTTTCAGCTGAAGTGCAAGTTTCTGTTGTTCATTCTTATGAGATTGCAAACTACAGAAATTGACCATGTCTATACAAAAATAGAAACATCTATCTTTAAATTACAGCACATTTCATTTGGTGTGTTTGACCAGCTGACCCCGCTTATTTCAGGGGCTGACTCTAGATCTTTTGCACAATCTCGTTCACAGCCACGTCTTCTCCTTTGTAGCTGCCTGATTAAGTTTGCCTAGCTTTCAGAGTGAATAATCTCATAACTGCAAGTCTCCTGTCTGATTGGTGTAGGGCAATCCAGTTGGAAGCTATTTTGTCTTTGTCATCTTTTGTCCTTCACTATGGGAGACTGAGCAAGATTACAGGGAATTACAAAAGATACAACACAAGTCTATCCAGCTTCAGTGGACAAACTACTTTAAAAAGATTCATTTATTCAGAATCAACAATTCATTATCAAAGACCACTGAACCTCTTTTCTCGTACATGTCAGATAAGTTTACTAAAAGTGCAGGACCATAGAATTAAAAAAAAACAAATGCATGCAATTTGACAGCAAGAAAATACTTTAAATAGGCTTTTACGAATAAAAGTATATGCACAATGATGCTTACGATTAGTAGAGAATCACTACCTTTTCAATGAAAACACATAACAATGATCTCTACCGTTATTTTCAAATTCCCTACCCTACTTTGCCTCACTTCTCTTAAGAAATCATCTTACAGTGAAGAATAGCAACTACACAGAGGATTGCTGTATACCATTGGCCACAAAAAGCATTTTTGATTCTCAATTAATTGCCTCTCACGTTCTATGCAATAAGCATTCAAATTTACTGTCCGCTCCTGCCAACTACAAGACATTCTACCCCTTTCATTGAGGTTTGTTTGGAAGATTGATAGTCCCTGCCATTTCAAGATACGCCCCTGGTCCCTAAATAATTAGACATTCAAATATCCTCTGATTTATGCTTACCTCCAATACTAACAGCTTAACATTACTCAACTTCTAACAATTTCATAAAAATATAGCAACAATTTAATCAAAATAAAGTCACACGGGTATTAATGTTGATTGAATTTTTTGCAATCTGGGAAACATCAACATTATGTTTTCCGGTGCCCACCCCATGTTTATTCACCACTGGCTCATCAAGTCGGATGACATGCTCCATAATGACATACCGCTAGCATGATATGTTATGCGCAACATGATCTCATATTTCTGACCCATTTTGTCCTAGTCCAAATCTCGCCACCCGTAAGTCCATTATAAACTATTTTCTATCATTGTCTGAGCAAAACCAGGACTATGGTTTTCATCTGCCTGATGCCCACATTTACTGCTATCAGCCTGCTATGTTGACGAATGTCCATTGTGCATTGTGTAGTTTGTATCTTCCAGGAGCCCAGAAATGAAAAGACCTGAGAGCTAATTAGACCATTAGGCTGGTTTTCCCCATATCAAACAACTGAAAAATGATGTGGGAAGTTGCCCAAACTCTGACAAGTCATAAGCCATTTCCATGTGGTGCTTTTCCTGAACAAATCCCTAATCAAAGCGGTATTGCCAGACTGCCAGCAAATCCTATGTGGTCGGTAAAACTGCTTCCCCTTCTGCAGACAGCACTTAAGTTCTGTGAATTATTTCCACCATCCAGGTCATTATAATATATGTGATTCCTTGAAAGAGCTTCTCTGCATTTGTATACTAGTTCTGCAGGTACCCTGGATATAAAAGAATTTCACAGGCAAAATGTGGTCAGGAGGGAAAGTCATTACACCAGGTTTTCATGGTTACAGCCCTCAGCTTGCCTGGTACGTTGCTTGTCTAGGTGAATTCCGGACTCCCTCTGAGCCTCCAGGTCGCAGGAACTGAGAAAATGTTATGACAAGTGAGCTACATAATAATTTCTAAATTGATAACAGAACACTCTAAAATCGTAACATCTGGTAGCATTGAATTTTTAAAATGCCTCCCCTCATTCTTTGCCATTCACTCTTTTTTGTCTTACCTCCACATTTCCATTGTCTTCAAGGTTATTCTGAAGAGATGACATGCAAATTATTCAAACTTTGGGCAAATATAGAAGATCCTTCACATGCGGTAAAAGTGTAACATGTTGAGGACTCACTCTCATCTCATCACTCAAACCTCGTGAGCAACCAGACCTGGGCCTAGAGGAGTACACTTACAAGCGATTTCATTAGTACGCGATTCTTAACTTCTAGACCCACAAAATACATGCCATTTTTAGTTAACCTGATTGGTTTAGAAACAACAGAACGTCACACATTTGGTTGGTTTAGCATTGATCCCTCACAGCCAAGTGTGAATGACAAGGATCGCATGGTAATGAAATCACCTGAAACATATCTATGTACCTACTTGTTTATATGTCTAGCTATCTATCTATCTTTCAAACTATATCTTTGAATGTCTCTTGCAAAGAACAACTCTATCTATAAACTGTATCATTTTGACTGCAAAGCCACTCCTTATATCATTATAGTAACTGTTAAAACATCCTGGAAATTACACGGCCAAAGGCACATTTCCCATACTTAAATGCTCTTAGCTTCCACTTACATCAAACTGCTCAAGTCTGCTTAATTCTTAAGATTGGATGGGCTGTCAATGATTGAAGCTCACTTGAGGCTATATCCAATTCTACCACTAGTTTTTGTCTAATGGGGAGCCCAAGAAGATAAAATACATGCATACCACACACATACATGACATTAGAAGCAATGTTAAAAGATAGCTCTTGTACCATAAAACAAAAGAAAGGCAATTTCACCGATAATTTTAAATTTATGAAGCATGATGCTGGTGATGTGTCAGAGACAAATTGCATTCTATGTTGGGTGTCGTTGAAGTCAGTCATTGCGAAAGAAAATTTATGATTTTCAGCTGCAGAGACAGCCTAATAAAAGGCAAATATATTCCTATTAAACGAAGTAGGTTTTCTGACCAGTGTTAACAAATAAAAAAAGGCTGCAGTTGGTGCCGTTATGATGAACCACTGTTTTGATCTCATGATCTTGCTCAATTTTTTTACTAATGATCTGCTATATTTTTATACTACTCTCAACCTGTCCAGCATGGCTTGCATAGAGACACCTCCGAGTCAAACCAGAGAAACAAATTTAGAGACCATGCTCCCTAGTCCCTTGGGGGCAGCAAAAGTTCTGTTACCAGTGTGGCTTTAGAACAGGTCAGATGGAAGCTTTGGGGAGGCAGGATAACAAGTATTGCCCCATGGCAGGCACCTGTCATTCTCAGAGCAAAAGTCAGAAACTTTTTATGTATATCTTTGATTGAGGTTTGGAAGCTGTCAGTTTGGAGATGGCCATTGCTTGAAATAGGAATCAGACCTTTGCATTTGCTATTCCAGAATAAGATTCATATTTGGAAGTATTTGTTGAGGTAACAGCAATTCTATAAGGTAAAATATGTTGTTTATCTATTTTGCATAAATGTAATATATATTTAGGCATACTTGTATACTACAATAAGCATAAAAAGGCACAGAGTAGGAATAATGCAATCACCAATTCTTTGGTTTTAAATAAATTTGGTCATACATGTTGCATACATTTACAATACACAAAGTAATTGTAATCGCTAAATAATTAATGTGATGGAAAATGATGAATACTAACGGCCAAATAGTAAAATCCTTTTTTTTATTGCAGATTCGTCCACCAGCTTCTTTTCCTGGATGAAATTAATGATTTAATCATAGGATTTACAGTTATGTAATCATGAGAATACAGTCATTTTATGAAATATGTAATGACCGATATGCAAACAGTTTGCAAGACTTTCGATTCTGATCACCTCGAAAACCAATCAAACAGCTGCCACAGAAGACTGGAAAATATCACTAAAATTCAGAAAAATCAATCACACTACACTGTATTTCGAGTCCTGCCTGCTGAACGCGAAACAATGATTATTATTTTGAGATTAGGCAAATCAGTAAATAGGAGGCCGTCCTTTAAACAATCCAGACAAAATTTGACCAGAAGAAGAAGAAGAAGGAAAACCCAGCTGGAGGCATGGAGAAAATGAGCAGGTCCTCCTTGAATCACTGCCTCACTCCATCCAGTCGTAAATGGGAGGTTGGCTAAAGGCAGCGGAAGGTACAAGATTTACGAGTATCAGTAATGGTGCTATGTGAGGCAGCCAACTGTAGGCTACATGTATACATGTCCCAGGTGAGAGAGTAGAACCGGACTATAAATATTCAACTTACCTTTTAGGGGAATGAGGATGAGCTCCCCTTCGTCTCTTGGGTCTCATGCCATATGACATACAGTACATAACAGACACACATGTGCAATACACACTGTTACTCAGTGCACATTAATCAGTGAGACAGGCTGATGGAGCAGAGTATAGCATCAGTATGATGAAAACCATTGTCCTGACACAGCTCAGAGAGAAAATCAGAGAGAGCAGAAGTTTGGGGTTGGTGAGATAATGGACCTTGACAATAGAGGTCAGTAAAAAAGAATACAATGTGACCTCTGTTGGTTACCTCATATGTCTGCGGTGCTTTAGCTCACATGATCTGACTGGTTCCTTGAAAACAGCCAGTTTTTCTGATGATGCAACATTAACTATCCTATATTATGTAATGAGACTCTCCTGGAATAAGGGTTTCCCAAGAATGACAATGATGCTTCCCAGATCCCAAAATTCTCATCTTTATTATATTTCTGCTGTGTATTCATTTCCTACAAATTTGTCCCATATCTTCTGATTGCTGCAAATGAACAAGATGCAAAGAATGTCACGACTTCATGAAGTGGCCTCAGGCTGAGGGTGTTTGTTCCTGCCTCAATGGTGACAGTGCTCATAGTTTTAGAAATATGGTTTTTTGGAACAAAGTCAAAAGCTTTTTTTTTTCAGAAGACCCACATATATGATTCTTGTATATCAAGGCGTTATTGGTCCAATATCTTTTTCCTTAGTTTTGTCTGCGATGTCTATTATTGTTTGTGTATTACTGATTTTCTCTAAAAACAACCATAGTAACTTACTATTACTCCAGCTAACAGAAAACAAATGATTTTAGATTATTTTTCTCATGGTCAAACGCTGGAATAGAGTTTTTTGATCACTTTTCGATATCATTTACCATAACTATTTAAGACTGGCTGACCACTAGCCATGGCACCAAGGTGAGATACTATGGTGCTTCCTTTGTGTAGCTCATGTCTATTGAAGTAAATGTTGCCAGCTTTCACATCTTCCCTTCCTTCCTATGTGAAACTATCAGTAATGTTTATGGATTCTTCATGCTTGATCGTTTTGATACTTCCGCATTTTCAATCCATCAAAGGAATCTCACATCAGGGGCCATTGTGTCTGTTTGGTTGAGAGAATCATCCAATCACATCACCATACAGTCCATACTCTGAACTTGTTTTATCTTTGAAGCAGCGAATGTCTGTGCATGTACATTGAGACCAGATGCAGATCATCCTCTTCTCATGCTACCATACATTGTTTTGTGCGAATGTTTCTTTTGCTTCATTTCCTGGGCAAAGCTTTCAACATAAAGGTAATCTTACAGTACCACCTCCCATCACACATGGGGACGCACAGAGAATATATTCCATGTGGGCTGTGTTCATGAATACTGCTATATATGAATTCTAAAGGTCCAAAATTCCCTCTATATAAGGTAACACATACCCTAAATTGCGTGTTCTTGATCAAAACAATGGGGATTTTCAAAGCACAAATTGCCTTTTCCATCCACATACACCCTACCTGTGTACATATTACATTTATACAGTCTAAAAAAATTAAAAAGCTCTAACAAAAGCCCTGATGTGTTTTCAGGCTTTTCCACCATATCATTTCAATTTCGGTTCATGGAAATCCTGTGCTGCTGTATTGACATGAATGCTGTAGGTTTTTTTTGAAAAACAAAACTTCTATGCAAAAACCAACCTTGTTCTTTGGTATTTGTTTGTTTTTTTAAAGCGTACAAGTTACAGATGGTATGCCAGTATGCCAGTCGAAAAGTTTGTGTTTTACAGAAGGAGGTCTCTCATTGATTCTTTGTCTTCCATGAGTTATTGTCTACATTTCATTCCCTTTTTGCTTAAAGTCTTTTTCATGAGACTCGAATGAAATATCATTAAAAGACATGTCTAATTTTTTAACCAAATCACAGTTGTAAATCCCATTCTATTCGATACTTAGATGTTCAGACTGTGTAATTTGGCCAAATGTCTGTTGCTTTAGCTGATTTAGTGTTTCCCTCAAAAGGTCACTCCCTCCAAATCTACTGGTTGCAGACAACTGCTACCGAAAATGAATTGACAATAAATCTGCCCACAGTTGTGTGGAATGGCAAGTGCTGGCTGGACAATGCATTCCAACTGACTGTAAGTCTAGTTGGTAAATCTGGACCAAACGAGACACCCAGTCCAACAAAAGACCATTACAGTTCATAAAGCAGAAGAATATAATGACATTATAATGTGAGCTTTGGTAGTGACATCAATTATAAGTTTGGTGTATTCATGAATACTACTGAAACATTGTTAAGCTCTCAAGATCTGACTACTTCCCTTATAAAATCTGGTTGTCCTGATGATGAAACATTGCAACATTTTTTTTGGTATAAGGGTTTCCCCAGAATTACAATGATACTTCCCAGATCCCAAGATTCTCATCTACATAACTTCAATATCTTTTCATCTCCTGTATATGCGACATTATGCGTCCAACATCTTCTCATTGTAACCAATGAACTAGCCATACAGAATATCAAGGCTTTATGAAGTGGTCTCCGGCTGGTGTATGCCCTGACTCAACAATAACTTCCGACACATTAACATCATAGTGTTCATAGTGCCTGTATAGTTATTACAGATCTCGTATAAGTGTGCCATCTTCCATGTGAATATATGCACAGCTGATGTCAGTATTGCAATACTGACATCACTATTAGCACTCCAAGCTTGAGTGTTGATTCCCACTGCTACCAACAAGTCACGCTTATGGGCTAAGTGTGAATAACAATTGATTAATCTGCATTCATTGGTATGGTTGTTTGATTCAGTTGGAGAAGGTGAAACTGATATGTTTGAGCCACTTGCTTGATCCATCATGGACATTCATGGTGTCCTGTTGTGAAATTTCTCCTTGAGGGCAGCACCTTGTAGCTTTTCAGCCTTTTAGGTGAGATCTTTGCCAAAGAAACTGTTCAGAATTGATGACAGGGAAGGGGATGATGGGAAGATTTTTTGGAAGTGAACATGGCGTTGTTGCATGGGCATACTAGAGGACCAGAAATGGGGGGGGGGGAAGTTGCTCCCCAAAAATTTGGGAAAAGGCCAGACAAGGAGGCTAAGAATTCGATCATCAAATAAACATTATTGGAAATCAGTGATAAGGATGCGCCCAAGCAAAACTCCCCCCCACCCTTAGGTAAAAATTCTGAATGGTTTCTGAGTATATTATTTTTGCCAAGACAGAGCAGCACATGATAACCTCTCAGACCAACAAATGAATGTGAGAGTGAATGAATTCGTTTTGTTGTAAAAGTGCTAAAACTGATAGCAGTTATACACAAAATCCATGCATTATATATAGCTGGTTATTGTAACCTTTGGATTAATTCAAAACATCAAACTGAATAATCTATGTTGAGCAACAATCTAACAGCTTATTGTGGATTTGTAATGGTGTGATCAGTATGGGTTCCAAGTGACACAGCTGAAACTGTGAATATACCAACTGTGAAATCACTATGCTGATACTGACATCACAAGAGCACTGTGGCAGTTGAAAAGAACATGGTACACTTATAAGAGATCTGTAATAAGCGTTCTTTTGTAAGTAAAGTAACATCAGCAAAGAGCTAGGCCTTCAGCACATAGGGCAAGAACAGTTTCTCATGACCAAAACATCCCCCGGTTCTCGATTCATCACAACTTGTTGTTTCACTTTTAATAATTGCAAAAAATGGATAAAGAAAAACATGTTTACAAATGAAAATATACTGGTATGTACAATTTTTGAATTCTGGGAAGCATCAACACTAATATATTTCCGTCTGGCTCATCAAGTCAGATGACATGCACCATAATTATATGCCACTACCACGATATGTTATGCACATACGATCTTCTATTTCTGACCCATATTGTCCCAGCCCGCACCTCGCCACCCTTAATTCCAGTCTTTATTATTTTCTATCATTGTCTGAGCGAAAACCCGGACTATGGTCTTCATCTGCCTGATGCCTGCTTTCCCTGCTATCAACCTGTTATGTTGATGAATGTCCTGTTTGTGGAAATTGAGCTTGGTGCCAAATGTGAAAATTTTGTACTGGGCATCATTTACAGGAGCCCAAGTAACCGTAGTGAGAAAGAATTCAATCACTGTATGGATATTGCAATTAACAATCTTGAACAGGAATATGAAAATATAGTAATTGTGGGTGATATGAATATTGATCTCTTGAAAACTGAAGTTCACAAGGATAGCAATGAATTCTTAACATTACTGATCTCAAGAAGCTTCATCCCTGCTGTAACTCTACCAACAAGAGTTACTCATAAATCAGCAACTCTCATTGATCACATATTCATCAAATCTACCATACCCCATCATTTAGCAGGCACATTAACATCTGATATAACTGACCATTTCCCAAACTTCATTTATATTCCGATAAGTGCTCCTCATATAAACAGTAATTATGTGTCGTATCGGAATTTCAGTGATGTTCGCATTGAGAAACTGCAAGATGCTTTAATCCAGCATGACTGGTCTTCAATCCTGCAATGTGATGATGCCAATCTTGCTTACGACAAATTCATTGAATCATTTCTCTCTATGTTTCAGCTTTTTATTCCTAAGGTTACAAGGAAATTCAATAAGTTCAGGCACAAAAAAGAACCATGGATTACTAAAGGGCTGCTTGTTTCGATGAGAAAAAGAGATAGGTTACACGCAAAGATAGCAAAGTCACCAAACCCAATTTCTAGAGCAGCAGCTGAAGCAGTTTATAAGTCGTACAGAAACTGTCTGAATAGGCTTGTTAAGACTCGAAAAGAATCATATTGGCATTCCGCTTTTGAAAGCTGCAAAAAGGATATTAAAGCCACATGGAATTGTATAAACAGCCTTCTTAAAAAATCAACAAATAAGGCCGATTTTCCTGATACTTTTCAGCATAACAATACAGTTATGCATAGCACAGTTGAAATAGCCAATGGCTTTAATAGTTTCTATACTAATCTAGGCACTAATTTGGCTAGTAGTTTGCCAAGCTCTCAAGTTGATTTCAGACAGTTCCTGTGTCCGCCTTGTCCCAATAATTTCTTTATGTTTCCTACAAACGAAAATGAAATAGAAAGTATCATCAAACTCATGAAACCCAAAACTAGCGCAGGGTACGACTGTATCAGCCCTAAATTGTTGCAAGGAACATACCGATGTATTCTTTGTCCTTTGACTTATATCATAAATCTTTCACTTAAGCATGGTCAAGTTCCAGATCAGATGAAATTAGGCAAGGTTATTCCTATTTTTAAATCTGGAGATCAACAACAAATCTCCAACTACCGACCTATTTCACTTTTACCAACCTTCTCTAAAATCTTAGAACGTATTGTCTATAAGAGACTGTACTCATTTCTGAGCATCAATAAAATTCTTACTTCATCTCAGTATGGTTTTAGAGAGTCAATGTCCATAGAGTTAGCAATATTGGAGCTCCAAAGCAGAATAGCGCATTCATTGAGCACTGGCGAGTGGTGCCTTGGAGTATTCCTGGACCTTTCCAAAGCTTTTGATACTATAATATCATGTGGAGTACCCCAAGGCTCAATCCTAGGGCCTTTGCTTTTTCTCGTATATGTGAATGACATCAATAACATTGTCCAGGCTGGACACCCAATTCTTTTTGCTGATGACACTAAAATTTTATTTTCGGACACTAACCTAACGCGATTGAAAGAAACTGTCAACAAAGAAATGGTTTGTATCAGTCAATGGTTTAATGTTAACAAACTCTCCATAAATGTCGCAAAGACCAAGTACATTGTCTTCCATCAAAAGCGGAATGAAGTAAATGCTGAAAACCTACACATAAATATAAATGGCAATGGAATTGAGAATGTTTCTAATATGAAATTTCTTGGAGTCATAATAGATGAAAATTTATCGTGGAAAAGTCACATAGATCATATTTGTAAAAAAATTGGAAAGGCTCTGGGGGTGCTCCATCGCATCCGTCGCCAGGTTCCAGGCTACATCTTACTGCAACTGTATAGTACACTGATTTTGTCGCACATAAATTATGCCTTATCTGCTTATGGTAGTAGTGACAATTGTAACATGACTTCTATATACCAACGACGAGATCCAGAATTGCAAAGCAATGTCTCAAATATAAAATAGGTAGTATATGGAACTCACTTCCCTTAACATTGAAAGACTATGGAAAATCTGTTTATGCATATGCTAGTAAACTAAAAGCACACTTCCTCTCTAAGTATGATGTTGCATGTCAAATCCGAAATTGCTATATATGTCATTGATGTTTTAATTTGACCTTATTCTCCATCAGCTGAATCAATATCAAACAGAAATTTTCATATTCGTAACATTAGCCTCACTTCATCTCATTCCTAACAAGAAAGGTGGCCTGAATTTCAGCTCCAGGGCTATCCAGGTCTCCTCACATTGGCACACCATAATAACAAATTTGCAAAGTTATAAAGAACCAAATAATTCATGTGATTGCTCGACCATTTAATAAGTAATGTGATGGCAAATTTATGATGATATTTGTACTGGTCATCTTGTTCTCGCTAATGTCAAATAAATATATATCGTATCGTATCATTGTGTATTTTAAGGTCTGTATCTTGCAGGAGCCCTGTTATGAATGGACCCGAGAGCCCATCAGACCAAAAGGTTGGTTTTCCCCATATCAACCAACAGAAAAATGATATGGAAAGTTGTCCGAACTCTGGCAAGTCACAAGCCATTTCAATGTGGTGCTTTTCCTGAACAAATCCTCAATCAAAGTGATATTGCCAGACTGCCAGCTATTCCTACGTGATCAGTAAAACATCTTGCTCTTGCAAAAAGCACTGAAGTTCTGTGAATTATTTCCACCATGTAGGTCATTAGAATTTCACAGGAAAAATGTGGTCAGTAGAGAGAGTCATTAAACCAGGTGTTCGTAGTTACAACCCTCTGCTTGCCTGGTACGTTGCTTGTCTAGGTGAATTCCAGACACCCTCCGAGCCTCCAGGTCACAGGAACTGAGAAAACATTATGACAAGTGAACTACAGAATAATTTCTAAATAAATAACACAACATTCTAAAATCGTAACATCTGGTAACATTGAATTTTAAAGAGTTGCCTCAGTCTTCACCATTCACTCTTTTTTTGTCTTCCATGTACTTCCACGTTTTCATTGTCTTCAAGGTAATTCTGTAAGAGATGACATGCAAATTATTCAAACTTTGGGTAAATAAAATATTTGCAAGTTTGGTCACGTAGTTCTGCGTCTTTTCGGTGCTGTTCCCGTATTTGTTCCTCCTTTTTTCTTGCGTACTTTTTGGCATCTTCTTCATGGCTCTTTCGTTCTTCTATCGTTTCTTTAACTTCTTCGGCTGTCCCCTTTATTGCTAGGAGACATTTTTTGTATAGTTGTTGCAGCATCCTGAAAATTACACTGCCAAGGACATATTTCCTATACTTATAGGCTCTTTGCCTCCACTTTCATCAAACAGCTCAAGTCTCCTTAAATCCAAAGATTGGATGGGTTGTCAATGATTGAAGCTCACTTGAGGCTATATCCACTTCCGCCACTAGTTTTTGTCTAATGCTGAGCCAAGGAAGATAAAATACATACATACCACACACATATATGACATTAGAAGCAATGTTAAAAGATAGCTCTTGTCCTATAAACCAGAGAAAGGAAAATTTCACCAATAAATATTAAATTTATGAAGCATGATGCTGATGATGCGTCTGAAGTGCAGTACAAATTTCTAAATGTGGCTCAACTTAGCTGTCTATAGCTATTTATTACTAGTCTTATCGATATCTATCCATAGCTATCCATTTCTATTCTTTTGTATACACTGGAATCTCTTTACCCCTTGTTTAAACAATAGCAATTGTGGATAGCTATGGCTAGCTATGGATAAGTGTAGCTTAGTTTAGCTTGGAATGGCTATGGATAGATAGCTAAGGCTAGATTTTAAATGACGAGCCACTTTTAGAAATTTGTACTGTAAATTTAAATGCCGCTTGTCGTTGGAATCAGGTATTGCGAAAGAAAATTTATGATTTTTGGAAGTAGAGACAGCCTAATAAAAGGCAAATATATTACTGTTAGACAAAGTAGGTTTTCTGACAAATATTAACAAATAAAAAAAGAGGAGTAATTAGTGCAGTCATCATGAACCACTGTTTTGATCTAATGATCTTGCTATATCTTTATACTTCTGTCACTTGTCCAGCATGGCTTGCATTGAGAAACCTCCGAGTCCAACCAGAGAAACAAATTTAGAGACCATGCTCCCCAGTCGCCTTGGGGGCAGCGAAAGTTCTGTTACCAGTCTGGCTTTAGAACAGGTCAGCTGGAAGCTTTGGGGAGGCAAGATAACAAGTATTGCCCCATGGCAGGCACCTGTCATTCTCAGACCAAAAGTCAGAAAGTTTTTATGTATAGCTTTGATTGAGGTTTGGAAGCTGTCAGTGTGGAGATAACCATTGCTTGAAATAGGAATCAGACCTGCACATTTGGTGTTCCAGGGTAAGATTCATATTTGGAAGCATTTGTTTAGGTTACAGCAATTCTACATGGTAAAATATGTTATGTATTTGTGTATAATGTATTATATATTTAGGCCTGCTTGTATGCTACAATAAAGATAACAGGCATGGAGAAAGTATAATGCCATCATCAATTCTTTGGATTGCATAAAAATGTTGATATATGCTGCATGCAATTCACAACCTTATTGCAACCCCTAAATAAAATGTGATGGAGAATGATGAATACTGACCAGGTTTAACGAAAGTCAATTTCTGCATGTACCCCGTGTAAGGCATGAATTTGCAAAGCAAAGTTTAAAATACAGAATTCCATTAAGATACAATGAAATGACTGAACAAATAAGACAAAAAATATTTAGCCACAGTTTTATTGGTTTTAAATTGTATGTCAAACATTGTCTAATCAACGACTATGAAACTGATTGTAATATCATTGACTGTTATATTTTTTCTCAAAATTAGAATCAATTTTTTTATTTTTTTTTATTTTTTTTATTTACTATAAAATTGTATAGACTTTTTGCTATGCTTGCATCACCCTCCAGTCGCACTGTGAAGTCATCAGTCAGCCTTGGTAAACATTTTTGATATATATATTTTTTTTTTCTAATCTTATTTTCACAATTCAACTTGCATTATGAAATTTGTCTATGTAAACTTTTTGACTGGTGGCCCCTCGGCAGCGGCAATTGATAGCCTTAGAGGGGTCTCCAATGATCTTGTAACTTTTTCAAACAAGGCAAATAAATATATCTGAATCTGAATCTGATTGCCAAATAATAAAATCTTCTTTTTATTGCAGAATCGTCCACCAGATTTTTTTCGTGCATGAAATTAATGATTGAATTTTAGGTTTTACTGTTTTGTCATTGTAAGAATACAGTAGTTTCATAAAATATGCTGAACACCATACAATGATCATAAGTTCAAGATTAGGCAAATCAGTACAGTGGAGGCTGTCCTTTGAACATTCCAGACAAAATGTGATACCTATTTTACTATAAAGCATCCGATGTTGATCTGACACTGTCTCATTGGCCGGATTTCCTAACCATTGATGTTGGACCACCCATGAAAAGTAGACCCCGAAATCGACTCTATAAAAATACTCATTTAGTCCATTTGCTATATCAACACTTGAAGAATACTTGCTATTTTCATGGTAAAAGCTCTCAGGTGATGTTTGATTGTTTGTTTTCCTGTTTAGGAACTTGTTTATATTATTATACAAAGTTTTTTTGACAATAATGTAGCGAGGCTCTCTTGGAATGAGGGTTCCCCTGAATGAAAATTATGCTAGCCAGATCCCAAGACTCTCATCTTTAATACAAGTCTGCTGTGTTTTCATTTGGTGCAATCGTGTCCCATATCGTCTCATTGTTGCAAAAGAACAAGATGTAAAGAATGGCATGACTTCATGAAGTGGCTTCAGGCTGGTGGTGTATGTTCCTGCCTCAATAGTGACAGTACAGTTAAATATGGTTTGGTGGAACAAAGTCAAAAGCATTTCTTTTCAGAAGACCCACATATATGATTGTTGTATAATATGTATATCAAAGCAGTTATTTATCCTATATCATTGTCCTTAGTTTTGTCTGCGATGTTTATAATTACAGTAAAAATTTCTAAATGTGGCTCAAATTAGCTGTCTATAGCTATTCATTACTAGTCTTATCCATATCTATCCATAACTATCCACTTCTAGTCTTTCGTACACACTGGAATCTCTTTACCCCTTGTTTAAACAACAGTTATTGTGGATAGCTCTGGCTAGCTATAGATAAGTGTAGCTTAGTTTAGCTTGGAATGGCTATGGATAGATATCTAAGGCTAGATTTTAAATCACGAACCATTTTTGAAATTTTTACTGTAAATATATATCGTATCGTATCGTATCGTATTTATCGATTACTGATTACCTTGAAAAACAACCATAGTACTATTACTCCAGCCAACAGAAAACAAATGATATCAAATTATTTTTCTCATTTTCAAACGACGCAATGCAGGTTTTTGATCACTTTTCGACATCATTTACCATAACTATTTAAGACTGGTTCACCACTTGCCATAGCACTAAGGTGAGATACTATGGTGCTTCCTTTGTGCAACTCATGATGAAGTGAATATTGCAAGCTTGAAGATCTTCCCTTCTTTCCTATGTAAAACTATCAGTAATGTTTATGGATTCTTCATGCTTGATCGTTTTGATACTTCCACATTTTCAATCCATCAAAGGAATCTCACATCTGGAGCCATTGTGTCTGTTTGGTTGAGTGGATCATCCAATCACATCACCATACAGTCCATACTCTGAACTTGTTTTATCTTTGAAGCAGCGAATGTCTGTGCATATACATTGAGACGAGATACAGATCATCCTCTTCTCATGTTACCATACAGTGTACATTGTTTTATGTGTATGTTTCTTTTGCTTAATTTCCTGGGCAAAGCTTTCAACACAAAAGTAATCTTACAGTACCACCTCCTTTCACACATGCAGACACAGTTGACACACAGAATATATTCCATGTTGGCTGTGCTCATGAATACTGCTATATATGAATTCTAAAGGTTCAACAGTCCAAAATTCCCTCAATGTACAGTAATATATACTGTGAATTGTGTACTCTACTTCCAAAGAATGAGGATTTTCCAAGCACTTATTACATTTTCATCAGCACATACCCGTGATTATATTTATAAACTCTAACTAATGAAGCTCAAACAAAAGCCGTGATGTGTTTTCTGGTTTTTCCTCCAATACTGTGTTGCTGTATTAACATCAATGCGGTAGGTTTTATGAAAAACCAAGCTTCTATGCAAAAACCACTGTGGTAGTTTGTTATTTGAAAAAAGTATATTATACTATTGTCCTGATTTTTTTTAATGTACAAGTTACAACATGGTAAGTCAGTATGCCAGTAGAAAAGTTTGTGCTTTACAGAAGGTGGTCCCTCGTTGATTCTTTGTCTTTCATCAGTTATTGTCTACATTTCATTCCCTTTTTGCTTAAAGTCTTATTCATCAGACTAGAATGAAATGTTTTACAAGAAATGTATTTTTTTTTGCTCCGTCAAATCACAGCTATAAATACCACGCCATTCTATGGTTAGATGTTCTGGCTGTGTAATTTGGCCAAATGCCTGTTGCCTAAGCTTATTTAGTGCTCTCACAAAGGTCACTCTCTCCAAATGTACTGGTTGCAGACAACTACTACCGAAAGTAAATTGACAATAAATCTGTTCACAGCTGTGTGGAATGGTAAGCGCTGGCTGGACAATGCAATCCAACTGACTGTAAGTCTAGTTGGTAAATCTGGACCAAACGAAACACCCAGTCCAACAAAAGACCATTACAGTAGATGAAATGGAAAAATATAACATGAACTCCAGTTGTGAGAGCATTATCTAGTGGTGAATGACTAGCTCACACCATCTTACTGGTTCTGGATAAAACCTTGTTGTTCTAACGATGAAACACTGCAGCAGTGAGATGTCTTTTGGAATAAGGGTTTCCCCAGAGTGGCAATGATGTTACCCAGATCCCAAGATTCACATCTACATCACTTCACTGTCTTTTCATTTGCTGCATATGTGTCCCATATCTTCTCATAGCTACCAATGAACAAGCCATACAAGGCCTTATGAAGTGGCCTCAAACTGGTGTATGTCCCGACTCAACAATGATATCCATGTGCACACTGTAGAGACAGGAGAGTTAAACCTTTCTTGGCAACCATTGCAAATTGGTAAATAAAATTTATAAGCATTGTGCTAAGAAAGAGAAGCTGTACAATGGCATATTGAAACTATATTATTATATAATTTTCCTACAACATTATATATTATAGTGCCTTTTTTATCTGAAATGTCATGAAAAATAGAAAACCGTTTCACAGCAAGAGACTACCTCATTGATTAAAAAATGCAGATGTCAAGCTCAGCACTTATACTTCATCCAACAGCAAAGAAATGATGTTAGATTATTTTCCCTCTGTTCAATAGCTGCAATGTATACAAGAGTGTTGGATCTCTTTGTGATGTAATTTACCTTAACGATTTATAATTGACTTAGCAAGCTCTCATAAGAGAGGCTCATGCTCTCTGTTTGTAACTCATAATGAGGTAAATATTGTCACCTTCCAAATTTCTTTGTCTGTTCATCAGTCAGAGCGGTTAATGGATTCTTCACACTTGGTCCTTTTGATCCTTCAGACAATTTACTTCAAAGACTTCTCAAATCAAAGATGTGCTGTCCATTTTGCAGAGTAGGTCATCCAGTCATTTCACCATGCAGTCTATACACTGACGTTGCTTCATTTTTCAAGTAGACGATGTCTTTACATGTACATTGAAACCAGAAATGACTCATCCATTTCTTATGTTACCATGCATTGTTTGGATGTATGTGTTTCCTTCACTAAATTCTGGACAAATCGTTCAAAAGCGACCCACACAAACAGAACTTATGGAATGGATTCTGTGTTGGCCGTGTGCATGAATTCTGCAATATGAATTTTTATGTTTCAGCCATCCTTACTTTCCTAAAAAAATGCAAAACACCATGAGCTGGGTGGCCTTATACCCAAGAGCGAGGATTGCCAAAATATGCTTAGAAAGTTTATCAATAAAGCTTTTATCTACATTTGTGGCTCCGGGGTGCAGTTGGTAGCATGCCTGCCGTGCATCAATGCCGTCCAAAATGGTGAGCTATGTAAAATCATACTATGTTATAAAATCATACTATGTTATAAATGGCACTAGTATGTCAGTATGCCACCAGCTGCTCCGGACCGTGTTTTGCAAAAGGAGTCACTCATTCATTTTTTTTCTCCACTCATTTTCTTTGCGATTTGCTTTCTTTTCCATATCACTTAAGAGACCGGGGTTAAATGTCTTTGAAGAATTTTCTCTACCTGCTCCAAATGAGAGCTGGGATGTAAGTAGTTGCTGTTCTTTCCGCAGATGTTGTGCAGTTAATTTGGCCAAATGCCTGTTACTTGGGCTCGTTTAGTGTTTCTCACAAGAGGTCAATCTCTCCAAATGCACTGGCTGCAACAGTAAATTGACAATGAATTTGGTCATAGATGTGTGGAATTGAAAATTCTGGCTGGACAATCTATCAGACAGACACTGTGCAGTGGGCATTACTACACTGAGCAAGATATTCAGACTCTTATGCAAACTTTTTTGGCATGGTTAATGATGTGACTGATTTTAGGAAAATTGATAAAGTTTTGTTTTGAATTACCAGTATTGGAGGTGATGACTTGATACAGAATCGTTATTTTAATGTAGCCTGGCACCTTAAATAGAGAGCAATTATTGTGGCCATGTTCACATCATCTCCCTCAGGGTAGCAAAGCCCTGATATGTGCTGGTTTCTGGGCATATCACCAATTGGAGCTGAGTAACAGCGTAACAGTTTTGCCTCCTGACTTGCACCTGTCACTAACGGGTCAAAAGTCAGAAACTTTTGAGATGCTCCATAAATGTTACTGAGGTCGAAATGATATCTCCTTGCTGGGAATTGCTTGCTGACTTGTTATTTTTGGCATCATGTCAAGGATATATCAAAGATGATTCATAAAATTATTCTGATATCTTTTAAAGTAATATAAAAATCTATAGTCTGTTACCATATTGAGTGTAGCTTTCTCTGGAGCATGAATAGAAAATGGCCATAATGTTCGATGTAATCTCAAAAGATTTGTTTGACATCAGCAGATGGTAAAATTATTGCTCAACAGCTGTCTTAATCAGTTTGAATGATACACAATTTGAACCATTACTGCTTTCGAAATGATTTTACTCGGGGACCATTGTTACCTTCTGCTTTTTAATTTGTCAGTCAACTTCTTGTACTTTTGTGTGAGTTGATCTTCTCATGAATATTTAGTTATGAAATGAGCCTAGAGCAGTGAATGCATATTATTCTAAGATTACCCTACAGAAATTTAGATATTCAATTTGAAATTGACATTGAGACACATCCCAATTACCTCTGAATCTTATAAGTATGGATAAGCGGGATAAGTCCGATTGAAATGCACTTGTTATAAAAAATCCTTGAAAAGAGCAAAAGCCACATGACCCTCACTGCATGCCCAATTTTCCCCTACCCTTAATTCTACCATGATAGGATATCTTTATGTTCTTTAGGGCCTTTTTTACTGTCCAGCTGCAGGGAAAAGGTTGGCTGCCTTAAATGCCTCAGGTTACAAAAAACTGACCAGGGCCCTCATCTCTAACATAAAGTAACAGCTGCTTTGGTCAATGCCCTGTCCAACTGTGCCTTTTGCTGAGGACATTTATGGAAATTCTGGCTTACAGAGATATTCACATTATTAGACTAGAGTAGGTAGCATATTTTACTGGTCACTGGTGGAGCCCAAAGAACTATATATGGCCTTTGGCTTGCCTTCAACATGACAATATCAAGTAAGACCAATATTTTTTCCAAGCAGAATGATGACAATATCAAGTAAGACCAATATTTTTTCCAAGCAGAATGATGACAATATCAAGTAAGACCAATTTTTTTCCCTGAGCAGAATGATGCTTGCTCTTGCACACAAAGAACTTCAATACCTTTGCATTACCCCACCAAACCTTCAATTCAATCGCCACTGAAAAGTTAACTTAATTTCTATGGATAAAATCATTCCTCAGCCGTTGATAAATACCTTGATTAAAAACTGTTCACTTGAAGCTGAGTATTTCACTTTATCCAACAAGAAACAGAGAATTTTGAGTACTGTTTCCACGATCATTAACAGCAATCTGTACGAAAATGTTTGATCTGTTTGTGATATCATTTACTATAATGATTTTTACTTGACTTAACAGACATTAATGTAAGAGGCTCAAGCTTTCTTTGCGTAACTCATAATGAGGTAATTATTGTCACCTTTTACATCTGACCTTCTTTTATCTCTGATACTGTCTGGAAGTTTATGGATTCCTCACACTTGATCCTTTTGATCCTTCTAACCGTTTACATCAAAGCAGTCTTTTCATCCGGGGCTGGGATGGCTGTTTTATAGAATATAGTAGATCATCTGATCAAATTTCCTTATACTACTGAAGTTGTTTTAGTTTTCAATGTGTGTGCAGTGGTGGATCCAGAAAGGGTAGTCTAGGGGGGCCCGGAGATTTTTGTTATTTGCGGGCCTGTGTTGGGGCACTTTTTATTTAAAATGCTATTATTAATCTCAGTGGTCTAGGGAGGGGCGGGGGTGCGCATGCGCCCTGGGCCCCCCTGCATCTGCCACTGGTGTGCATGTACACTGAAATAAAAAATACAGTTCATCCATTTGTCATCTTACCATACATTGTTTTTGTGTATATCTTTCTAAAACTTTCTTGTGTTTAATTTCCGGAGTAGAGCTTTCAAAAAAAAATCTGAGAGTGCGTGCCACTCTCATTCTAAAAGACAAATAAAGAATACAACATGTGTCAATTGAGCACAAGAGAGTCCTTATATATTCTTCGAATGAATGGGAATATAACCAAAGAGCAAGACTGCCAACTTGGCAAAAGAAAACTTACAGAAAGGTTACATTTGTTTGCCTGTATATTTCAGATATTTGTCTGTATTTTTAATTGTGGAAGACTGTCTCTGTGTCAGTTGCCAAGTGTTTGTGCTTCGCAGTAAGCTTTTTCCAGCTGATTCTTTTTTATCCTATAGTTGTTTGTCTATACATTTTCTTTTATTTTTCACACCTTCTTTGGTGAGACAAGATTCAAATGTCTTCACTGGATATTTCTCTCTCTTCACCGTATTGTAGCTGTAAATATTTGGCTAGTCTATACTTGGGTGTTCTGGCTGTGTAATTTGGCCAAATGCCTGTTGCTTGAGCTGATTTAGTGTTTCTCAAAAAGGTCAGTCTCTGCAAAAGTACTGATTGGCGAGAGCAACTACCCTAAGTAAATGACAATTAATTTGGATACAGCTGCATGGAATCGCAAGTGCTGGCTTGACATTGCTATTAGAGCGGTAGTCAGTTCAGCGGACATAATATCTTCACTGAGAATAGTGTGCAATTTAGAAAAAAGAACATTTAAAATTCTTACGCAACACTTTTTGTGTTGTTGATAATCTACCTGGCTTTAGTTGAGCTGTGCTTCTACAAATGTTGGAGTAGCAAGGTTCTTGCCCCTGAGAATCTTTATTTGCATTTAGCAGAACACAATAAAATTTAATAGAGAGAAATTATTGTGGCCATCTTCAAGTCAATTCCTTCAGAGTAATGAAGTTCTGATCTGTGCTTATTTTTAGGCATATCACATGGAAACACCAATTGGAGCTGAGTTACAGTATAACAGTTTTGCCTCCTGACATACACCTGTCACTCATGGGCCAAAAGTTAAAAAGTTTTGAGATACTTTATTACTGTTACTGTAGTTGAAATGATAAGCATTGCTGGGAATTGATTGCTTACTTGTAATTTCTGATTTTATGTCCTACCCCTCTGAAGAGCCTCTGTAAATCATATATTATATATTCCAAGATGAATCTATGAAGAATTAGATGTATATTTTTTTAATGAACATTGAGGCACATCCCATTTATCTCTAAATTCTGGAACTGTTGATTGGTCTGATCGTGAGTATTTTGTATTTCACAATGTGAATCATGGAAAGCAATTTCTCAATGATTCTTGTTTTGCTGTCTGTCTATTAAAAAAAATGTTCTCTATTCTGTTCTGCCTTCATTTGGTAAAGAAATTCAAATGTCATCACTATGTAATTTGGGAAAATGCCTGTTATTTTAGCTGATTTGGTATTTCACACAAATAAATAGTCAGTGTCTCCAAAATGTTTATGTGTTCATTGCTCTTGATCATTTTGATACTTCTACTTTTTCTACCAAAGGAATCTCACATCAAATTTCCTGGGCAAAGCTTTCAAAAGTAACCGTAGAGTACCACCTCCCTTCACACATGGGGACACACAGGGAATATATTCCATGTTGGTTGTGCTCGTGGATACTGCAATATATGAATTTCAATGGTCGAATAGTCCAAAATTCCCTCAATGTTTGGCAGACGTCACAACAAACTGCTGCTCCTAACTTGGGATAATTGAAGTTATCAGACTAACTAAAATTCACTAAAATCGTTGATAAAATCATTGCGGGATATAAATAAAACCCCAAAACAGTGTAGTTCACAGCAATGAACATCATGAAATGTCTTTATTTTACAAGAAATGTATTTTTTTTCTCGATCAAATCACAACTGTAAATCCCATGCCATTCTATGCTTAGATGTTCTGGCTGTGTAATTTGGCCAAATGCCTGTTGCTTGAGCTGATTTAGTGTTTCCCACAAAAGGTCACTCTCTCCAAATGTACTGGTTTCAGACAACTACTACCAAAAGTAAATTGACAATAAATCTGTCCACAGCTGTGTAGAATGGCAAGTGCAGGCTGGACAATGGAATCCAACTGACTGTAAGTCTAGTTGGTAAATCAGGACTGAACGAAACACCCAGTCCAACCAAAGACCGTAACAGTTTATGAAATAGAAGAACATAGACGAGCTTTAGTTGTGACATCATTATAGGTTTTTTGCATGATTACTATTGAGTGTTGATAAGCTTGCATGATCTGACTGCAGGGGCGGACTGGCCTATGTGGCAAAGTGGCAACTGCCACGGGCCATCCCCTCAGGGGGGCCCACAAGATGTCAAAAAATAAAAATTTTAAGAAAAGACAAAACTTTTGCGGTCAAGTTCATGATTATGGGTTGAAATTACACAAACTGAAAAGCACAGTCTGCTCTCATATGGAGGCCCGCAACCAAATATCAACAATTTGCCACATTAGACCTGTAGATATATATATTTTTTTTAATTGGATATAGCGCTAACGACAGACGTAGGGGCCCGGTGACTTAATTTGCCACGGGCCCGAAATGCCGCCAGTCCGCCCCTGCTGACTGGGCCCCTTATAATATCTTGTTCTTCTAATGATGAAACACTGCAACAGTTTTTTGGAATAAAGGTTTCCACAGAATGACAATGATGCTTCCCAGATCCCAAGATTCTCATCTGCATCACTTCACTATCTTTTCATTTGCTATATATATGTCCCATATCTTCTCATTGTTACCAATGAACAAGCCGGACAGAATATCAAGGCTTTATGAAGTGGCTCCCAGCTGGTGTATGCCCTGGCAAAACAATAATGTCCATGTGTACACCGTAGAGTTAAACCTTTCTTGGCCACCATTGCAAATTGATAGATAAAACTTGTAAGCATTGTGCTAAGTAAGAGAAGCTGTACAATGGCATATTGAAACTATATAATTATATAGTTTTTCATACAACATTATATATTATAGTGCCTTTTTTATCTGAAATGTCATGAAAAATAGAAAACTGTTTCACAGCAAGAGACTACCTCATTGATTAAAAAATGCAGATGTCAAGCTCAGCACTTTTACTTCATCCAACAGGAAACAAATGATGTCAGATTATTTTCTCTCTGTTCAATAGCTGCAATGTGCACAAAAGTGTTTGATCTCTTTGTGGTGTCATTTACCTTAACGATTTGTAATTGACTTACCAAGCTCTGACAAGAGAGGCTCATACTTTCTGTGTGTAACTCATAATGAGGTAAATATTGTCACCTTTCACATTTCCCCATTCTTTGTCCGTTCATCAATCAGAACTGTTTATCGATTCTTTACACTTGATCCTTTTGATCCTTCCAAAATTTGCATCAAAGATTTTTCAAATCAAAGATGTGGTGTCCATTTTGCAGAGTAGATCATCCAGTAACTTCAACATACAGTCTATACACTGAAGTTGTTTTACTTTTCAAGCAGGGAACGTCTGTACATGTGCATTGAAACCAGAAATGACTCTTCCACTTATCATGTTATCATACATTGTTTTGATGTATATGTTTCCTCCACTAATTTCCGGACAAAGCTTTCAAAAGCATCCCACACAAACAGAATGTATGGAAAGGATTCTGTGTTGGCTGTGTGCATGAATACTGCGATGTGAATTTTTAAGGTTCAACCATCCTTACTTTCCTGAAAAATTGCAGAACACCATGGGCTGCATGGTCCTATTCCGAAGAGCAAGGATTGCCAAAGTATGGCTCATGTACGCAGAAAGTTTATCAATAAAACACATGGTCTATATCTATATAAGTGTGGCTCTGTGGTACAGTGGGTAGCATGCCTGCCTTGTACAATTGAGGGCGTGGGCTTAAACCCCGCTCCGGCCATGTCCAGAGGTTATCACTACAGATGATTGGTATGGTTGCCGTTCAGTATGGTGAGCACCGGTGAGCAGATTTATCTGGAATGGGTGCCATACAAAATCATAATTTATTATCCTTATTAAGCTACACATGGCACCAGCATGTCAGTATGCCTGCCACCAGACCATGTTTTGCAAAAGGAGTCACTCATTTATTGTTTTTCTCCACTAATCGTCTCTGCGATTTGCTTTCTTTTCCACATCTCTTGATTGCTATTACATATTGGACTAATGTATATATGTATATCAACAAATCATTTCAAATTTAATTCAAATTTGTATTATTCAACGAAAATTCTGTTATTTTGATGTATTATTGTTTTTGAAGTGAATTGTAAGCCCAAGAGGGCTGGGGGCTAGAATGTGAGCCCATTTCACGTAAATAAAGAATTTCTCTCTCTCTCTCTCTCTCTCTCTCTCTCTCTCTCTCTCTCTCTCTCTCTCTCTCTCTCTCTCTCTCTCTCTCTCTCTCTCTCTCTTAAGAGGCCAGAGTCAAATGTTTTTGAAGAATTTTCTCTACCTGCTCCAAATGAGAGCTGGGATGTAAATAGTTGCTGTTCTATGTGTAGATGTTGTGCACTGTAATTTAGCCAAATGCCTGTTGCTTGGGCTCATTTGGTGTTTCTCAGAAAAGGCCAATCTCTCCAAATGTGCTGGTTGCAACAGGAAATTGACTATGAATTTGGGTGTCAACTGGCTTTGAGGGCGTGGGTTCAAATCTCACCCCGGGAACTCGCTTTAGTCAGAGCCCAAGGGACATTAAATGGAGGCGGGTTGTATCCATTGTTCTATGTTAGGGCAACTGAAAGACCCTGGGCATCCCTTAATTAATAGGGGATGTGCCAGACTCACAGTCTTCTCATCTCATCATCATACGGCGATCGCCTGCCTCGATATAGCCCACTAAGGTGCTGCAGAGGCGTAAAACACAAACAAACAAACAAACTATGAATTTGGTCATAGAACTATGGAATTGAAAATTCTGGCTGAACAATTCATCAGAGAGACTCTGTGCAGTGGGCATTATCAACACAGGGCAAGGTATGGAATTTAGCTAAATACAAGAGCAGACTCTTATGAAACTTTTCTGTATGGTTAATATTATGACTGATTTTAGGAAAAACAAATTTCGGTTTTGAATAACCAGTATTGGAGGTGGTGACTGGATACAGAATCGTTATTTGAACTTAGCCTGGCACCTTAAATAGGGAGCAATTATTGCGGCCATGTACACATCATCTCCCTCAGGGTAGCAAAGGCCTGATATGTGCTGGTTTCTGGGCACATCACCTGGAAACACCAATTGGAGCTGAGTAACAGCATAACAGTTTTGCCTCCTGACGTGCACCTGTCACTTGAAGGTCAAAAGTCAGAAAGTTTGAGATGCTTCATAACTGTTACTGAGGTCCAAATGATATTTCCTTGTCGAGAATGGCTTATTGACTTGTAATTTCTGGCATCATGTCAAGATCATATTATTGATGATTCATAGAATTATTCTGATATTTTTTAACATACAATAGCAATCTATTACTATAATGAGTGTAGTTTTCCAATCTCTGGAGAAATGTAGAAAAATGTCCATTATGTTCGATGTAATTTCAAAAGCTTTATTAGACATCATCAAACGGTAAAATTATTGCTACAGAAATTTAGATATTCAATTTGGAATTGACATTGAGACACAACCAATTACCTCTGAATCTTATAAGTATGGATAAGCGGGATAGGTGTGATTGAAATGCCCTTGTTATAAACAATCCTTGGAAAGAGCAAAAGCCACATGACCCTCACTGCATGTCCAATTTTCTTCTGACCCTTAAATCTCTCTGGAGGAAGTCTTTGTGTTCTTTGGGGTCTTTTTTACTGTCCAAACCACCATCTGAACTGCCCTCTGTTGATGTAAACTGCAGGGAAAAGGTTGGCAGCCTTAAATGCCTCAGGTTACAAAAACCGACCAGGACCCTCATCTCTGACCTAAAGCCCCAGCTGCTTGGGTCACTGCCCTGTCCAACTGTGCCTTTCACTGAGGACATTTATGGAAGTTCTGGCTTACAGGGATATTCATATTATTAGACTAGAGTAGGTAGCATATTTTGCTGGTCACTGGTGGAGCCCAAAGAACTATATATGGCCTTTGGCTTGCCTTCAACATGACAATATCAAGTAAGACCAATATTTTTTCCAAGCAGAATTATGCTTGCTCTTGCTCACAAAGAACTTCAATACCTTTGCATTACCACACCCAACCTTCAGTTCAATTGCCACTGAAAAGTTAACTTAATTTCTATGGATAAAATCATTCCTCAGCCGTTGATAAATACCTTGATGAAAAACTGTTCACTTGAAGCGGAGTATTTTACTTTATCCAACAGGAAACAAAGAATATTAGAGTAGGCCTATTTTTCCACAATCAATAACAGTAATCTGTAAAAAGATGCTTGATCTCTTTGTGTTAGCATTTACCACAATGAATTTTACGTGACTTTCTGCACATTAATATCAGAGGCTCATGCCTTCTGTGCATAACTCATTATGAGGTAAATATGTCAACTTTCACATCTGCCCTTCTTTTATCTCTGAAACTATCAGGACTGTTTATGGATTGCTCACACTTGATCCTTTTGATCCTTCCAACCATTTATGTACATCAAAGCAATCAGGGGCTGGGATACTGAGGGATAGCTCTTAAAAAGAATCCTATCATCTCATCAAATTTCCATGTACTACTGATGTTGCTTTAGTTTTCAATGTCTGTGCCTGTATGCTGAAACAAAATATGCTCATCCACTTTTTATCCTACCATTCATTGCTTTTATGTATATCTTTCTTGTGTTCAATTTCCTGAGTAGAGCTTTCAAGAGAAATCTGAGAGTGCCTCTGTTATTCTTAAAGACACTTAGAGAATATATTATTTGTCAGTTGAGCACTTGAATGCTATAATATGAAATTTGCAAGGCTCAACAGAGTCCTTATATTCTTTAAATGAATGGGAATATACCCTGACTTGTATGGTCTTGTTTCAAAGAGTTAGACTGCCAACTTGGCAAAGTAAAACTTACAGAAAGGTTACATTTGTTTGCTTGTATATTTCAGGTATTCGTCTGTATTTTTACTTGTGGAAGACAGTATGTCTCTGTGTCAGTTGCTAAGTGTTTGTGCTTTGCAGAGGGCAGTTTCTCACCGGTTCTTTTTTATCCTTTAGTTGTGTGTCTATGCCTTCTCTTTTCTTTTCCACCTAATTTGGTGGGACAACATTCAAATTTCTTCACTTAATATTTCTCTCTGTTCAACATATTGTAGCTGTAAATCTTTTGCTTTTCTATGCTTATAATATGTGTTCTGGCTGTGTAATTTGGCCAAATGCCAGTAGCTTGAGCTGATTCAGTGTTTCTCACTAAGGTCAGTCTCTGTAAAAGTACTGGTTGCAGACAGCAACCACCCTGAGTAAATTGGCAATGCATTTGGTCACAGCAGTGTGGGATTGCTAATGCTGGCTGGACAATCAATGCTATCAGGGTGACAGTCTGTGCATTGGGGATAATCCACTTTGAATAAGGTATAAAACTTAGCTGAACACCGTTACAGGCTCTTGTGCAACATTTTTTGTATTGTTAATAATGTGACTGGTTTCAGTTAATTGCAAAAGATTTGTTTCGTCCTTCGAGTACTGGAGGAACAAGACTTAGCCAAGAATATTTACATGAACTTAGCCTGGCACCTTAAAGAGGGAGCAATTATCGCAGCCATGTTTACGTCATCTTCCTCGGGTAGCTAAGTCCTGATCTGTGCCAGTTTTTGGGCACATCACCAGGAAACATCATTTGGAGCTGAGTAACAGCGCAACAGTTTTGCCTCTGGACAGACATATACCTGTCACTTAGGGCCCAAAAGTCAGAAAGTTTTGAGATACGTCAGTAACTGTTGCTGAAATTATAAGACCCTTACTAGGAATTGCATGCTGACTGGTGATATCTGATGTCATGTCCTGCATGACTCTTGTAACAGGTCTTCTATAGACTTAATCTAAGTTATTCATCATTTTCATTGATGATCAACACAAACTGACATTTTTGAAAGTAAATTATGAACCTATACATATTTCGAGTGTAGATTGCTCAACATCTGTCTTGACCAGCATGACTGATTTACGGTGTGAACTACTACTGTCTTTAAATTGATTTTACTCCTGTTATAACATATCAAGTTTTAATTTGCATCAGTCAATTTCTTATTATATATATCTTTGTATTAGCTAAATCTTTTTTGAATATGTAATTATGTCCAGAGCCTCTGTAGATGCTTATTACTCTCAGATTGCTTTACAGAAATTTTAGATATTTAATTTGGAGATGGCATTGAGACACATCCCAATTACCTCTGAATCTCAGACATATGGATAGTTCTAATTGAAATGTCCTTGTTCTAAAAAATCCAGGAAAAGATCAAAAGCCACATGACCCTTACTACATGTCCAATTTTCTTCTGACCCTTAAATCTGCCTCTGTGATGTCTTTGTGTTCTGTGAGGTCTTTTCTTACTCTCCAAGCTACCATCCAAACTGCCCTCTGTTGCCCTCAGCTGCAGGGAAAGGGCTGGCTGCCTTAAAAGCCCATGTTACCAAAAACTCACAAGGTCATTCGGCCTCTGACATAAAGCCACAGCTGCTTGGGTCATTGCCCTGTCCAACATTGGCTTTTGCTGAAGACATTTATGGAAGTTCTGGCTTACAGGGATATTCATATTGGAGTAGGTAGCATATTTCACTGGTAACTGGTGGAGCTCATGGATGTAGCCTTCGGCATTCAATATGGCTATGTACATTTAAATTTTTTGAGGATGTTGCCTTTCACTTGCATTCCATATGGCAATGTACATTTAAATTTTTTATGTTTTTCGATTGGCAGTTTGAAGGCATAAATTTAGCACCTTATAGAGACAAAATTTAATCAGAACTGCTCGTGAACTTTATACAACTTCATAAGGGCCATGTAGCAAGCCAATAATATTATGTATATTTTTCCATGCGCTAAATTTTCATATTCTTTTTTCAGCTGTTACATGGATTTACCAAATAACGTCAAGGGATAATTGTTAGATGACAACTTGAAGACCACCAAAGGTACAACATACAGGTAAGAATTTTATCTAAATTGATTGCAGCCAAATTGCCAGATCATGGGAACCTTGTGCAATTTTCCTCTCGTCATTGAGTTTGAGTCTGCAATGCAGAGCATGCGGGTCAAATTTTGATAAGTCTGAAATTCTTGTCTCCGGTGTTTAACAATAATTAATGAATGCAGGAAGACCAATAGAGGACCTCTTGTTGTCATTTGTTATAGACAAGAATATTAGCAAAACTTTTAACACAAAAAATATGCGGCAGAATATTTTTATCCCATCCAAAAATAGCATTGGCGTGGCCTGCCCCTCTGAAAGTGGCCTGTCTCCAATGACATTTTCTTTGAAAGATCGTATCACAATAACTAGTACAAGATCCTAATTCAATTAAACTCTTCCATACATGGAGACTGGACTGTCAGTCTTCTAAAATCTGGTCACCAATAGCTGAAATAATATTCTGTATAAGAGCAGGAGGTTGTTGCGTCAATGTCTCCAATATTGGGTCATTAGCATCGCGCCGGATTTGTTTCTTAATAAAAATTACAGGGACACACATTCTGTGAGAAAACTTTGTGTCTGATGTTGTCTGAGAACCCAAGAAAATAACTAAACTATCTGTAGCTCTGTATCATTTATGTAAACCAACATATTAGAGTATTTCTGTTAGCATGTCAGTTGTCCTATCTCAATTTGTCATTAGCAAACATCTTGCTACTCTATTTTGACTACATATTTCTGGACCAAAATCACTTTGAACATGTGTCAAGTGTTCATAAGGTCATTGCATGCACATATTGCCAGACTGCCAGTTTTCCACTGGTCCCTGCAAAGATTTTTACTGTAATTATCATTAGAGTCAATGATGGTAAATCCGTCCAGGAAGGTAAATCCGTCCACCCCCTACAATGTGGATTTAAATAGGTGTGTTAGACCTGTGTGAGTTTTAAACGAAGAGAAACTTTTTTATCAACTATTTTTTCCGTTTTTATAGTGTTCACAGATACTTAAATCATATGTCAGGCCTATTTAAAAAGTGAGGATAAAATACAATGAAACTCTGTGACGTCTTCACATCCATTTTTTGTGTTGCTCGCAGTAGGAGATAATGATCTTGTAGGCCTTTTCCCAATAGGGAAAACAACTTAAAGTTGAAAAATCATTAAAAGATATGTAAAAATTAATCATCCTACTGGGATTTGTTCACTTGTGGTATTTTGAAAGGAAATACAGTGAAATTGAAAGTGGACGGAATTACCATCATTATTTTAGATCTGTCTTGATTTGGTGTTTGTAAATCCGTCCACCCACTTCAAATAGGTTGTAGAGCACTTTTATGCATTCTAATATTCATATATTACATACCACTGTCTAGAGAAATTAGACTGGAGCAATTGTACCCCTTTTGAATTGGTTAAAAGGGTTATTTAATTGTAATTAAGTCGGTCAATTAAAATTTTTCACAGTTAACTTTACCTCTATTATCTAATTCTAATATCAAAAGTGCAATCATCGCATCATTTTTCTAAAATCAACAGAAAACCTTTATAAGACTTAATCAATTGCAAAATTTTAAAAATTAACAAGATATGATAGGTATATGCTATACTATGCCCAGTGGACGGATTTACCATCCTTGCTGGACGGATTTGGCGTCAACCTGGACGGATTTAGAAGCACTAACCTTTAATTTTTGTTGCCATGGTTTCAGCAAAAATTATTTGAATATTTGACTTTTTATAACTCTTGCTGTTAGCGCGGAATATGCCCTTTCCAATGGACAAGTTTTAATTTTTGTATCTATTTCAATAGTCCTGTAAATACAGTTTTAGCCAAAAGTGGACGGAATTACCCTCCTTGACTCTAGCATCACGCTGTCATTAGCATCATGTCAAAAATGGCTTATTGCCTTTACCTCACTAAAATTTTGTTGCAGGTGACTGGAGTTGAAACCAGTTGAATATATATTATCAATAAATGTTTCAACAGACAATTACATAACATTTATGCATTTTCCTTGCATCTGACATGCTCAGTATGAAGTTTGATGCTTCTCTGAAACTACTAACCAAATATGGGGTGCCAGTAACATTTTACCATTGTCTAGCATCTGAAATATGGTTTAGTAAAGACACTGGGCACTGCAGGAAGTAGTGGAGATCATCTTCATTATTCAGAATCCAAACTATTGATGTAAAGAGCATTTTTGTTTGTTTTTGTAAATTTCTGGTTCTAGGACATGTTCTATCTCAATGACTATTGGTCATAGAGACCTGAAATATAGCTCAATGTGTGCAGAAAAGCCACTTTCCAATTTGTTGGTAATTCATTATTCAGCCCTGAGTGGTACGGATTTCAAGTTATAGGCATGATGCTAATGACACACATATTTGGTATTTTAATTGATAAAATGCAGTTTCTCAAAAATAATTAGCACTAGAGACCTGGAACTTGGCCCAGAATGTGTAAGCAACTTGCCTAATCATTGACAATAGATTGTTTAGCCCTAAGTGGTTAGGATTTTTCAGTTAGAAGTGTGATTTTAATGACAATCAAAAAACATTACAGCTATGTTTATCACCTCAGTACAGATCAGCGGGGCATTTTGACCCTTGGACATGGAAGTGCAGTGATAGCTGATTGTTTGACCCACCTGATGCAAACTTTAAAAGGCATTTCTGGAACGAAAAATTTTCAAATTTTTTTCAGCTGAAATTTCAAGGTTTTCAAATTTTGACCCAACAAAGATTCGTCCAGTTTGATCACATTTCTTGTTGGTGTCCTCAGTTGTATTCATCGCATGTCAACCCAGACAAATGGACCAAGAATGTATGTGTTCAATGGAAATACATGTACAAGTACAATTAGTACATTGCTGCAAACGAATTGCCCCTCCTGCCCTTGTACAAGGGTGGCTGGGGGCAAGGGTGCCCTTTAGATCTTAATGGAAAAAGAAATTATTAGCCCTTATTTTACTAATTTTAGGCACAAATTAATAAGTATATTTTAAAATCATCATTGACTCTCTATTCAAACTTACTCCCGCGAAATTGCCGCAAATATGATTTGCCCTTTTTCGTCTGAGTGCCCCTGCCGTGGGTGATATCTTCCGGCACCCCGAGGGAGGCAAATATGACCAGACTGTTTCTAGGCAAAGGCAAACACATTGTTTGGCAACCGAAGCTGCAAGTCTTCTGCTCTTTAACTATTAAATCTACTCTAATGTCTGTCAGTGCACATTTGTTTCTAACACATTATGGCTAAAACCTAGTATTTAGAAACAACGCACAAAGTGTATGTGATGGTCATAGATCAACTATAGGTATTTCACTTACATACAATCATTACACACTGAAGATGTGATGGGATACAACATTCACGTTCTGTTTACCCCGATCTCCGATCATTTCAACTGTCAGAAGTGGCTGATGAATGGCATCACAATTCAGACAGCTCCATCACAAAGTATTGATAAATTGGAGCATGTACTATGAATCAATTACTTGTAAGATTAGACAGACTTGTACATGTTTCAGGATACAGCATAGTAAATTGTTGGTTAGTTCAGACAGCAAATTACTCAAATTTGATAAATTGGTTTAAGGGTAGGAAGGAGTATATTCGAGAAGTAAACACACACCCTGGATTGTGATTCAAGGGATGAGTCCATTGTACAGACACTCGTGTCAAACCTAAATACAAAAACTTGTATTAAATCTGATGCTTTATCCTATCTCAGAAGTTTCAAAATGATGTGTGTGTATGTGTGTCACAATGGCAATGGTGTATAACAGTTGGGAATAGGTCAGACATGACATGACATTGTATTGGGACATACTGTTGAGAGCGTTAGATTATGATTTGATATTAGTCTTTATTTTACTTAAGTCCCAGGCAGAAATTATACAAATTGATAAATGAATGCCATACTGGTTGTGGAAATTCCCCATTATGGTATTAATGGATCCTGATTATAAGTCTAAGATATAATGCTATGTGTGTAAGTTAAATGTTGTTCCGATATGTCCAATATTCCTCATTCTGCAGCAGTGGCGTCCCCATGGGGGGAGGCACACGGGGGCCCATCCCCCCATATTGGACCTGTGCCCCCCCAGGTGCCCCCCATATGAACTTTCCAACTCTGGCTAAAATATACAATTAGCATTGTCAGTGCCCTCCCCCAAGAGAATCGCCTGCCCCCCTAGGTCCCCCCCCCACTCAAGAACCCCCAGTTACGCTACTGTTCTGCAATGAGACAAATTTGATTGAATTATATGACTCCATGATATAAAGTACTGGCTCTAGGCCTAGGGTATATGTGTGATCTATCTGAGAGTCTGAGACTTTATATTGCAGACTTGCAATGTTTCCAATTTCATGGATCAATTCAGTCTGTGCTGTCACATTGTGAAAAGTCAATGCTTTTCCACTGAAGTATACAGAGCTCATGTAACCACTCAATGACTTTTCTCCAGCAACTGCACCTCTGTGTCTGTCATCAAAGTCATCTTTCAAAAGTTTTCTCCCAAGCCACATAAAGCAATTTTCTGAATCAATACTTTTACTGGTTTCTCAAATTGTCTTCTCTCTGACTTTGTCTGGTTTCAGCCAAGTGACTGACCTCTTTACAATTGACTGATGAGACACTCTCTATTTAAGAATTTTGCTTCAGTGGTAGCCCAGCAGTTTTGATGCATGGCCACACTCCAGCTGGATTTCCAATTAAAAAAATTAAAACACTTTACTGTACAATCAACCTGATATCAACAAGTTTTATGCCCAACCCCTATGAATGAAATTATATTTATGTCGGTAAAACTATTCAGCTGATTGCCAATTTCACTTTGGCAGGTATTGCAACTCTGATAGTCCACTCATTACAGGCTATCAACTTGATACGCAAAAAATGAATGTGGGTTCGTGTAGATTTTTCCAGTTTGTGACTCATGATACCGATGAAGTGTCATCATCTCTACATTCATTCAATCAACATGGGAAACATAGAGGTTGTTTGACTAGTCATGATCAAGAGAAGGCAATTTGACTCGTCACAACTGATTTTAGTGTGAAAAGCAAAATTTAATGCATAATCCTTTGAATTAACTTTGAAAGTATTGAGTATGATCATGACAAATCATCAGTATGATGACTCAAGAAGCGCCATTTCAAAGTGCAACAGCCCACCATTTTTGCACATCAAATTTACAGACTAAGTTTTGAGAGGATACGTTTGTGATTGTAAACCGGAGTTGGTTAGATGCCTCTGGATAACTGCTGTCTATTTTGACAAAATGACCCCAATGATGATCGCCAATAGAGAGTAATCAGGGTTAGTCTAGCTTGTGATTGCCCTCAGAAGGTGTCAGCTACAAATAACCGATAGTCTGATACCCACTCAAGGCAGACCATCATGGTTTGTGGGCGGGTCATAATAATATTCACCTTGAATGAACTGACTTTGTATGCCACTGCAAGGTAAGTCAAAAAGAGTATCTACAAAGAATAAACCTGAAAGTAAAAGGACAGACAAAATAACTGGACCTCAAGAAAATCAGAATTTAAAAAAATCCTGATTCTATGTCAGACATAACCTGGAAAAAAGTTTGTTTTTTAAATAGCTATTCTATTTATATTCAATTTGGATTCACTTATAGAACTAAGTGTCTATTTTAATGAAGGATGATGTGCAAGTTTAGTTGGATAGAGCAGCTTCCAGTCATCAGACTATAATGTTAGAGTGATGTTGGTCTTGGGACATATATCAAGGACAGGGTGACTTGTAGCCTTATTTGGCTGATGACAGAGATAGGCAGAGAAACCAGCAATAGGGCGTTCTGGGATAAAGCTTCTTGTAGAAATAATGCACGAAAGACAAGAGAAACGCCTGTTATGTATTGTTGACAATCAAGTGTTGTAGTTGATAAACCACCAGCTTAGTATATTATTCATAAATGTATGCATCACTTGCCATAAAAATGTTCTAATATGTCCTAGCTCTATCATTTAGATGACAGATATTACATTGCGTTCTTTCACACTATTCCTTACAGTAGGTTCCAAATTATTAGGCAAGTCGACTTTTTTCTGATATCACTAAAACAAATAAAAGTACTTTGATATCCTTCACGCATAATGATGTATATTCCATTGAGCCAATACCCTGTAAATTTTGTAAAATTCCGTGGGTGCGCTGAGGAGATACACCGCAAAACATCCACATACCCGGTTTTTGGGCTTCCCAAATTATTAGGCAACGTCAGGAAAAAGTACCCAAAAACCACCTAATAGATCTTATAATGCTACGAACATTTACTTCATAATGTTTAATGCAAAATAGAACCATCATTTCGAAAATGAAGGCTTGCATGACTGAGATATCAAAATTATACCCTTCCATTGGAATAACATTGAAATAACAAAGTTCTTGCAATGAAGAGTGTCTCCTAGTCAAACAACATATCAATTCATTACCAAACTAATTGTCTGCATTTCTTAAGTTTAGAACTCCTCTCTAATGAAAGGAAAGGCACTTGGACTAATAAACGTGAACTGTATCTTGAAATGAAAATGATGTGAATTGGGCTTGTATTGATGGCAATGATAATTCTCTGGCAAGAAGATTTACAAGCTTTTGACTTACAGTGTTATGCTTTGTAAAGAGGCGCAATTGGTTCGTCTTTGCACAGGACAATATCAGAGTCCCAGATAAATATCATGAGGTGAATTGGTTGTGATATGACTTTTTTAAGGTCAAGAGAGGCTTTATATTAATGAAAACAGCTTATTTTAATGTTATTCCAATGTAAGGGCATAATTTTAATTTCTGAGTGTAGAAAGCATCCATTTTTGAAACGATGGTTTTATTTTTCATCAGATATTATGAACTACATGTTTATAGAATTTTAAGATCTGTTAGGTGTTCTTTGGGTACTTTTTCCTAACATTGCCTAATAATTTGGAACGCCCAAAAACTGGGCATGTGGCTGTTTTGTGGTATATCTCCTAACTGCAACGACGTAATTGAACAAAATTGACACGGTTTGGGCTCAATGGAATAATTTTACATCAATATAGGTGAAGGATATCAAAGTACTTTTATTCGTTTTTGTGATATCAGAAAAAAGTCAAATTGCCTAATAATTTGGGACCTACTGTAGAGGTAAGTGAGACAGGAGATTTTTTTCACGTAAAAGCTCTCGAGCATCATAACAGGTGTCTTCTTCAGACTGTTGTACACTCTTGATCAAAATGCTGGAATAATTAGGATTTTCTGGATGTCAGAACTTCAAAGTTCTAAAATTGGTGATTAAATGTGAGAAATTGCAAAGATTTGTTCCTCTGACATTAGATTTATGCATAAATGATATCATAAAACATTTTAGTAGCTTAGAATTATTTAAAAATTTCATTTGGGTGACCCTGAAAATTGATCATTTTTAGTGAAAAATCATCAAAAATTGCATCATGGCTCAACAACATACACACAAAATTTCAACATATGCAATAAATGCCAACTTAATCTTGATGTGTACCACCAAAAAACATCACAATTTCATGTTGAATGCCATATGCATTGACCTCAGTCTTCAATTGACTTGACATGGATTCTGCCAACCTGTTTTTTGCTTCTTTTTGAAAGATATGGCCATTCTTCAGTGGAAGACACTTGCACCTGGTCCGGATCAGTTGGCTGAACCTCTATCTTGTGCGCAGTATGATCTAAGATGTCTCTATAGTGTTATTCAGGCTAAAGTGTGGTAAAGTTGCTAAAAGTGGCAAATTCTCAATTTTCCGCCTTTTGAAGGATTTGTGATGCTTTGTAACAAAGATTAGTCCAATTTGATCACATTTCTTGTGGGTGTCCTGAGCTGTATTCATCACATATTTCCCCAGATAAAGGGACCAAGAATGTATATGTTTAATGGAAATACTAGTAGGCCTACATTGCTGCAACGATTGAAAGTATTCCTTCATATTTTTTTATAGAAAGTGGGAAATTAGAGACAGTTTGCTGGTGAATTGATAGGATAATGAAGTCTTTTGTACTGTTCTAAGCGAGCAGAATGCTAGAAGGCATTTCTCATGCCTGATATCTTTACAATTAGCCTGGGATGCTGAAAGGTAATAGAATGGCTGAAGGCCTCATCTCAGGAGTGATCCATAAATTGCCTAATTATCTCAGAGAAAACCATCATATTGAAATATAAAGTCGCCGATTACGATACGCACAAAGTATATGCGATGGTTATGGATCTACTACAGGTATACAACTTACATAAAATCATTAAATATTGAGGATGTGATGAGATACAACATTCAGGTTCCGTTTGCCCAATCTCCAATCATTTCAACTGTCAGATAGCTGGTAAATGGCATCACAATTCAGCTCCATCACAGAGTATTGATAAATTGGAGCTTGTACTGACCATGAAACAATTATTTGTGAGATAAGACAGACTCGTACAACAAATCGTTGGTTAGTTCAGACATCAAGCAACTCGAGTTTGATAAATTGGTTTGAGGGTAGAAAGGAGTATATGCAAGAGATGAGTCCATTGTACAGGCACTCATGTCAAACCTAAATACAATGGTTGTATTAAATCTGATGCTTCATCCTATCTCAGAAGTTTACAAAATGGTGTGTGTGTAATACTGTGTATGTGTGGCAGAATGGCAGTGGTGTATAGCAGTTGGGATAGGTCATAAAACATATGGTATGACATGAAATTGCATTGGGACAGATTGTTGAGAGTGTTAAATTATGATATGATATTTGCCTTCATTTTACTTGAGTCCCAAGCAGAAAGTATATCAATTGATAAATGCCATACTGATTGTGGAAATTCCTCATTATGGTATTAATGTTTCGTTGATCCCAATTATAAGTCTGTAATGCTATGTGTCTAAGTTAAATGTTGTTCCAATATGTGCAATATTCTTCATTCTACAGAGAGTAGAATCGATTTCTATGACTCCATAATATAGTCCAGGACCTAGGCCTAGGGTATATGTGTGATCTATCTGAGAGTCTGAGGCTTCCATATTGTAGATTTGAAAGTTTCAATTTCATTGATCAAATTAGTCTGTGCTCTCACATTGAGAAAAGTCAATGCTTTTCCACTGAAGTATAAAGAGCTCATGTAACCACTCAATGACTTTTCTCCAGCAACTGCACCTTTGTGTCTGTCATCAAAGTCATCTTTCAAAAGTTTTCTCCCAAGCCACATAAAAGCAATTTTCTGAATCGATACTTTTACTGGTTTCTCAAATTGTCTTCTCTCGGACTTTGTCCGGTTTCAGCCAAGTGACTGACCTCTTTAAAATTGACTGATGAGACACTCTCTAAGTATATTGCTTCAGTGGTAAACCAGAAGTTTTGATGCGTGACGACACTCCCGCTGGACTTCTAATTAAAAAAAAAGATAACACTTTATGTGCAATCAACCTGTTAACAACAAGTTTGATGCCAAACGCCATTGTATGAAATTAAATTTATGTCGGTAAAAATATTCAGCTGATGGCCAACTTCATTTTTGATGGCATTGAAACTCTGATAGTCCACTCATTACAGCCTATCATCTTGATATGCAAAAAATTAATGTGGGTTCATGTAGATTTTCACACTTCGTGACTCATGATTGCCGGTGAAGTGCATGCCATCTTCTCTACATTCATTCATTCAACATGGGAAACAAAGAGGTTGTTAGATTACTCATTCAGGAGTAGGAAATTTGACTGGTCATAACAGATTTGAGTGTAAAGATAAAATGCATAATCCTTTCATTTGCCTGTCACCAACAAGATAGATTAGTCTCTTTAAATCAAATTAACATTGAAAGTATTGTGTAAGATCATGACATATCATCAGTATGATGACTCACAAAGCGCCCTTTTCACAGTGCAACACTCCACTCTTTTGCATATCAAATTTATAGACTATGTTTTGAGTGGATACGTTTGTGCCTTTGTGATTGTAAACAGGAGTTGGTTAGATGCCTCTGGGTAACTGCTGTCTATTTTGGCAATGACTGCATGTGATTAGCCAGCCTGCCCTTGATATGCTGGTACCTTCAGTTAACAGGGATAAAGCTGCAGGGGTCTCATAATGGTAGGTATTTTGTTTATTACTACAGTCTGAAGAAGACACATTTCATGATGCTTTAGAGCTTGAGTTGTTAATTTATTACTAATTTTATTCCATTATCTCCTTTTGTGAATTAATGTAAAAATGCACCTGAACCAGCGGCTTCATGCCAATTGGGTGCATTAAATAAACTCAAACTCAAACTTTTACTAGAAAAACATCTCCTGTCCCGCTTACCTCTATGAAATTGTGTAAAAGAACGCAATGGTAATATCTGTCAGCTAAATGATACAGCTAGGACGTATTAGAAGATTTTTATGGCAAGTGATACATACATTTATGAATAATATACTAAGCTGGTGGTTTATCAACTACATACAATAATTGATAGCCAACAATACATAACAGGCGTTTCTCTCGCCTTTCATGCATTATTTCTGGAAGATGCTCTGTCCCAGAACACCAAATTGCTGGTTTCTCCACCTATCTTTGTCACCAACCAAACAAGGCTACAAGTCACCCTGTCGTTGATATATCTCTCAAGACCAGCATCACTGTAACATTATAGTCTGACGACTGGAACCTGCTCTATCCACTGTCCAACAAAATGAGCAAATTCTCCAAGATTAAAAACTTTAGCTCATTAGTTTAGATGCTATTATTAAGTAAATCCCGGCTTGTGTCAAACATGAGTTAAACATTGAATATAAATAGGATAGCTGATTAGATAAACTTAATTACAGGTTATGTCTAACACCAAATCAGGAATTTGTTTCATTCTGATTTTCATGAGTTCCAGTTATTTTGTCATGTCCAGTTTACTTTTCAATACATACAGACATAACTGAAATAAAAAGTAATTTCATTTTTCATGTTGCACTAATTTTTTAATGTGTTTGCCACTGTTTGGACATCCAGTGGAATAACAATTTACTGTCAGGTCAAAAAAGCTAATAGCATACAAAGTCAATCCATTCAAGGCGAATGTTATCATGATCCACCCTGCCCACACATCATGGTGGTCTACCTTGTTCAATAATTTGTTGCTGCTCACATCTTCTGAGGGCAATCACAAGGTAGACTAACCCTCATTGCTCTCTATTGGCTATCATCACTTGACACTGTCATCCCTGATCCCAGGCTTAAGATCTTGCAGGAGATAACCTGACGCCTGTCTCTTTTTTGTATGCAAAATGTTTGTGAAGAAGGCCCTACACCAATTTCAGCTGTTCACAGGAAGAGAGGACCATCACAAAGGGCCTTGGTATAAGGAAACATATATGAAATAAATAACAACAATTAGACCTTTAAGTTTTACTTGTAAGTTATAAGTTAAAGATGATGTTATTGAAGTCTGATGATATTCACCGATATTGACCTTCTGATAAATGTGCTCAGCTTGAAAGAATATGGAGTTCCCTATAATCACTTAACTAAGAAAGAAAAAAGTTACAATAGCCAGGTATGAGCACTCTATCAATCTATGTAGCACTTTCCACCATTGCTATCTTCAGCATGGGCATATTTGAAAGAAAGGCATCCTTATTCCAGATGTTTGTTGTTGTTGAGGACCCGGGAACCAGATGCAGAATTGATATAATGCTCGGAGAGACAAAGTTTAATCCCCAAGGCTTTGACCAGATCTTAAATTCTCTGAGGCCTTTATCTGTGTGTGCCCTTGTCTAATAAAACACCCATAATGGTTTTTATTGTGATTTGTTCCTATCCCCAAATCCACAAACACAATTTGGACTTGATAGCATTGATTTTGTTTATTCATAAATGGTCAAAATGGTCCCTTCATGGCAACAACATATCTTGCTTATATTATTATATTATATAATGATGATTACTTATGATAGAGTGGCACAGCAAGTTTATAACATGTTATCTTTAGTCTGAGACAATAATGAAATCTAAGTTTAATGAAACACTCTTGTCTGATACAACCAACATTGAAGGCTATGTAAAAATATCTTCAGGAAGGTAGGACAATCGTATGATTGGAATGCAATGACAACTCAGAATGACAGAAGTGGGCTACCTGCTCCTCCTCCAGATTGTTATTCATGGTGACAGAAGGAGGGGAGAGTGCAAAGTGTCCAGTAGCAGGATGGCTGTTTGATGTTCCATGTCTTGCGCAGTCGTGGGACCTAGTGTATATGACTCTCCATCTTTCCCCTACTTTGTGTAGTCTATGGCCTGGTAACATTGCTCTGAAATCTGTGACGAGGCCAAGTTGCCAAAGATGTTAATCATGTAAAATTGTCAATGAATGCTTTTTGTGATGAGTGCATTGAAAATGGCAAAATTTAACAGCACTATGACATACGAATATCTCTCCGTATACCAAGGCCCTTTGCCATGGTTCTCTCTTCCTTTGAGCAGCTAAAATTAGTGTACTTCACAAACAGTAGAGATAACCCCCAAGTTACAGATGTGCCCAATGAATGCTTTTTGTGATGAGTGCATTGAAAATGGCAAAATTTAACAGCACTATGACATACGAATATCTCTCCGTATACCAAGACCCTTTGTCATGGTTCTCTCTTCCTGTGAGCAGCTAAAATTAGTGTACTTCACAAACAGTAGAGACAACCCCAAGTTACAGATGTGCCCTACTTATCGAATTGTTAACTGTGCGCAGTAAAATTTTAATTTTAAGTCAACTTAAATGATTGAGTGAGATGGTTGCACAATTCCTTGAAGCTATCATAGCTTGTTGCTTTAAGTTATGACAAGGAAAATATTATCAGAACTCGAAACATCAAGCTATGTTAGCTCCAACAAATTGTGCAAGATTTTGTGTCTCAGAGTATAGTTTAATTTTTATTTGTCATCTTTTCCAGGACATGCAGCTGTCACCTCTTATGTTCTAATTATGCCTAAGCAGTAATATTCTTGTTCTCATCTTTTCAAATATTATCAAATTCTGAGTCACTTCAAATTAAAATCAAATCAGTTTATTTATAGTCGTCGACCAAATAAAAAAAAAAAAGCTACACTCAAAGGCTATTGAAACGACTGTCTACTGATTTGTTTGAGATAACAAGATGTTGAACTTTTATTGTAGAGTACCACTGAGGACACTTTTGAGACAGAACCTACAGAGAAATTTTGAAATTTGAATATTTTTGCAAAACTTTTAGGTAGAAGTTTATCATCAAATTGCCGCCCAATGTTGGGTAACAAGACATTTAATGTTCATATTGTTGATTTTTATTGTTTGATCATTGATAATAGTTTTCCAGATTTGTCGGCCTCAACTATATCTTCAACACCTCCTATGCATTTGCCCTTGACGAACACCCGAGGAACCTGAAATAAAGCACCGAGTTATAGTTATCAGTTAAGCAATCATGCAAGCCATTAATGATTTTATAAATATTTCACTGAAGTGTATATGATTAATACATTTACTTCAACAATGCATTCTATGAAGATACCGTACATGTATAATTACAATGCAACGCTGATATGAGAAGCAATCCTTTCATGATCATTGTGGTTTGGAGTTTTTCTCACGGAAAATTATCAATTTCACAGTCATGGTGACAGTAATTATATATTTTGAGTGCGCAGTGTCGCAAAATAATTTTTCCAAAATCAAGCTTTGCCGTGTTTAGAAATACCCCCTCCAGAAATTGCTTATATCAAGATATTTTTTGTTCAGCAAAATTGAGCTAGTAATAATTATCTAACAAGATATGCCTCCCCCATTGCTATTAAATGGTCGCTCACTTATCATCTATTGATGTACAATATAGTTAAATCGTGTCTAACCCTAAGAAAAGGACATTACTCGTGGTTATCAGCCTTACCATGGTCATTTGTCATCACCCTGAACTTTCATGCTGTCGTAAACAGAGATTAATTGATCAGCCAATCCTTTATCTAATGATTTTTAGTTTGTTTTGGGGCTTAGAATGTAATAAATTTAAAATTCTGACTTTTCTGTGTAACCTTAATACTTATTGAACAGTAAAATAGTGATTTTATGTTTTCCATATGAATCAAAAATCAATTTTGGAACACTGTAATGACGTCATGCTTCTACTCCACTCTCTGATTTTAGGTGTTCTTGGGGTCATTATTTTCCACAGGTGACCAGGTTTCGATCTACAGTACAACTCAATAAATTTTCCGAAATCCCATGCCCTCAGGAAGCTGCCCTCACTTCCAAAAACTCACATGTATGCTGTATAGGACTTACGGCAGGCTTGTCTCCATCAACTTTTGTCAGCAAACAGCTGCATTACATGATATATAGCTCTGGTCAACTTCGACTTGTTATGTCCATTTGCCAATATTTGATGCGGTACACAATAGTCTGGTTTATGGAGGGATTGCTCAATTTGCTCTTGGTATGGGAGAGAAGAGTTGCCTGCAAAACCCATCAAATTTTCTTTTGCGACCATTGGAAAGTGGTTTTGGAGAAAAATTAATTGTACGATGAAAACACTGCCCTAAAACAGTAATTTATGCATAATTTATAAAATTGGGTCCAAAATTTCTGATTTGAATGCTTCTGACACTCCCCAAGGCATGGTAATATTTAGTCTAGGCCTATAGAAAAATTATTTTTGGGCATATTTAAGCGGGTCATCAACAGGTTTTCCTACCTGTCACCAGTGTGTGGTTGACCTCCTGACTGTCTTCACGGAGGACCGGCACAAAACATGAGAGGACTTCTTTTAGAAGCGCCTCCGCGTTTTGGTGGCCCTGTTGCATTTATGATTAAAAGTAATGCAAGTCAAACTGCACAAAAACATTCTTTGATATCTCATTATAGGCCTACCTGCCTGTAAATACGTTGTATATTATCGGGGAAGTTTTCATTTCAACGGAAGTTTAAAATCAGTCGAATTTTGAAATAATTGCTACCTCTCCCTCTGTCATTGTGAAATTGTTATATGCCTTTTTATGACTTGTTTTCTCGATTTGCATACGTCATTGAATGATACACATTCAGAAGAAATGGTAACTGAGTGGCAAGACAAACTTCACAGTGGAAAAAATAAAGAGAAAATGGCATTTTTCAGTAATTTCGTCAGCTAACATTCTTGTATACATAATACTTGTAACTTCCAATAATAGTTCATTTAAAAAAGAAAAAATTGTTTTACATGTTCTTGCTAGAAACTATATTATAGATCATTTAAAACTATTTGAAGAAATTCTATTCCCTGAAAGTAAACAAGTATTCAGCCACCTTAATATGAATTATTGAAAATTGGCAAAGTGACTGAAGTTTGTTTGTTTGTTTGTCAATTTATTTCTCAGTGGAGGCCCCAAATAAAGCAGAGGCTTATCTGGCTGGGGTCAGAAATTACAAAATATTAATAATTAAAACAAATTTAGATTAGGTTGGTGCATTTTTCTATTATAATTTGATGGTGATGGTTTCTTGACTGTCTATGTGAAGCTTCCTGGTAACATTATATAAGATCGGATAGAAGTGGAATGAAAGTTTGGTGATTAAGAAGACTAAAGAGATTTGTAAAATTCCACATGAAATGGGAATGAGAAATTCTCATACCTGTCTATATTGATACATACCTTTCCTTCTCCTGTTTTTTCCTTGAGATAGTCGTGGATTGCATCATGGTGTTCATGATTTCCAATATCTACAACTTCAAGCGCTTTTTCTGGGAGATGACCAGCCTTGACATACTTGTTAGCGACACCCTTTGCTCTGTCGCAGAAGGGACATAAGGCTTTTGTGAATATTGTCATCGTCTTCCCACCAATTTTGCCATCCACCAAATTCTTAGCTACGTTTGAAGGTGCCACTCCTGTAACGCTGTTTAAAGATTTGGTCGCATTGACGACATTGGCAGGAGCTATCTTCGATGTGTCGGATCCCATGGTTTTCTCTGGAGGTGAAGCTGAATTGGCTGAAGACTGATTTTTAGGCCTATTGATGGCTGCTTGTCCACCAACTTGTAGCTCTGTGCTGAATGAATGAAACTTGACCCAATGTGTCATTTTATATGTCATAATATGACATGGTAACACCTGTAGGCGGACTTTTGGGTTGCGCATGCCTGGCTCCACCGGCCTCAATAAGTTTGTTTCTTCTAGAATAATTGTTAAACAACTGGCCAAGAGTCACCTTCTTTAGTTATTCAGTTTTTTTTTATTACACCAATGTCATGGTGTTTTATTTATAATAATAATAATAATAATTTTATTTCTTCTAAGCGCATTACATTAAAACATCTCAATGCACTTTACAACATGTATAAATTTGACTATAAATAAAAGCACCATGTAAATATAAAACCATACAATTAAAAATAGATTACTGGAGATAGGACAATTTAAATAAATGAGTTTTGAGTCTTTGTTTAAAAGAATTAAATTCTGTTATAGACCGAAGGTCTGAAGGCAAATTGTTCCACAGGGTAGGGGCCTGGATAGTAAATGCCCTGTCGCCATAATTTTTTAACGTTTTGATGGTCGGATGATGAAGGATTATGGCAGAATTGCTACGCAGGCTGCGGCTAGATGTTTTGATGGTGATGAGTTCCTTGAGGTAGAAAGGTGCAGTATCCCAGTGAATGCATTTGAAAACAAGGCACACAATTTTAAAGATGACGCGAGCGGAGATAGGCAACCAATGCAATTCACGTAGGATGGGCGTGATGTGTAGGTGTTGTCGCAGTCGAACTCCTTTGATTAAGCGTGCTGCAGAGTTCATAATAACTTGAAGCCTGTTTGTTTGGTATGATGGAATGCCGACAAGTAAACTGTTGCAATAGTCAAGCCTAGAACCAACAAATGCATGGACAAGTTTTTCAGTAGTTTTTTGATCAAGATAGTGTCTGATCTTACCAAGCCTCCATAGTGCGAAACTCGCAGATTTACATACATTTGCAACCTGGCTAGACATGGTTGCCTTATCATCAAACAATACTCCTAGATTTCTGACAACTTTAGAATGGTCTATATTAGCTTCACCGATTCTAACAGTATCTGAGATAACAATTTCTGGTGACTTTTTAAATTTAGATGAAAACCGTATTATTTCTGTTTTCCCTTCATTTAATGCCAAAATATTTTCACTCATCCACAACTTAATCTGATCAACACATGACTCAATCACAGACACAGAAGTGGTTCCATTACATGTGATGTAAACTTGGGTATCATCCGCATATATAACAGTTTTGCAGCCATGTTGTACAATTTCAAATTTATGAACAAATCTGAGGTCCAGGGAAGCACAATGCTTATCTGAGCCTGCCACATTTCGAAGAAGCAATTTTTTTTACTTTTCTGCAACACTGTGACAACTTTACTGTTTCAGAACTGTGAATAATATCAATTTTGTAATATTGACAGTCACTTCAGAATCTAAAGTGATTTCCGCGAATCTCTTGTTGTTCTGACAGCTCGTTGGCTCACATGCTCGGTCCTGGCACTTGTAAGGACTATTCCAGACCAAATGTTCCCTCTGAAATTGTGTTGAAACTGCAAGGCTCAGTTGAGCTGGATTTACATTGGTTAGAAGCTGGGTAATCGGACCCCATATAAATTGACATCACAGAGCTCTTGTGCAGTGTAGCTGTATTGCAATGCTGGATAACAGAATGCTAACTGTGACATTGAGTTATCACATGACATTACACCTCAACAGCATGGAAACAACTTGGAATTCACATAGGGCCTAGTTCAAAAATAATGAAGCCAAAGTGTGACATGACCATCAAAATTTTGGAACGTTTATAAGTATCAAATGACCACATAATATTGTAACATACATGTCTAAGTTCTAGAAACTGTACTTACCATTTTGCTGTGGTTTGTGGAAATGACTGATAAAAGACTCATATTACCACATTTTATTTATTTTTATTTCTATGGCAGTAAAAGAAAAGTAGAATAAATGGTAATTTATCTTCAAATTAAATCTAATTTTTTTGTTGGATGACAAAAATCATATACTCTTAAGTCTCCATGGCTGTTTTCATCCAAATTCACCAAATATTTTATGAGGAAAACAGTATTTTTCGAAATTTTTTTGCAATGTTTAAAAAAAAGGTACACATTTTTTCCCCAGATGTACATATTTTCCTCTAAAACAATTTCACCTGTCCTGTGTTATGCGCCCAAATGTGGGCTTCGAGTTGGTACCAAATAAGTGCCACCAAAGTGAATACGGACGGAGCAAATGATGATAGAAGCGTGTTTTTTAGCCCATTTTTCCATTAAAAAAGCCAATTTTGGGTGATTGTGTCACACCAAAGTCAAAAAAGGGTTCTGGTTTTTACCCAAATCTATTTTATATGTATTATCAGTAATAACTGGATGAAGCAAAAGAGTAATTACAAAATTAAAGTGAAATTTGTACTGGTTATTGCCTATTTTTACAAATTGGCTCCAAATTTTGAGGAAAACCGCCACAAAGAGAAAAATTTTGATAATTAAACATTGAAACATACTCCAACTACTGAAATATTGTGTTGATTATCACTACAAGTAATACTAGAATGATTGCTTTACTCCTTACAAGAAAACCAGGAAAATATTATCAATATTTTCCACAGCGTTACGCTTGCGACAAAGCCCAATTTAAGAAATTTTTGTATTTTACCACTGCGGACCTGGATTACTTGATTGTTTCTCAATACTGCATAGATTTTGCAATATTACAAGCCAAACCAGATTTAAAACGGAGCTTTTATTGCTCCTTGGCACTACAAAGTATTCTGGGCGTTACGCTTGCGACGGATTCACCTACCCTGCTATTCATTGGAATTTTTTAGTGAACTAAATTTTCCGCAACCATAAGAAGCTCCAAAATGGGTGAGCAGATATAAGACTAGGTCTCAAGGGCCAAAAGATTCAACTGACACATGTCAAAGGGATACTAGAGCATCCCGGATCAGTACGCGTCAAATTTGACTTAATTTTTGGAAGTCAACCTTTGAATCCAAATAGCTCAATAATGTCAACACAGGCAAATATAAATACTTGATTTGATAGATTTATGAAGCCTGAGGATGTAGAGATTCAAAAAAGTGTTGGAAAATTGCCTTAGAATACGTCCAAATTTGTAGAACTGAAAGAATTCAAGTGGTCAAAAATGTTATGTCACGTTTTTTTGATGAAAAAATTAATGTTTTTCAATGTAATTCAACTCTATCTCAATAACTATGAGACAGAATGTCGTGAAATTTTTAGGAAATTTGTACAAGAATGTACCTAAAGCAATGATGTACCATTAAGTTGTCACATACAGCCATTCTCATATTTTGAGACCCCTACAGAAAATATGCTGCGTGGCTTCATTATTTTTAGATATAGATATAACATGGACAGCAAAAATGGGATTCATATTTGTAGTGTTTTTTCTTCCTAAGGAATAATAATTATTTCTTAGGTTGCTTTATTCTACAAGACTGAATGCTTAGATAAGGTCAAATATATACCAGTTGATACAGCAGTAAGATAAACCTCCAATGACGGAACACCAACTAGTCCATCTGTTGAGAGTGCATGTACGTTACCACAAACAAACCAAAAGTATAGCTGCAGATTTATTGATAAAAAGAGTGAGATTAGATACAGTTTGCTGGAAAATTGAACAGATAATGAAGCCTTTTGTGCATTTCAAAGCAAGCAGAAAGGTAGCAGACATTTCTCACGCCTGATATATTTGCAATTAGCCCAAGATGCTAAAAGATAATGGAATGACTGAAGGCCTCGTCTCAGGAGTGATCCACAAATTGCCTAATTAGCACAGCTCAATTTAGAGCAATCGCATGTTGAGATTTTGAAAGATGAAGCTGTTGATTTTAAGTCTCGTGGTATATCTTCATATCTTTTTAGATTTAAGAAAATTGATAAAGTCCATGCAGGCAGCTGTAAAAAATATTAAATGTGAATGTGTTGAGATAAAATCATAATTACTGCAGGGGCGGATCCAGAGAATGTCAAACAGGCCAAAGGGGGGATGGGGGGTAACCGCGGCTTGAACCCCTTAAACCACCCGCTCCCCCAGATCAGCTACTGAATTAGCGGCATTCAATTAAGGAATCATCTCCTTGAAAGGGATGTACCAAGCAAATATCTTTATGAATGTATGGATAAAGCGTAATTTAGACAACTTAAGGAAAGGAGTAAAGGAGAAACAGTAAGTTATTGATTGATATTTATTAGCGACATTTCCCTGATCTCCAATCATTTCAACCGTCAGAGGTGGCTGATAAATGTCATCACAATTAAGACAACTCCATCACAAAATCGTTATAGATTGCAGTGACCATGAAACCATTATTTGTGAGACGAGACATACTTGTACATGTTTCAGAGTATTACATGCAGTACATTGTTGGTCAGTTCAGACAGCAATAAACGCAGGTCTGATAAATTGGTTTATTGTAGGAAAAAATGTAAACATGAAGTAAAATAAGACATTCTGTGTTTTAAGAGATGAGTTCATGTTCGCACTGAGACTAAATACTGTGCAAGATTCCGCAACATTGTTACAATTTTTTCAATTTATGGATCAAATGTGAGTTTGCTGTAACACAAGATTAAAAAAGTCTTCGATTTCTAAGTCAACTACAAGTGTATACTGCAATTACGTATTGCCTTTTCAACATTTGTGCTATGTATCTGTCATCAAAGGATCTTTGAAAGTTTTTCCTCAAAAGTGGTGTAACTGTAAGAGCTAAATATTGTCTTCCCAATCAATAGTCTTATTGTATCTTAGATAGTCTTCTTCTCTGATTCAGTACGACAAAAGTGACTAAACTCCTTGTAATTGACTGATCACTATCAACTCTCAAGGCAATGTATTTGCTTGATTGGCAGGCCAGTCATACATGTAGGCCAGGTAATCATCATTGGTCTTGCATGTAAATGCTTTCGGACAACACAAGTAAATATAAGCGATGTATCTAGTACGAAGTAGACCATGTGCAAAATGGGAATAAAATCTTTCTCCGTGAATGGATGGACTTGCTCCGGTTAAGAAAGACCCTACTATATAATCTAGTATGATAAATAGCAACTACAATGCTGTACTCATGCTCTTGTTGTTTAATCGCATGGGATGTCATGCCTGCAAAATATTGAATTCTGCTCACTTTTCATGTATCCCATAAAATATGATCTGTCCCTAAAGGCTTCTACATGTATTATAATGTGATATCATGACTGGTTTAGCCACATATAGCTATCCTGTAAGAATTTGTTGCTGATGTTGTCTATTTAGATAAGTGATTAAATTGACTCTGGAAGGACAAATGAATGATGTATGGATAGCTCCAAGCAAGCCTTAATGGCATGGCTGGAGCTCACTGTCTCAAACAAACTTCCTTATAGTTGAACATTTTCGGACGCCAACAGCTTCAAATAGATTCTCCACATACTTGCCTCTAGCCAATTGTTGATCAATTATATTCGCGCAGCGAAACGGCCGAAGGCCGTTGAGCGAAGCGAATTGAGTGCAAGAAAGGACTCAAAAATCTGTGCAGTGATGGTCTCAACATCAACAGTCCACAGCTGGGAATTAGGTCAAGTGGGTCCAGCTTCTTATCAATGATTTAGTTTTGTATTTAACAAAACATAACAAAATCATCTTCAAAAGTGTCTTAAAAATTCAATTTTCTCTAGTAATATATCCTGTACCAATAATTTTTAAGGAATAGTTGATTATTAGCGTTGACAAGCTAAATCAAATTATAAACATGTGATTAATTTAATTTTAATCAGACAACAAGAAAACATAGCAAAATTAAAGTCACATAATCTTAATAAACTGATGATTATGTAACACTGAACAGTTAATCTACTAGCAATGTTATTGTTTTTGTATTACTATATATTTATACTATTATGTAACATCAACAATCTAACATAGACTTGACTTTGGCAGCTTTCAGTGCTGTCTGCCTTTTTACCATTTAGCTGATTATCTATCAATCTTATTTATCTATTTAGTATATATCTATCTATGAATTTATCTATCCATCTGTCTGTCAATATATCTATCTATCTGTCTATCTATTTATCTATCTATTTATCTATTATATTTTTTGTCTAGTTTATCTTGCTATTCTTCATTTTTCTCTGTCTTTCCATGTATCTGTATTTTTAATTTTTGAAACAGTTACATAACTGCCTTTCATACATTGAATAATTATCAAATAAACATTGAAGTTATGGTAACACTATAAGTCCTACAAAAACTTTTTAAAGTGCTGCGCGAATTTCATGGCAGTGCCATTTACATATTACTGAAGTTGTGATATAAAAAGGACACGTAATTGTTTGAAGGATAACGCCATGATGGTTCTGTTACAAATGAAACAACAATATGATGAGCTATTTGTTCATGTCACATTACAAACAGCCTTCCAATCATGGGATTTATCCTACATTGCTAACATTGCCTTCTCCTGTAATGTACAGGTGCTTCACTTTACAACTTAAAGTACCCCCTCTTAGTTGACCAATGTTGACTGGTGCTGCAGTTTTATCATTGTTGACTGCTGGTACCAACATCTCAAGTGGGGGTAATTGGCTTAGCAGCTGGTTAATCACACACTCTCATCTCTGATCCCAAGCTTAAGATCTCGGAGGAGATAATCTAGTCATTGTATCAAGGTCGTGACTCGCTGCAGATTAGCAGGAAGTTTGGTTTAGTCTCCAGATTGCCTTACTTGATGAGGACGTTAAGGGTGTTATACTTTGATTGTGTGGGGTGTGACCTATGAATTAGTCTTCCCTTCATAGAAGTAACATGTTTAATTATATATCGTGAAAAGACCCTTCTGGCAAAGTAGGCCAAAGAAACACAGCAACCTGCTTACAGTAGAACAGCACCAAACAGCTCTAACTATTTGCATTTTCATGAATCATCCAGATGTTGAACGATGTCATCCTATAACATTTAAGTAAAGGTTATTCACCACGGGAGAGGAAATATGTGATTTATCACCGAGGGCTTTAGCCCAAGGTGTGATAAACACATATTCCTGATCCCATGGTGAATAACTGGCTTATACTATGAGACAAACACTCAAACACTCAAACATGAAAGGATAACTGAACAACAAAGAATATGGGAATTATTTCCCTGCAATACTGGCATGTGATTGGCTGGCAGAGGTGTCGAATGGTATAAGTTTCTTTGTACTCCTAAATAGGTAAATGACTAACATCATTAAAATTTCTGTTGCATATAATTGTAACAGACAGCAAATAGATTATGTTTTGACTGACTATTCTGACCATTTACAGAAACCTAAACCAGTGTCATCCAGTCGAAATTGTTTGTGGATAGTGGGATATGAAAGAATCACAATGAAAGCCATTATGCGTGTTTTATTAGACAAGGGCACACACAAATAAAGGCCTCAGAGAATTTAAGATCTGGTCAAAGCCTCAGGGATTAAACTTTGTCTCAAGGAGCAATATACTATAACTGCATCTGGTTTCTGGTTCCCAAATAAATAATTTTCAAATTCAAATAATTTTATTTATCCTCGATTAAAACGTAGCATAATTGCTAATCATCGAGAGAACATATTATGTACAAAAGAAAATAGTATATGTACACAGATATTTACAATGTTTGAGTTAAAAACTCCAGGTAAAATTAAATAAAAACATTAAAACACTGACTCAACCAGGCACATACATTAAATCTTTAACAATTCTTTAAACAGTCTTATTTTGCATCACATATATAAATTCAAAATCGTGACTGCAGTGCCTGTCATCCCACTGTTTCACTGTACATTTAGATTGCGAGATGACAGGCAGTGCAGGCACAATTGGGACCTTCCCATTTCTTTAACATTTTTTTAAACACTTGAATGCTTATTGCACCTTTAATGTCAGATGGAAGTATGTTCCATATGTGGGGACCATAATAAGAAAAAGTGTTTCTGCCATATCTGATCTTATTGAATTTTGGTATTGCTACCTTAAATCCATCTCGTAAACAATAAGTTAATTCCTTTTCCAGTATCATTTCTTTCATAAAAGTTGGATTTAAAGAATGAATAGTTTTATAAACCTCGGAGGCTATTGTTTTAATTCTACGAACATGTAATGTTTCATGACCATACATTTCCAACATTTCTCTATATTCACTTTTGAAGTCATTATATATAAATCGTAACACTCTTTCCTGTATGTATTCCATTTTCCTTATCATACTTGTACTACAAAAATTCCACACAATTGGACAGTAATTAAAATTAGATAACACAAAGGTCTGGTAAACTAGTTTCTTTTCTTCTACGTTAAAGATATTTTTGAACCTGTAAAGTACATTTAATTGATTACCTGCCTTGATACATAAATTGGCTACATGAACATCAAATTTAAGCTTATCATCTATAGTAATTCCTAGAAATTTAATATTTTCCTCTCGTTGTATTCTTGTATTATCAATAACTATATGGTCTGGAATTAAATCTGTCGTTAACAATGGTTTCATCAGTAAAAATTGAAACTTTTCAGCGTTTGCTTGCATAAAGTTCTCAGCGAACCACTTTATAGCATTAGAAGTGTCCATTTGAAGGGCCTGTAATACTGATTGCATTGAAATATCTGAGGCGTGTATAGTATTATCATCTGCATAATTTGTCAGGTTGCAGTTTTTAAGAGAGTAAAATAAATCGTTCAAGAATATGTTGAAGATAATCGGACCTAAACATGAACCTTGTGGAACGCCTTTCTTTAAAGGTTTCCATTCACTCCTTTCATCTTCAATTTTTACTCTTTGCATGCGTCCTCCAAGATAAGAACTCATAAACAGGCAAGCTCTGTCGCTTAAACCATAGACTTTCAGCTTACTAATTAACAAGCCATGTGGGATGCAGTCGAATGCTTTCGACAGATCCATGGAGATAACTCCAACAAACTTATTTTCATCTAATGCCCTTTTCCATGAATCAACAACCTTTATCAGGGCATGGTCACAGCTGTAGCGTTTCCTATAGGCACAGAGCATATCATCAAATATGGTATTGAAACATGTAACAACAAACAGCTGGAATGATGTTGTGTTCTTTGAAATTATGCTCATGTTGAAGATGACAATGGCGGAACATTGCCAGATAGATTGATACAGTGCACATGCCTGGCTCAAGTATCTGCATCAATGTGTCAGCGATGGGGCGCCATTCAATTCATGAATTGAATAAATTCGAAATAATTCAAAATTTCAAAAAGTCGGTGAATTGAATTGAAGTGGATTGACCATGCTGCAAAAGATGCAATGGAAGGAAATTTATAGTCTTTTTCACACTTGGTAGGCCTACCGACCTGAAGATCACTTGCAAGTTCAGGCTACTGCAGGGCACAGGGGGCACACATCTTGCAGATAAATCTGAAGGTTTCTGCATAATAATATTATGTGATTTACAATTCCTTGTTCTCAGAATACACTTACTTTGTTGATGATTAAACATTTTCTATGTTATGTTATCAATTACAATTATTTATATTTTTTTGCTGTGCCTGATTTTCATTATTTCTCCAGTATTTTCAATACTAAGATCAAGAAATATCAGCGCAGTCAATAGACATGAATAAATTATCTCCATTGAAAATCACCAGAGGCAAATCCAATCATCACAACTGTCGGAGATTGTTGATTTACAGTGTCAGGATTCAGACATCACTAGCACAGTCTTGATAAATTGGTGTACAGTGTACAGGGTACATGGTGACTACGAAGCAATTATCCATGACAAAAGGCAGACTCGAACATGCTGGATGTTACCCTTGGTGTAAACCATTAAAACAAACTCAGCAATTCATATGTGATAAATTGGTTGGCAGGATGAGAACACACAAGGAAGAAAACCGCAGTGTAAGGCTTCTATACAAGCTGTAATTGTGACAGATGTTGGAGAGATCATTTACTGTCTATGCTTGGATAACTTATATCACTATGTATCTGAGTTTTGAGAGAAGAAATAATGTAGAGTAGAAATTTACTGAGGAGAAGATGGTGGGAAATTATGAAAAAAAAAAAAACCTTTTCTGAGGTTGTTAGCTTTGGCAAGTATATTTTAGCATTTGTGATTGGATTATCCTGCGGTACGACAAGAGATTACAGTGATCAGATGCTCTACTTTGGCAGCAGGACAAATAAAATCTGAAAATTACACTAATAGTATTCCAGATGAAAGGACTCTCTGATATAAGACTTTGCTGGAAGGACCAATAAGATCAAGTGTAAAGTTTCCATATGCAGTCAAAATAGTTACACAGATTTGGAGGAAAAGCTGTGAATGGTGATAGTGTTGATATCTGAACCTGCTAACTTTGTTTTTGTAATTTATATACTGATACCATTTATGCAGCTCACAAGAGCCAAATATGATAACAGCTTTGTTTTTTCCCTGTAAATCCTTCAATATCATATATGTACATGCTGCTGCGTAACCACATTTAGCAGATTTAGTGTTTCATAAAAGGAAAGTCTCTGTTAAGATACTGGTTACAGAACACTACTCTCCTGAGTGTATCAATGATACATTTGTTGGTTGTGGTGTTATTACTGGTTCAAACTGGACTGTGCTATCTGTCTGACAGCAATAAATGCGAAGGAATGTTATCAACAGATATAGGACATATACACGCTTATGTTTACATTTTGTTGCATTTCCGTCTTGTCAAATGCTGATGCATGTTATAATTGCATCACGATACTGCATCTTCTCTTTACATTGCCTGTATGCACGTTTTTGCATGTATCTTTGCTGTTTGCAATACTTGTATGTTCTTAACCCAGTCAAGCTGTGACGAATCACACCTTGTTAGTTCGTTGTACGGGTGCGCCTTGAATGATATATATATATATATAAAACATTACGTTTTCTTTTATAGGCGTTCTTGAATTCTTATAATTGGTTGCAGGGTGATCTTCTTATTTTATTGATGTGATTCATTTTGATCTCGGGGAGCTGATCATCATGATGCTGCATCAATTTTGCCGTGATTTGTTTATTCTTCTATCTAATCTTAAGGACCCCTTTTTCTTTTATTATGACGTCCTGACGATCAGCATTTAGCTGTGATCCAGTTTTTCTTAACAAACCACTGATTATGTCTATGCCATTATGCATTACTGCCAATGTAACTTACTCTTAAATCAATTTCATTACCTTCATTACATATCATGTGCCTTTTCTTACACACTGTTTGCAGCTACCTCATTGGTTGAGAGCTCCTTACCTGTTTTACTTAAAACTTTAATATAATTATCAGAATTATAATTATGCTGTGTTGTCATATAATTTGCGGGAATGTCTCTTTGATCATGAGTTGTTGGTCCGGCTGGTCGTCAAACATCAGTGCAAGATTTATTGTGGGCACCTATGATCAGAGACACATTCGACGTATATGTTCTCTAATTCCTTGATCTGAGAAAGTCTTTACAGTTCATGTGCGATCCTTTATGACTTCCAATGTCATGGGCATCTTGTCACGAGCTCCATGCAGAACACCCGAGGGCACCACAATATAGGTACTCTGTTCAGCAAATATCAGTTCAACGCCCCATCCAACGGTTTTCCAGTAGTGTTCCGGTTGTATAATCAAAGACTGGGAGATTTAACATGCAAATCTATTAAATGGACATGAAAAACAATGACCTAACTGATCTGACCACAAATATTTATACAAACCAAGACACCAGCCCGGCAGCATGATCAGAGAGCAATTATTGTGGCCATGTATCCAACAATGCTCTGTCTTTCACCACGATCTAGCGGCATCCCGAGGACAGACCCTTGTCGAGAACACAAATCATGAATACTGGGGCAGAGGAAGGAGTGGAACTGGACTGAACATGTTGGGACGTCTCTTAATGGTACTCAGAGACAAACTGCCAGACTCCCCTCCCCCTGCACCACGACCTGTGCTCTCTCATCTCCCCTCCTTCCCCAATCATGGTTCGAATCACCAGAGACGCCACATCCCTACTAACCGAAGTCAACAACCACGCTGTTTCAATTGTGGGGAACGGTCTCACAACGTGAACACCTGCAGACACAAACAACCTCTCCAGTGCTATTTATGTCAGGACTATGGACATAAACAGAAATATTGCAGTAATAGTCCTGTGCAGTCAAGATAGGTCATTGGCCAAGATGAGGAGGCCGGACTTTTTACCTTGACAGACTCTCAGAGTGAACCTCTCTGTGATCAATTGTTGGTAAATGACTGTGATGAAATATTTTGTAATACAAACCTGCATGATTCGCTTGATGGTGTTTCATTTTTAACTGTTGATATTAGTGGTAGCTCTGACGTTACATCTAATGATGTTTTACATGTTCCAAGTGCTTTTAATATCAAACATTCAATGTGTCATGAATCAATCTCGGTTGATACTGTTACTGAAAACGATTGTGATAAAGTAAGGGAAATTTCCTCAGTTCATGTACCCCTGACAACAAGATGCCATTCACCGGATGACAAAAATGAACACCAGGTGTCAGTTTTTCCTGATTTACATAAGTTTTGAAGCAATTATTCTAAGAATATGGTGCTTGGACACCTAAATATAAATAGTCTAAGAAATAAATTTTCTGAAGTCTATGAAATTCTTTCGAATGAGCTCATTGATGTTTTTGGTCTGTCTGAGACAAAACTTGATACATCCTTCACGTCATCGCAGTTCAGTGTACCTGATTACACAATACATAGATCAGATAGAAATGCACATGGAGGTGGCATCTTGTTGTATGTGAAGTCAACTTTACCCCATAGATCTAGAAAAGACCTCAGTTGTGATGCTGAATCTGGGGTTGAGACTTTGGTAATAGAAATTAAGATGAAGAAGGAAAAAATGATTGTAATATTGATCTACAAACCACCTAATGTGAGTAATGATGTTTGTATTAGTCAATTAGGCACAATGCTTGACCAGTGTTACATGGAATGTAAGAGTGTCTATATCATGGGTGACATTAACATAAATTTCAAAAATCTACCCTGTGCAATGGCACAATTTATGAAGCAGTATGGCCTCACAAATGTAGTCAAAGAACCCACCTGTTTTAAGAATACTCAAAACCCCTCACTTATAGATGTGTTCATATCAAACACTCCGCAGAGAATATCATCCCATCTTAATTTATCAATTGGATTAAGTGATTTTCATAACCTGATTTGTGTCGCTACTCGAATGTATGCTCCTGTACAAATTAAACGAAAAATTGTGTATCGTTCATTCAAAAAATTTAATGAAACAACTTTTAATGATGACCTAGAAAGGGTACCATTCCATGTCTGCAATATTTTTGACGACACTGATGATGTCATGTGGTCATATCATTACCTGCTGAATGAAGTTGTCGATATCCATGCCCCTACAAAGACAAAGGTCTTGAAAAAACCACAACTCCCATATATGAATGGACCTCTTCGAAGAGCTATTAATGTAAAAGGGATGCTTAAACGAAAATTTGACAAATGTAGCGACCAGGTAAATTGGGATAAATATAGGAAGCAGCGCAATCTGGTTACATCCCTAAAACGAAAATCCATTAAAGAGTATTTTAATCAAAGATGTAATGATTCTGCAAACAATAAGCAATTTTGGAATACTGTCCGTCCATTTATGTCCAACAACCAAATGGCTGGTTCAAGTATAGCATTGTTAGAGCAGGATAAGATTGTAACTAAAGTATCAGAAGTGTGTGAAATTTTAAATGATCATTTTATTAACATAGCAAATGACTTAAGCGAACCCATTAATGTAATGGGCAAGTCAGTGGAGGCAGTCATTGATTTCTATAAAAGTCATCCATCTATTGTCAACATTAATGCACTTGATGAAAAGCACAATAATTTCAATTTTAAATTTACGAAGGCATCCTCTGAAGAAGTGCTAAAGTGTATCAAAAAACTTAAAACAGGTAAAGCTTGTGGCTATGATAAAATCCCTGCAAGAATTTTGAAATATGGGGCAACAACTCTTAGCATGTCACTTTCAAACATTATAAACAGGTGTATAGATGATAATGTTTTCCCTGATAATTGTAAACATGCTGTTGTATCTGCAGTACATAAAAAGAATGATTGTCTCATAAAGGATAATTATAGGCCTGTCAGCGTCCTCACTGCTTTATCAAAAGTTATTGAATGTATTATGTGTGACCAACTGATGGTTTATTTTAAAAATGTGATGTCACACAAAATCTCTGCATATAGACGTATGTACAGTACAAACAATGTGATAATCAAATGCTGTGAGGAATGGAAACATGCTCTTGACAATAACAAGATTGTTGGTTGTGTGGCTATGGACTTGTCAAAAGCCTTCGACTCCATTCCCCACAATTTGCTTATAGCTAAACTTCATGCATATGGACTGTCTGTTAATGCAAGCGGATTAGTGAGAAGTTATCTTTCTGAAAGAATGCAAAGTGTCAAGTTAAATGACAGCTATAGTAAATGGCAATATATTAAAAGGGGAGTTCCACAGGGAAGTCTTATGGGCCCTGTATTATTCAATGTGTATATTAATGATCTCCTACTCTTATTAGAAAATGTTGTGTCTGTATTTAACTATGCTGACGACAACACTTTGTCATTCTGTCACAAAGATATCTCAGTTGTAAAAGAAAATCTGGAAATGGCATGTAAACTCTCAGTTGAATGGTTTGGAAGTAATTACATGAAGGCCAATGCAGAAAAATTTCAGTTTATGGTACTGAACTCAAAAAATGACAATATTACATGTACTCTTAACATTAACAATAGTGAAATTAAGGCTACTGATAGGATGAAATTGCTTGGTGTTAATTTTGACAGGAATCTAAGTTTTGATAGCCATATCAGTGGCATCCTTACGCAAGCGTCAAAACAAATAAATGTTCTTTGCCGACTGTCACAAATGTTAAGTATGTCATGCAAGTTAAAGATCTTGGATGCTTTTATTATGTCAAACCTAAGTTATTGTTGTCTTGCATATCATCATTGTAAGTTAGGGGATGCCAAGAAATTAGAAATGTTATTCAAAAGGGCTCTGAGATTTGTATATTTGGACTTCACATCGACTTACAAAGAACTGTTGTGTAAAGCAGAACGAACAAGTTTATATGTTGGTAGATTGAGAAATATGTTATTAACTGTATATAAGATAGTACATGGGTTCTGTCCTCCGATGGATAAAGATTTTTTCAAGATACAGATGATGCCTTATAACCTTAGGTGCTCCAATATGCTAGTCAAGCCTGTATATAACACTAAACGGCATGGTTTTAATTCTTTAAGATATCAAGGTGCTTTTCTATGGAACAAAATTCCTGATGATGTAAAGAATGATGATTTCAATGGCTTTAGAAACTATGTTAGGAAATGGCATCCTGAATGCAGTTGTGGCAGTTGTCTTTTATGTACTGTTTAATGTTTTTAAATAGCTAATGACTTGATGAACTATGTAATGCTTTTTATCTTTTTAAGAATTTTTACCTCTCATTTCACTCATCTGTAAATACTTCACCCCTTCCATCATGTTATTGTCGGTGACAAGCACAATGTGCTTTTGTTTTATTGTTGTATTCTTTTTGTACCGAATCAAAATAAATATTTACTTACTTACTTACTTACTTTAGGCCATTCTGCCTCTGACATAAGATTTGCAGCTGTTTGGGTCATTGCCCTGTCCAGTGTCCGATAGTGACTCTTCCAAGGATAATTCTGGCCTTAAGCAGATACATGTACTTGGTGATGTCACTGATGTGTTTCGCTCTGGGCAGCGGCTCGGCTCCTGGCTATCATTTTTCATCTGCATTCAATACGGCAATGTCTGTTTCATAGCTATTTTGCACTGGAGCAAATACCAAAGGATGTGACTTTACCAGTGGGTGATATCAATATACTGTGTCAAGGAGAATGTGCTTACAAGTAATTCCATGTATTCCTAAGGCTTAGTGCTATGGCCTTGGCCAGTCAGTTGTCTGGTTCTACTTGTGAACAGCAGCTGGTCCCTTGCAATTGTATTGCATCACTTATGCAGCAGCTTTGTAATCACCTCAACAAAGGTGTGAAACTACAGACAGTTTGCTGGAAAATTGAGCACACAATGAGGTCTTTTGTACTGTTCCAAGAAAGCAGAAAGTGGGCAGGCATTTCTCACGCTTCATATCTTTACAATTAGCCCAAGATGCTAGCCTAAAGATATTGGAATGACTGAAGGCTTCATTTCAGGAGTTATCCACAAATTGCCTAATTATCACAGCTCACTTCAGAGCAATGTCATGCCATCATCTGGAAAAAGATTTGTCTGATTTTAAATCTGAGTAAGTCATGAAATAATCTTCACAGCTTTTTTAGAATTAAAAAAGCTCATTAGATGTAGGGACATGATTTTTGTCTCTACTTGTGAAAATCCTACATATACATTTTGTTATGGTCATATTTTGTCAGATAACATTAATTTTAACCAAAGCAGTCCCATTTTCTGAAGAAACCAAATGTTACATGTCTTATCCATCATCATAAAAAGCTATTTCCAATATAACAATGGCTGATGAGGCAAGGCTTGTCTCAGTCTTGACAACAACAACAACAAAAGTGAGTTGCATGACTTCTTTCAAAAAAGTTCATGCTCTGTGAACTCTCTCTAATTGTATTGGTTGAATTTTGTATGGTATCATTATACGCCAAACTTCTTATAAACAAGACCCAGTGCCAGGGGTCACTAAATGTAGTTCTTTCCGTCTGATTCGGGTTTTTTAGGGGTGAAATCCACAACTGAACAAAATCATTGATTTCGAGGAAAAAGACAATCAGGAAGCGCAGTTTTTTATTGCCCTTGTAATAGATAGGCATCTGCTATACATCGAATCACTCTGTGATGGCAGGTTGGTATTGCACAACAATAACTAACATGGATTGAATTTCTGTTATTTTAGTGTTTTAGTAGTATTTAATTTTAAGAATTAAAGTTTCATACATTTTCCCTCTACATATATTTTTTTAATAGAATTGAATTTTAATTTTCCGTTTCATACATTAATTTTGTTGCACTTATCAGTAATTTTGATTAACAAGGCATTTGACAAACTAGGAGAGAATAACCCAATGCAAACATACATGTACATGCAAAGTTTGATTCCAACCAGGCAAACCGATTAATCTCATCTTTGTGACTGAATGGATCAGCCCTTTGCACATAGAGTACTCTGAACATGTATGAGTCTTTCTTATCGCATGAATAATTGTTTCATGGTCGTGGTGTATCTCAATTTATCCAGACTGTCTGAAAGCAATGTCTGAATACTGATACAATTTATCAGGAATCCCTGACAGTTGTAATGATTGGATTTCAAGGTTGTTACCAGAACATGAAAGACATAAACCATTTGCACTCAGTTAATATATATTTAGATAATTGTGCTGAATATAGTTGAATAGTACTGCTATTCACTTGCAAACATATGATATTTAAAATCAACTTGACATTTAGTATTACTAAACATGGTTTATTGAATGCAAAGTGTCCTCATCACTTGCATATGTACACATATTACCTAGTCGTAAATGTAAGAGAACGCAACCGACAACCTGTATTCATATACAGTGTACATCCAGGAAGTATAAACCATGTGAACAATTACCAGTTAATGAACAAAGTCTGCTACTTCACAGGTTTCCTGCAAGAAAACTGCCTCCTTGAACTATAGTTCAGCAAGTACACTTTAGTTTAGTACCTAGGGGTAAAAAGAAACGGTAAATTGCCTTTGATGAGGAGTGAAAGTCATTAGAACAGGTGTCCTTAATTACATGTTGCCTAGGTCAAACAGGCAGTCAAATACATCTGGTATGAGTTCTAGACATCATTGTACCTATGTATGCAAGGTATAAACTTCAAATTATTTTTCTGCAGGTATGGGGGAAAAATGGCATTTGAAGGCCAACCATAAATATGAAAACAATTAGCAATTCAGATTCTGCTGCAATACATTAGAAATAAAATATATTTCTATCTACATCATCTTCATAGCTACTGGTTATTCTTGTCTTCCAAATTCACCGCTTCTCTGTGCGTTGGCCCATAATTGGTGTTTGGACATCTATGGCGTTCACAGCAATGGCAATGATGTCAGCCAATGCCTTTTGTGATGATTCCAATAAGAGCGTTACAGTATTCTAGAATTTTCTGGCACTGTTTAACATTCTTAGACGTATGCACAGTAATTGATGATGTGTGTAGTTGCTTCGTTGTAATGAGAATGCTATGCCTCTAGTGTCTGCTTTCCAGGAAGCTACCATGTATATTCTCATCACACAGTTGAATGCCAAGAACATTGTCATAGACTGACCCCCATATTATCCTCATCAAGTTGGGCAATTTCCAGACTAACCCGGATTTACTGCATCAAGTGATGTAATGACCTTGAGACAAAGACCAAATTTTCTCTGACAACATCAGAAGTATTGGATCAGTGATGGCAGTGTTTTGGATCAATTATGACAGATATTGCAGTTATCTCCATTTGAGATCCTGTAACCAAATGATAAAGCTGCCGTGGTCTACAAATTCAAGATGCTTTCAAAGAAAAGTGCTGTGGTTCTTTGCATGTATTATTGTTAGATGGAAAAGCTCTATGGTCTGTGTGTGGCTTAGGCTGCAAGATATCTCTGTGTAAATAGCAGAGCTTATGGGCACTTACACGAAAATCTAAAAGTTGCTTGGCTTAAGGCAAAGCTCAGGAGAGTTACTTGAAACTCTCCGCTTCCAATAATTTCAAACTGTAACAAAATGTTATATAAAGTCTGTGATATATACATTGAGGCATGCCATTAAAACTAGCTAAGAGCATCTTGACTTCAGTAATTTGTCCTTGCAAAGTCAATAGCATTACTTACCCAGCTGCAAATTCAGAATCTGTCCATATACCTCCTCCTAACCGCCACCTGAGAAATGAGGCTATCATACATTGAGGTGCATGTATCATACAAACAAGCCTTGATCGATGGGTTACATTCACAATGATAGGCCAAAGCATAATTGGAGGTGAGTGCGATTCAACATTTTGTAGATTAAGAGCATAATCATGCAACCTACTGAGTCCATGAGTACATTACCATTATAGTTTTTATTATTCTACAATGAAAATCACATTAAGTCATACTGAAATAATATACATTGTCTAATACCTGACCAGATGTTGTTTCTTTAGCATAAATATCCGAAGACCCACCATATTTCTATGTGATATTTCTATGCGATATTCCTGAGGAACAGTGTATCTATCATTTAAATGACCTTGTTGCATGCAGCCTACAGAAAAGATTTGCACGGGGAGAGGTTTCAATAATTATATAACACACCAGGATGATGGCTTGTACTGAATATCTGGAGGACTATAACGCCAGCATTGTGTGATTCACATCTGCCGTTTCATACATTATTTCTATGAGAGGCTTAATGCTAGAACACTTAATCTTTGGTGTTGTGTACTTCCACTTGCTTAGTCTTTGATTGTTATCCTATATGACTCAAAGTTACATCAGAGAGTCAGTCCTTCCTTCCAAAACTGCTTCGTGAAGATAAGGTGTGTCCATCATGTAAATGTCGGCATAAACTTGCAGGAAAGTCACCCAATGTTTAAATTGTTTAACAAGCTGGAAGAAAAATGGCAGTTGAAGGCTAATCATAAATATGAAAACAATTTAGCAATTCGATTCCCCTGCAATACATTGAAAATAAAATCATTTCCATCAACATCATCTTCAATAACAGGGGCATCATGGATGCCATAGTTATTAGTTATACTTGCAATGAAATGTATTTTGCTAAAAGCCTAGTGAATCTAGTGAAAAGCTTGTATACCTGGACAGTGGCAATGAGAATTCAGATTGGCAGAAGTGGGCTACCTGCCTCAACATAAAGTTATTCCTGGTGACAGGAGCATAGTGGAGTGTAAAGTGTCCATTACCTGGATGGCTAGGATCATCTGATTACTGTGAGCCTTAAGTGAGATTGGCGAATGGTTATTCTACTGGAAGAGAGTCCTTGCTGTCAGATCTATCTTAGAAAACAAAAGATGAAATGATCACTCTTTGGTAAGTTTCTTTCATAGATCATTATTCAGGCCATTCACTAATACTATTCTGAGTATATCAACAGTAAATTTGGCTGCTGCTTAATTATGCTAGTTCTAGCGGCTGAAAGCGAATAAATGCAGTAAAAATGTAATGGACCCAAAAAGTATTCAATTCCCACAGGGCTCTGTTCTGGGACCACTACTTTTTTTAGTATTTATAAAAGACATTACAGCTGATTTACAAAGTAATGCATATCTGTTTGCTGACGACACTTGCCTTTTCCAACCTTAATCTGCCACTGAGCCAGCAGCTCTTGAAGTTATTAACAGGGATCTCTATAACATTAAGCTGTGGGCTGACAAATGGCTAGTTACAGTCAATGCAGAGAAGACAGTCTTCATGGTCTTTAGCTGTTCTACAAACGCCCAAGTGACCCCGTGTGTTAAATTTGGTGACTATCATTTAAAACTGGTTTATTCTCATTCACATCTGGGATTGACTTTGCAAAGTGACCTTTCCTGGAGCAAGCATATCTCGAGCATCGTCGCTAAAGCTAACAAACGCCTTGGTCTTCTTAAACGTTTCAAGTACCGTGCTTCTAGGAAGTCTCTTGCACGTTGTTATTTGTCTTTCATTAGGCCTATTCTTGAATATGGTGATATATTCTTTGACAGCTGCACCAATGAACAATCTGACCAACTTGGAGGGGTGCAACTTGAAGCAGCCAGAATTGCAACTGGTGCGAAAAGATATACTTCTCTTGACAGGCTTTATCGGGAGTTAGGCTGGGTTCCCTCATCCTCAAGAAGGCAGGGACGGAAACTTTTCAAAATGTACCAGATGTTTTACAATCACTGCCCACATTACTTGAAATCTATCTTAGACAACCTGAAACCTGCTCACAACTATATATACTAGAGGGCCATATCACCTTCAGGTGAATTTTCCAATTATGCGCAAAGACATGTATCGTAAATCTTTTATTCCAAGTAGCATATCACTGTGGAATTCCCTACAGGTCAAAAACAAGGGCATCCAGTAGTCTCGCTTCCTTTAAGAAGATTGTCACCTCCGTGCAAAATCTGAATGGCCCATCACTGTTGCCTGTTGAACTGTCGCCACAATGAGGAAGTTGTTATCAGTCAATTGAGGTTACAATTTGGTGATCTCTGTGCTCATTTGTTTAACAAAGGTTGTATTGACTCTCCCCGATGTAGCTGTCAACATGACTCTGAGACCTCCCACCATTATCTGCTCGAGTGCCCTCTTTATATTGCTCCAAGGCAAAAATTAATAAATGATATTAACAGTTTAACTTCCTTTGAACCAACTGTGAATTTACTTTTATTTGGAGACAAGTCTCTGTGACTGGATGTCTCCCTTAGCATTATTAAGTGCACTGCTAGTTTTATTACCGCTTCAAGCAGATTCTAATCATTTGATTCTAATTATCATGATCTGATACCATACAATGCATGGTGTGGCTACCCATGGTATTGTAGGCAGCAAGAGCGGCTAACGGTGCGGTGGTATGGCCGCACCATTGCATGTGTAGAACAATTTAGTGAATTATTATGCTTGTGTGGGTGATGACCTTAGCCGGTAGCTGTGTGTTTTATTTTTCATGTTTTACTACTAACACCTGAGCTTGTTATCGAGCCTGTGGCTCGTTAGCAAAGGTAATATGTTTTAACCAAGTGTTCAATTCAGCAAATGTCATATTACACGTACAAATCTATTCTACAAAATGGACATAAACACAATGATCTAACCACAAATTTTCTCACATACCAGGAAACCAGTCCGTCACCATTATAAGAGAGCAATTATTTAGACCAGGGTTGCAAAAGTTCTGAGCTGTGCGGGGTTTAGGGCAAGGCACTTGAAAATATCAGCAGAAGCTGAGTAACAACATATCAGTCTCTCCCCTTGATATACAGCTGTCACTCGCAAGCCAAAAGTCAGAAAACTTTGAGTCAATGGAATAGTGGCAAACTTTACATTTGGTGACGTTTCCTTGGTTTTGAGATATTAAAGCTGACGTCAAAGGACTTCATTGATACATGCTCAAATGAGTTATGTGCCTCACAATAACACGGGTAGTTTCACTTCCAAAAAGCAGGTCTGTTTTGGCTATTAAAATCAAATTAAACAGCTCGAAAATATGATGACTTCAGGCTCTTCAGTCACACGTTTTGCTTGAATCAGTCCTTTTAATGTATGCTGTAAATTGCATTGAAAAAATCTGGTTAGTGCCTACAACTTTGTTATAGTGATTTTCTCGAAGCCCTCGAGATGGAGTAAGATGCCTGTTCCTTTCTCTCCAAACATTTTGTTGATATTTGTTACTTTTGGCACAATGGTGTTTTGTTGAAAGTTTTTTCTGACCTGTGGTATTGATCTTACATCAGTCTGTGTATCACTCTGTAAAGAATAAGCTCAATCAATTTTGTGCTCTGATAGAAGCTTTCAACCTTCTTTGAAATGGAAGGTTTCTAAATAGCTATATATCTAAAAACTTCATTTATTGAGACAAATTCAATGCACAAATTGCTGTTTCCTATATTTCATAAACATACCAGAAAAAGCCAAAGCCATGTGACCCTCACAGCATGACCAATTTTCTTGAGACCCCTAATTTCACCCTGGGGATGTCTTAGTGGTCCGTAGGGTCTGCACTTACTCTCCAAACAACCATCCAAACTGCCCGCTGTTGCCCTCATCTGCAGGGAAGCTGTTGCCTCAGATGCAAGTTGTTGCAGAAACTCACTTGGTCAATCAGCCTTTGACATAAAATTGACAGATGTTAGGGTCATTGCCCTGTCCAATGTCGGACTGTGACTATTCCCAGGATAGGTATGGCCTTGTGCAAATTCATATCAGACTTGTTGATGTGTTTTGCTCTGGGCAGTGGCCGAGCTCCTGGATATAATTTTTCATTTGCACTCAGCATGGCAATGTCCATTTCATAGGCATTTTTGTGTGCAGTGGAGCAGTGTTATGAGACAATATACTGTTTCAAAGGGAATGTGTTTACAAGTCATTTTTATTTAATGATTTAGAATTAGGCCTACTGTTTTGATTTTGTTGATTTTTTATACAATGAAATTGCATAACATGGTACCTATAACAAGGCTTTGTGATACAGCATTGGCCAGTCGATTATTAGGTTGTACTTGAGAACAGCTGTCCCTTGTTATTGTATTGCATCAGTTATGCATCTTCTTTCTAATCACCTCAACAAAAGCGTGAAACTAAAGACAGTTTGCTGGAAAATTGACTACATAATGAAGTCTTTTGTACTTTTCAATGCAAGCAGAAAGCGGGCAGGCATTTCTCACGCCTGATATCTTTACAATTAGCCCGAGATGCTAAAAGATAATGGAATGACTGAAGGCCTCGTCTCAGGAGTGATCTACAAATTGCCTAATTATCACAGCTCACTTCAGAGCAATCCGATCCGGTCATTTGGAAAGAGAGTTGTCTGATTCTTAATCTGAGTAGGTCATGAAATAATCTACACAGCTTTTTTAGAATTAAGAAAAGCTCATTAGATGGAGGGACATGATTTTTGTTGCTACTTGTGAAAATCCTGCATACATATTTTGTAGAAACCAAATGTTAAATGTCTTATTCATCCTCGTAAAAGCTATAAATTTCCAACATTACAATGGCTAATTAGGCAAACCTTGTGTCAGTCTTGGCATCAACAACAAAGAAATTGAGTTGGGTGGCTTGTTTCAAAACATTTCATGCACTGTGATATCTCTCTGATTGTATTGGATTTATGGTATCATTATATGCTAAACTTCCAAAAACAAGACTCAGTACCAGTGGTCATTAAATGCAGTTTTTCTGTATGATTTCTGCTTGTTTTAGGTGTGAAATAGAAAACTTCATAAAATCATTGATTTCAATGAAAAAGACAATCAGGAAGAGCATTTTTTTACTGCTCTTACATGTAGCAATTTAACAGATAGGCATCTGCTACACCAAATCACTCTGTGACAGCTGGTTAGTATTGGGTAAAAATAACTAACATGGATTGAATTTCTGTTATTTTTGTATCTTAGTTGTTTTTAATTTTAAGACTTAAAGTTTCGAACATTTTCCCCCTTCATATATATATATGAAAAAAGAATTGGATTTAAATTTTTCGTTTCATAAATAAATTTTGTTGCATTAATCTGTAATTATGATAAGTAAGGCATTTGAAACTGGGCGAGAAGTCTGAGAAGATCCCAATGCAAAGATACATGTACATGTTCATTGATTCCAACCAGGCAAACCGATTAATCATCTTAGTGACTGAATGGATCTGCCTTCTACAACATAGAGTACTCTGAACATTTATGAGTCTGTCTTATTGCATGAATAATTGTTTCATGGTCGCGGTGTATATCAATTTATCAAGACTGTCTGACAGCAATGCCTGAATTCTGATACAATTTATCAGGAATACTTGACAGTTGTAATGATTGGATTTCAAGGTTGTAACCGGAACATGAAAGACATAAACCATTTGCCCTCCGTGAATATATATTTAGATAATTATGCTGAATACAGTTGTGCAGTTAGTTAGTTAGTTAAACTTTATTTTTATAGTCACACGAGATACATAAATACATAAATGGAGCAAAACATGGATTAGATGAAATAACAGATCTCCCAGCCCACACGGGCTTATGTGTGACCTATCACAATATATATATGTGGTTTGGCGCTAGGGTTTTAAGTGCATAAAAAATTTAAAGAAAGAAAAAATAAATAAATAAATAGATGAATTTAAATAATAAATAATAATAATAATAACTAAATTAATTAATTAATTAATGGATAATAAAAATAACGGAAATACCAATAGTAAATAAATGATACCAGTAAGAATTGAATTACAAATATCTATGTAACTGGGTAATTTGTTTTTTTACAAGCAGAGTTATTTTCTAGTTTAAAATTACTAATTGAAACTTTCAATAGAACCATAATAGAGTATTTTCTTTAAACTGCTAATTTTACATATAAACTGACATTTGCATCAGACTACAGATGGTTCTGCCAGATGTTGCTCACAAGTTGTAAACATATTTTTGTCTGATCTCAAAAATATTTTCAAGATACTGACCAGTGTGGTTGATGCATTGCTTAGACATAATTACGTTCCATTTTTCATTTAATGACTTCTCATTGAAACGTTGGCATAAACCTGACACGACCGCCAAAAAATTTTCCCGTTCAATCTGATAGGCTGGGCATTCAAAGATAAAATGGAACTCATCTTCCACCTTTTGGTCAGTACAAAGAGTGCAAAACCTCTCTTCTGCTGGCACAGAGCGCCACCTCCCTGTTTCGATTGCACTTGGAAGGACTCCCATTCTGAGTTGGGCCAGTAAAGACCTTCGCTTTCTACTAAGCACATTAACTACATAGGGCTCCACACTGTATGTACTTTTAAACAATCTGTATGTCCTCAGCTTCGGAAACTTGGGGAGATCTAGATGCCATCTTTGACATTCTTTCTCATGAAGCAGTGCCCAAACACTTCTTTCTGAAATTTTTTCACAATTATCATATGCTTGCTGTAGATCGATGTTATATAGCACATTTTTAATTTCAGCAGCCCATCCTACAGTTGGTTGGAGTCTATCCCATAAAAAGATTTTCTTTGTCAGCCTATCATTATTCATACTTATTATTCTGTTCCAAAAACGAACTGCAGCCACTTTTCTTCGTACACTGCTGAGAGTCCATCCACAATCTCCGTTTATTGCCAAGTTTGAAGTAAAATTGTGGACGCCAAGGTATACTCGTATTGCACGATTTTGGACAGAATCAATTTTTGGATAGCTTTGCAGTCCCCAAATCTCCGAAGCATAATCCAGAATTGGACAGACACATGATGTGTAGAGCTTTGTAAAAGTGTAGTAGCCTAAGCCTTTCAAGTGCTTGTACTTATTGACAACTGAGCCAAGGGCTCTACCTCCAGCATCTGCCAGACAACTTGCCATAACCTTATAGTCCAGAAATTCACTAATAACAACACCAAGGTATTTGTAGTTATCAACAACATTGACAGGCTGTTGGCCAATTGAGAAATTATAATTTGTTTTCGCAACACGTGGCTTTCTGAAGTGGACAACATTTGTCTTTTTGACGCTAAATTTGATTTTGTATTTTCTTCCCCAATTGGCCACAACATCTAACATTTTCTGAAGCTCAACTTCTGACGTTCCAAGTACAACAACATCATCAGTACAACAACATCAGTACTGTGAAGCACTTGCACATATGATAATTATGATATATCAAATCAACAAGGCAATAAGTACCAATAAATATATAACATGATTTAAGGAATGCAAAAGTATATTTGTCATCTATCACTAGTCATCAATGTAAGAGAACACAGCCAACAACCTGTATTCTTATACACTGTACATCCAGGAAGTATAAACCATGTGAGAAATTACCGGTTAATGAAGAAGGTCTGCCACTTCACAGGTATCCTACAAGAAGACTGAACTCTTGCCCTATAGGTCAGCAAGTACTCTTCAGTTTAGTACTTGGGGGGTAAAAAGAGACAATAAAATGTCTTTGATGGGGAGTGAAAGTCATTAGAACAGGTGTCCTGAACCACAACTTGTGCCTGAGTCCAAGAGGCAGTCACATAAATCTGGTAAGAGTTCTGGAAATCGCTATACTTATAAATGTAGGCATAAACTTGCAGGCAAGACACCCAATGTTTAAAATGTTTAAAAAGCTGGAAGAAAAATGGCAGTTGAAGGCTAATGATAAATTTGAAAACAATTTGCAATTCGATTCCCCTGCAATACATTGAAAATAAAATCATTTCCACCAACATCATCTTCAATAAGGGGGCCATCAAGAATGCCATAGTTACTAGTTATACTTGCGATGAAATTTATTTGCTAAAAGCCTAGTGAATCTAGTGAAAAGCTTGTATTCCATGACAGTGTCCATGAGAATTCAGATTGGCAGAAGTGGGCTACCTGCCTCAACAGATAGTTATTCCTGGTGACAGGAGCATAGTGGAGTGTAAAAGTGTCCATTAGCAGGATGGCTATTTGATGTTCCTTGTCTTGCGTAGTCATGGCATCAATTGTGTGTCTTCCTAACTTCCCTGTTCGTTGGTCCATCAATGTAGTTTAGACATTTTTGACATTAGCAGCAATGGTAATGGTGTCAGCCAATGCCTTTTGTGATTTTTCCAATGACACTTTTTATTGTGATGCAAAATATTCTCTCATTTTATGGAACTGTTTAACATCATCAGTCATATATGCTCTAATATTGATGCTGCATGTAGCTGCTATGTTGTAATAAGAATGCTATGCCTCTGGTGTCCAATTTCCAGGGAGCTACCATGTGTATTCTCATCACACAGTTGAATGCCAAGAACATTGTCATAGACTGACCCCCATATTATCCTCATCAAGTTGGGCGATTTCCAGACTAACCCGGATTTCCTGCATCAATTAAGTCATGTTATGACCTTGAGACAAAGACTAAAGTTTCTCTGACAGCATCAGATGTATGGTTCAATGATGGCAGTGTTTTGGATCAATTATGACAGATATGGCAGTTATCTCCATTTGAGATCCTGTTACCAAATGATAAAGCTGCCGTGGTCTACAAATTCAAGAGGCTTTCAAAGAAAAGTGCTGTGGTTCTTTGCATGTATTATTGTTAGATGGAAAAGCTCTATGGTCTGTGTGTGGCTTAGGCTGCAAGATATCTCTGTGTAAATAGCAGAGCTTATGGGCACTTACACGAAAATCTAAAAGTTGCTTGGCTTAAGGCAAAGCTCAGGAGAGTTACTTGAAACTCTCCGCTTCCAATAATTTCAAACTGTAACAAAATGTTATTTAAAGTCTGTGATATATACATTGAGGCATGCCATTAAAACTAGCTAAGAGCATCTTGACTTCGGTAATTTGTCCTTGCAAAGTCAATAGCATCACTTACCCAGCTGCAAATTCAGAATCTGTCCATATACCCCATCCTAACCGCCACCTGAGAAATGAGGCTATCATACATTGAGGTGCATGTATCATACAAACAAGCCTTGATCGATGGGTTACATTCACCATCATAGGCCAAAGCATAATTGGAGTTGAGTGCGATTCAACATTTTGTAGATTAAGAGCACAATCATGCAACCTACTTAGTCCATGAGTACATTACCATTATAGTTTTTATTATTCTACAATGAAAATCACATTAAGTCATACTGAAATATTATACATTGTCTAATACCTGACCAGATGTTGTTTCTTTAGCATAAATATCCAAAGACCCACCATATTTCTATGTGATATTTCTATGCGATATTCCTGAGGAACAGTGTATCTATCATTTAAATGACCTTGTTGCATGCAGCCTACAGAAAAGAGTTGCACGGGGAGAGGTTTGAATAATTATATAACACACCAGGATGATGGCTTGTACTGAATATCTGGAGGACTATAACGCCAGCATTGTGTGATTCACATCTGCCGTTTCATACATTATTTCTATGAGAGGCTTAATGCTAGAACACTTAATCTTTGGTGTTGTGTAGTTCCACTTGCTTAGTCTTTGATTGTTATCCTATATGACTCAAAGTTACTTCAGAGAGTCAGTCCTTCCTTCCAAAACTGATTCGTCAAGATAAGGTGTGTCCATCTTCTGAAGAGGATCATCTGATTACTGTGAGCCTTTTGTGAGATTGGCGAATGGTTATTCTACTGGAAGAGAGTCCTTGCTGTCAGATCTATCTTAGAAAACAAAAGATGAAATGATCACTCTTTGGTAAGTTTCTTTCATAGATCATTATTCAGGCCATTCACTAATACTATTCTGAGTATATCAACAGTAAATTTGGCTGCTGCTTAATTATGCTAGTTCTAACGGTTGAAAGTGAATAAATGCAGTAAAAATGTAATGGACCCAAAAAGTCTCGAGATCAGCAATGACTCAGCATTTTCTCGTCTCGCCGAGCGAGTCTCGAGAAGTGAAATGTTGATCATTGTTAAACATGGTGTTCATGTGTTTAATGTTTATAACAGTTACAAACCATTGGGATGTTGTTTTGTTTTGCTTGATATTATTGTTATTGTGTAATTGCTCCATTGTTCAATTTAAATATCTGTTGATGATAATCCCCATTGTATATCTGATAAATGCTGAAGTTGAACTTGTACAAATGTTTTAAAATTGTGTAATATCTGGATGTTTAGCTGTGATTTATAGGAAACAAAACACACAGATTAACATTAAAACTATAAAGGATATCATAAAAGCCAAAAAATGTGATCCATTGCAAGATTAAATCTCTCTTCTTTTATCATTGTGCCAATGGCAGGACAGTGTCCTAGATTTCTCGAGAAATTCTCGATTCTCGTGCACTAGACCATGTCATTCTCGAGAGGTGTCGATCGAGACACATTGGAAACACTACTCATCCTCAAGAAGGCAGGGACGGAAACTTTTCAAAATGTACCAGATGTTTTACTGCCCACATTACTTGACATCTATCTTAGACAACCTGAAACCTGCTCACAACTATATATACTAGAGGGCCATATCACCTTCAGGTGAATTTTCCAATTACGCGCAAAGACATGTATTGTAAATCTTTTATTCCAAGTAGCATATCACTGTGGAATTCCCTACAGGTCCAAACAAGGGCATCCAGTAGTCTCACTTCCTTTAAGAAGATTGTCACCTCCATGCAAAATCTGAATGGCCCATCACTGTTGCCTGTTGAACTGTCGCCGCAATGAGGAAGTTGTTATCAGTCAATTGAGGTTACAATTTGGTGATCTCTGTGCTCATTTGTTTAACAAAGGTTGTATTGACTCTCCCCGATCTAGCTGTCAACATGACTCTGAGACCTCCCACCATTGTCTGCTCGTGTGCCCTCTTTATATTGCTCCAAGGAAAAAATTGATAAATGATATTAACAGTTTACCTTCCTTTGAACCAACTGTGAATTTACTTTTATTTGGAGACAAGTCTGTGTGACTGGATGTCTCCCTTAGCATTATTAAGTGCACTGCTAGTTTTATTACCGCTTCAAGCAGATTCTAATAATTTAATTCTAATTATCATGATCTGGTACCATACAATGCATGGTGTGGCTACCCATGGTACTGTAGGCAGCAAGAGCGGCTACCGGTGCCGTGGTATGGCCGCACCATTGCATGTGTAGAACAATTTAGTGAATTATTAAGCTTGTGTGGGTGATGACCTTAGCCGGTAGCTGTGTGTTTTATTTTTCATGTTTTACTACTAACACCTGAGCTTGTTATTTAGCCTGTGGCTCGTTAGCAAAGGTAATATGTTTAAGCCAAGTGTTCAATTCAGCAAATGTCATATTACACGTACAAATCTATTCTACAAAATGGACATAAACACAATGATCTAACCACAAATTTTCTCACATACCAGGAAACCAGCCCGTCACCATTATAAGAGAGCAATTATTTGGACCAGGGTTGCAAAAGTTCTGAGCTGTGCTGGGTTTAGGGCAAGGCACTTGAAAATGTCAGCAGAAGCTGAGTAACAACATATCAGTCTCTCCCCTTGATATACAGCTGTCACTCACAAGCCAAAAGTCAGAAAGCTTTGAGTCAATGGAATAGTGGCAAACTTTACATTTGGTGACGTTTCCTTGGTTTTGAGATATTAAAGCTGACGTCAAAGGACTTCATTGATACATGCTCAAATGAGTTATGTGCCTCACAATAACACAGGTAGTTTCACTTCCAAAAAGAAGGTCTGTTTTGTCTATTAAAATCAAATTAAACAGCTCGAAAATATGATGACTTCAGGCTCTCCAGTCACACATTTAGCTTGAATCAGTCCTTTTCATGTATGCTGTAAATTGCATTGAAAAAATCTGGTTAGTGCCTACAACTTTGTTATAGTGATTTTCTCGAAGCCCTCGAGATGGAGTAAGATGCCTGTTCCTTTCTCTCCAAACATTTTGTTGAAATTTGTTACTTTTGGCACAATGGTGTTTTGTTGAAAGTTTTTTCTGACCTGTGGTATTGATCTTACATCAGTCTGTGTATCACTCTGTAAAGAATAAGCTCAATCAATTTTGTGCTCTGATAGAAGCTTTCAACCTTCTTTAAAATGGAAGGTTTCTAAATAGCTATATATCTAAAAACTTCATTTATTGAGACAAATTCAATGTACAAATTGCTGTTTCCTATATTTCATAAACATACCAGAAAAAGCCAAAGCCATGTGACCCTCATGTAGCATGACCAATTTTCTTGAGACCCCTAATTTCACCCTGGGGATGTCTTAGTGGTCCGTAGGGTCTGCACTTACTCTCCAAACAACCATCCAAACTGCCCGCTGTTGCCCTCATCTGCAGGGAAGCTGTTGCCTCAGATGCAAGTTGTTGCAGAAACTCACTTGGTCAATCAGCCTTTGACATAAAATTGACAGATGTTAGGGTCATTGCCCTGTCCAATGTCGCACTGTGACTATTCCCAGGATTGGGTATGGCCTTGTCATATACGAGGCAAGAAGAGACTTGTGTCGGCGAGTTGTCAGGAGCCTCGACGCAGTTCCATTGCTTCAATGTTAAACTAGATTCGCCCAAGGAGTCTCTTTCTTCGCCCTAGCATGCTCTTTCTTCGCCCTAGCATCCTCTTACTTCGTCCTAATGTTCAATTACGCCCAAGCAAATACCTGTTATGGCCAAGCAAGTAGCTGTTTCGGCGTTTCAACAGCCTGTTTGTGTCGGCGAGTTGTTGTCTTTTTTCGCCGAAGTTCCATTGACTCAATGATAAGTAGCCTCGCCCAACCTGTCTCTAACTTCGCCCAACCTGCCTCTAACTTCGCCCAAGCTGTCTCTAACTTCGCCCAATCATTTTGGGGGTCTTTCAGGTCTTTTGCATCGTGGCTTCTTCCTTCGTAAAGATTCAACAGGTTGAATCTTTCGTGAAGCAAGTTCTTGCTTCACTATAAGGTCATGTGACTTCTAGGAACTTTTGGCGAGGAAGTTTAAGAAGCGCCGTAGACGAAAATATCGTCGCCGAATTGTTGAATGTAGGTAAAAAACCTCCCTCTTTCCTGGAAAAGCAAGAAGCGACGCGACAAGAACCCTCTGTTACGTCTCCGTGAGAACTAGCCATTAGTGACTGAATGGATCTGCCTTCTACAACATACAGTACTCTGAACATTTATGAGTCTGTCTTATTGCATGAATAATTGTTTCATGGTCGTGGTGTATATCAATTTATCAAGACTGTCTGACAGCAATGCCTGAATTCTGATACAATTTATCAGGAATACTTGACAGTTGTAATGATTGGGTTTCAAGGTTGTAACCAGAACATGAAAGACATAAACCATTTGCCCTCCGTGAATATATATTTAGATAATTATGCTGAATACAGTTGTGCAGTACTGTGAAGCACTTGCACACATGATAATTATGATATATCAAATCAACAAGGCAATAAGTACCAATAAATATATAACATGATTTAAGGAATGCAAAAGTATATTTGTCATCTATCACTAGTCATCAATGTAAGAGAACACAGCCAACAACCTGTATTCTTATACACTGTACATCCAGGAAGTATAAACCATGTGAGCAATTACCAGTAAATGAAGAAAGTCTGCTACTTCACAAGTTTCCTACAAGAAGACTGCCCCCTTGTCCTATAGGTCAGTCAGTACTCTTAAGTTTAGTACTTGGGGGTAAAAAGAGACAATAAAATGTCTTTGATGAGGAGTGAAAGTCATTAGAACAGGTGTCCTGAATCACAACTTGTGCCTGAGTCCCAGAGGCAGTCACATAAATCTGGTAACATTTCTGGAAATCGGTATGCATATAAATGTCGGCATAAACTTGATTTGCAGGAAAGACACCCAATGTTTAAAATCAACAATCTGGAAGAAAAATGGCAGTTGAATGCTGATCATAATATGAAAACAATTAGCAATTCGATTCCCCTGCAATACATTGAAAATAAAATCATTTCCATCAACATCATCTTCAATAAGGGGGACATCAAGGATGCCATAGCTGCTAGTTATACAGATTGGCAGAAGATAGCAACCTGCCTCAACAGATAGTTATTCCTGGTGACAGGAGGATAGTGGAGTGTGAAGTGTCCATTAGCAGGATGGCTATTTGATGTTCCGTGTCTTGTGCAGTCACGGCATCAAGTGTGAGCCTTCCAAATTCACTGCTTGTCTGCTCGTTGGCCCATAAATGATGTCTGAATATCTATGACACTAGCAGCAATCGCAATGATGTCAGCCAATGCCTTTTGAGGTGTTTCCAATGACACTGTTACACTGATGCTATGTATTTTATCATTTTATGGCACTGTTTGACATTCTTAGTCGTATGCACTGTAATTGATGATGTGTGTATAACCTCTTGTAACAAGAATTCTATGCCTCTACTATGTATATTCTCATTACACTGTTGAATGACAAATGACCAGGGCTTTGGAGTCGGAGTCGGGAGTCGGAGTCGTGGAGTCGGAGGTTTTTGGATGAAGCCGGAGTCGAATTTTGATTTTCAGGTGCAGTCGAAAATAAATTTGGTGACTCCTGACTCCTCAAAAATAATTAATATAATTTACAAAAACCCAGTTACAACAACTTGAAATGTATCTTGAATTTTAAGCAAACTTCCTAAACAAGTATTCAAGAACAAAAGTGAATGGAAAATTTGTGGAAGTACTTTTTGCCCCCTGTTAACCATGTAAGATTTGTATGAAATAATGCCGATAAGCGGAGTCGGGAGTCGGAGTCGGAATTTAGGAGACCTAAGGACTTGGAGTCAGAGTCGCTTTTCAGAAAGCCAAAGGAGTCAGGAGTTGGAGTCGGTTCACTTACTACCCGACTCCAAAGCCCTGCAAATGACAAAGAAAAATGTTGTGTCTCTTTGCATTACAAGATGGAAAAGTTCTATGGCCTATGTGTGGCTTAGGCTGTAAGATATCTCTGTGTAAATAGCAGAGCTTACAGGCACTTACAAGAAATCTAAAGGTTGCTTGCAGCAAAGCCCGGGAGAGTTACTTGAATCTCTAAGCTTCCAATAATTTCAGACTTTAACAAAATGTTCTTAAAATTAAGACTGGTATATACATTTAGGCATGCAATTAAAGCTTGCTTGAAGCCATCTTTACTTCAATAATTTGTCCTTGCAAAGTCAATTGCATCACTTACCCAGCCAATAGCAGCACAGTGTCTTGAGAGAACACACTATCATACATTGAGGTGCATGTATCATGCAGCAGAACCTTTATCGATGGGTTATGTTCACCGTGATAAGCACAATTGGAGGTGGGTGCAATTCAACACTTTGCAGATTGAGACATGTAATCTTACTAAATTCACGAGTACAGTGCTATTCTAGTTTTTATTATTCTATATTGAAAATCACATTGAATCATACTGAATTGGGTTCATTGTCTAATACCTCACCAAATGTTGATACTTCAGCATGAATATCCAAAGACCCAGCGTCTTTCTATATTCCTGGTGAACAGTGGTATCAGTCATTTAAATGACTCAGTTGTGTGGGACCTACACAAAAGATTGTCATGGGGAGAGGCTTGAATAATAAACCAAGATGATGGCATATACTGAATATCTTGAGGATTATAACTCCATGGCAGCATTATGTGATTCATATCTGCTATCCATGGCAGCATTATGTGATTCATATCTGCTATTTCATACATTATTTCTATGAAAGGCTTAATGGGAAAACACATCATCTTGGATTCTGTGATCATCTCCGTCAACAACCAAGCACAACTTCCACTTGCTCAATCTTTGATCGTTATCATGTAAGACTCAAAGTTACATCATAGAGTCAGTCCTTCCTTCCGAAGCTGCTTTGTCAAGATAAGGCCTGTCCATCTTCTGAAGAGGATCATCTGATTGCTGTGAGCCTTTTGCAAGATTGGTGAATGGTTATTCAATAAGAAAAGATTCCTTGCAGTCAGATCTATCTATGCGGCCAAAAAAAATCAAATTATCTTTCTTTTGTAAGTTTCATATCATAAATTCTTATTCAGGCCATTCCGTCATACTATCTGGAGTTATTCAGCACTGTAAGAAATTGCCGTGTTTTTCTGGCTAAAAGAACCGTAAATTTATTGTTATTTTACCAGTATTTTTTTTATTACAGACTTTGTCTGGGAATTTACAGTTTTTTGTCAGTTACAAAATGGCTCCAAGATAAATTTACTGCAACATGTCATTTAACATTCAGTTCACGTTAATGAACAATTACTTCAACCATTTATTTACTGGCAACTTGTAATATGCAGACAAAAAATCAATACACCTGGTAAGATTAGGAACTATAAATAAGAGATTACATGGACTTCAACCACGGAACATGTGGTGCCATCTATAACATATGCTTTAAACAGCTGTTAATCAAACTTAATTTATAACTTATCTGAAGGTAAGGGAACATCCCCATTCATATGATCTTAAAGATGCTGTCATTATGCAAAAGTTGTAATATTTATATATGACATTGACATTTGTGTGAGTCTTATGATGTGATCTAAAGAATGACACTATCAAAACCAAAATAACTCAGGCGCAGTCTGCATCAATACAACATACTTGTATAATCTTGACACCTGGTTCTCTTGGAAAATATCCATCAATTTTTTGGTTTGTGAGCAAACTTGTGCGAATTATTTGCTGGGTATAATTGATGGACTTACTTCCCTGCTGTCAAGCAAGATAAGAGATGAGCAAGGCCGAGCCTGGAGTCAGTGGCTCTCTCACTCTCTCAGCTGATTCCAGCTTCGGTACATCCCTGCAGCTATGCGACAGTTAAATCACGTGCTTAGTCTGTTGTTTCACACTTGTGCAAAAAGTAAGAATAACACATACTATCTGTATTTTTACAGTAGATTATACAGCTCCTTGCATTCTTTACATTCTATGTTTGACAGTTGATATAACTGTAAAATATACTTTAAATAAACTGTTTTATATATGTACATTATTCCGTAATATCACTTTGTTGAATCTGCAAAATTACAGTTCAATGTACCAATCTGCATTTTACGGTTCATTGTCCTGTTCAGGTTTATTAGTACTTTTACAGTTCTTAGACCTGGAACAAAGTTGCCAGTTAATTTAACTGTAAAATTCAACGGGAATTTTTTGCAGTGAGGCCATTCTGTCATACTATTTGGAGTATATCGACCGTAAATTTGGCTGCCGTGTAAGTACTACTAGTCCTTGCTGAACTATGCAATCTGGCTGAAAGGGAGTAAATTCAGCAGAAATTTTATGGACAGAAACAGATATTCCAATCAGCAAAGGTCTACACAGCCTGTAATTCAACAGATTGCTAGTAGTGCAGCACCTTGTTGTGCGGTGAAAGACAGGGAGATTACATATACAAATCTATTAGGTGGACATAAAACACAATGAGTCAATGACCTGAATGATCTGGCCACAAATCTTTATGTAAGCCAAGACACCAGCCCGGTAGCATGATTAGAGAGCAATTATTGTGGCCATGTTCCCATTGCTTCCCTCAGGGTCCTGATCAGTGTGGGGAGCAGGGCAAGTCACCTGGAAGTTACAACATAACTGTTTCTCCTCTTGATATGCACCTGTCACTCTAGGGCCAGAAGTCAGAAAGTTTCCGTGAGCCCGTGGAATTTTGGCAATAGCCCTTGGTGTGGGGTAAGATTTTGTGCGTAGGATTTTAGTTGATAAAATCAAATCATAAAATGCATAGACTGCATATCATTAAATTAGGTAAAGTGTCTCTCTTGTTACCCTAACAACTAGCTAAGAAGTCAGTTTTTTTCTAGCCTATTACATTGATCTGACTTTAATCAGTTCATCATTCAGTTAGAAATGAGCACATTCTATTATATTTGTGTGCTCCAATACAGGCTTCTACAATGGAAGGGAAGTTCTTTAAGAAACAACTGCATGTTTAATATCTCTTATATTAAAATGATAACGTACGGGATTTATCTCAAGTTATACTCAATGCCTGATCTTCTCATTTACACTCAACCTTCCTTGACCTTCTACGCCAAAACTCTCCCCTTTTCAATGCCATTGCATTCCTCTAAAAGTCCTAATTAATGATAATTACTATTAAGGTGATTCGTGTACAATACACAAGAGAGCAACAGCTGCAAGGTCTCTACCAGTTGTCCCTTTTCTTCTGCTCTGTTCTCTTTTATTCCAATCTGAATCTACGGGTAATCTGCAACTAATACTTCTTTGCAATACATTTTTATCCTAAACAAAATTCATGTATCTATCTTTCTGTATGTTCTTTCCATCCAATCTATGGGTAGCTTACTTTGCTATTATTATCTCATACTATTAATTCATCGACCCCTCAATCCACCCCTCCCAAACTACTGATTGCTCAGTTATGAAAACGTGCATGCACCTTACCAATATATTTGGAACACGTCTGTAATTACAGTCAAAGAAATTGACGTGATGTTTTTGGCTATATTTGTCCCTATCCTCTCATGTTTTCACGGGTGTTATGCTAGTCTTATTTAAGGAGACAAGTTTAATGTTTTTAATTAGGAAATCAACTATTGAGAATTAGTGAAAACATTTAATATGAGGCCATATATCAAATGTCCAACTCAAGAAATCTTACCCAATCGGAATGCAGACTAATGATTTGTCCTATCCCCATGCAAAATGATGTATGCCTTGTTGTCAATATCTTCAAGCCACAAAGAGAAGAAAAGCATATGGGCTATATTCCCCTATAAATGATCTGATTTTATAATTTCCCCATTGCTTTTTTGAGATATTTTGGTGCCATTTTTGAGAGATTTTTACAACAACAAACAAAAGGACACAGTGAAAGAGAAATGAAAAAAAAACAAATAAGGAATGACAAAAAGATTTATTTCATGTATAAAACAAAGTACATATTGCTGTTTCATATAGGCTATTATTTCATAAATATACCAGAAAAAGCCAGAGCCATGTCACCCTCACAGCATGACCAATTTTCTCGAGACTCTTAATTCCACCCTCGGGATGTCTTGGTGGTCCGTAGGGTCTACTCTTACTCTCCAAACAACCATCCAAACTGCCCTCTGTTGCCCTTAGCTGCAGGGAAAATGCTGCCTAGATGCAAGTATTTGCCAGAAACTTATTAGAACATTCGGCATAAAATTACAGCTGTTTCGGTCATCGCCCTGTCTGATTGTGACTCTTCCCAAGACAGTTCTGGCCTTATGCAATATTCATATCAGACTTGGTAATACAGTTTGCTCTGAGCAGAGACCCAGCTCCTGGTTGTATTTTTTCTAAAAACATTCAATATGGCAATTTACAATGTATTTCATTTTTACTTTGCACTGGAAGAAACACCCAACGGTTGTGACTGAACCAGTACTACTGGCAGTAGTATGATGCTATATAGAGTTTAGGAGAAAGTTTTTAGATCATTTCCGCTTCACTCTGTCTACTTTTTATTGATTATTTTCTCCTGCAGAAATGATTTTGCAGTGAAAAAAGTTAACTGGATTGTTTTGTTAATCATGGATTTATAATTGCTACTCATGATAGCAATAACACCTGAGTTTAACATAAAACCTCATTCATATATCACTGGCAGGTATACAGCTCTTTATGTTACTTGTGAACTGTTGGCTCGGATGATAGTAATGGCATAACTTAGAAATTCTGAACCTTCACAGTTAATCATCTGAACAAAAATGTGAAACTAGAGACAGTTTGTTGGGAAAAGGACCTTATAATGAAGTCTTTGTACTGTTCTCAGTAGATAGGAAGACCCACCTTCTCAGTGCAGCTGAGAAGGATGGGAGACATTACATAGTCTGAGCATTACACTGGCAACACAAAGCGTGTCGCGGCAGTTTAGGGCCTATTCCCATCAAAAATAAAGGTATGGGTTGATAGGAAATGGTTAAAAATGTATTGTGTGCGATTTTCAGAACTTTCCTGTACTTTAAAGTGTCAAAATCGGCCGATTTTCAAACATTTACCAATAAAAATGACACAAGTTTCAGTAAGAAGGGAGGGGGCCTTTGCATACAATGATAGCTGTTAATAATTTCGTTGTTCATAATTTACTTTTTCTGTTTGTATGTCTATTGTTTTCCAATGAATAGGTCTGGACTGTTACATTTAGCAGTCAGTCATACTTGACCAAGCATATCAGATGTGATATGATTGGTTGGCTCTCTTACACACTTTTGCAGGCAGTGATTGACTTGCACCATGCTTCACAATTTCAGGTCGCATTTTGACTGAATTAAATTTGCAGGCCTTTTTAGGGTATTATTTTAATAAAGGGTATTTCTATCTTTTTAATAAATGTATTATTTTCCTTATAACACAATGACATTATGCCTTTCAGCAGCCTTTGTATGATATATATGTTAGCCTATATTTTAGATACTTCTATATGAAATTCCCTAAAACACATCACAAACGGTACACTCCAATGTAAATGTCTAGTGAACTGCCCTTCAGGTATGGATGGATAGATAGACAGATAGACAGATAGATAGATAGATAGATAGATAGATAGATAGATAGATAGATAGATAGATAGATAGATAGATAGATAGATAGATAGATAGACAGGTAGATAGATAGATAGATAGATAGATAGATAAACAGGTAGATATATATATATATATAGATAGATAGATAGATAGATAGATAGATAGATAGATAGACAGGTAGATAGATAGATATAACTATCAACAAAATCCAGAAATAAATTTGCCCCTCCCACTTTGTAAAATCTTGACTACTGCACTTGGTGTTTAAAACACCTGGAGATTAAATCAGTATGTTGCTCTCTGTTCGCAGTTTGTTGTTTTCGGCTTGTTTACTTGTTTGATTGTTTGTTATTATCACTTCTTGCTTGCAATGATTTCAAGAGTACTCAGCAAATGGAATGTCCTCAGTCTACGTTGCCTACAGCAACGTGAAGACTGTGACCTCGGTCTATGTTCTCAGCAAGCAGAATGCGGGCAGGCATTTCTCTAACCTGATATCTTTACAATTAGCCCAAGATCCTGAAAGATAATGGAATGACTGAAGGCATTATCTCTGTTCTTTTAGTTGCATTTCACTGAAAGAATCATAACTGCACACACTCTCCTACTAGAAATATAATGGCACAACATTTCATCTAAGGCATTCATTGTGTATGCCAGCATTAGTTACGAAATATGATCAAGGCATTTCACACTGGGAGAGAAGAAAGCAATGCAAACCAATAGTTTGATTCCTACTATGCTAATCAATTAATCTCAACTTAGTAACTGAATGGACAATATACATGTAGAGTACCCTGAATTTGTACAGATCTGTCTGAGCACACGAATAATTGCTCCCTGGTAGTGGTGTATATCAATTTATCAAGACTGTCTGACAGAGAGATCTGAATTCTGATACAATTTATCAGCTACCCCTGACAGTTGCAATGATTGGATTTCAAGGTTAAAACCAGTACATCAAGACACGTACCATTTGCCCTCAGCATTATGTATGCAAATAATTCAGCCGAATAATTTCTATAGTACTACCAAACACTTTCACACGATCAATGTTTTAGATCAATCAAAAATTGTTTATAGAGTGCTGAAGTAAATTATCATTACCATTTATCATTAGCCTTAAAATGACTCAGAACAAGACCAACAAACTGTAGTCATATACACTGTACATCCAGGAACGATAAACCAAGTGAGACATTAACAGTAAATGAAGAAAGTCTGCCACATCACAGGTTTGCTTACAACATGGCTTCTCCCTTGCCCTATAGTGAGTAATCACTCTTCAGTTTAGCACCAAGGGGGGGGGGTAGACAAAGATCCCCTTTGATGAGTATTGAAAGTTATTATAACAGGTGTCCTCAGTTACAAGATGAAACACAATTCCCAGGGGCAGTCTGATAAATCTGGTATGTTTCCGAATCCAATAAATTCAGGTATAAATGTCTACATCACTATTCATCCACTTCAATGCATGGATATAAAAAGTGTGCCAATGTTGAAAATAACTCTTCCTTTCCAGGCAATGCTATTTTGTTTGCCAAAAAGCAAGGTGAAACGACTGAAAAGCGTGTATTCTATGGCAGTGGCCATGAAAATTTTTTAGTGGCAGAATTGGGCTACCCGCCTCTCCTGATGGTTGTTGCTGGTGACTGCAGTATTGTGGAGTGTAAAGTGTCCATTAGCAAGATGGCTATTCAATGTTCCATGTCTTGTGCAGTGATGGCATCAAGTGTGTGTCTTCACCACTAGATGCTTCTCTCTGCACTGGTCCACAAATTTTGTTAGCGACAAGCGTAATGATATCGGCCAATAACTTCTGTGATGCTTCCGATGACACTGTTACAGTGTTGCAAAGTGTTCTACCATGCAGTGTCAGTGTGTTAGACTCTTAGCTGTATTCACTGTGTCTGATGTTGTGTCCCAAGTTGGTGTAGTATTGTTATTTAGACAACACTCATTTTTCACTATGTCATTCAAATGACAGATCCTGCTCTGCTCCTCAACATTCCAGTCTGCTCCTGAAGAAAACCACGTGGAAAGACACTTGGTATTACACAGTCAACATTCGTTGCTGAAATTTTAAGTAATGCTATTGACAAATACTGAAGTAAAGATGGCTTTTAGCAAGGTTTAATGGCATGGCTGTATATATATCATACACTTTTAAGAACACTTCCCTATAGCTCGAAATTATCAAAAGCTTAGAGCTTTGAGTAACTCTCCTCAGCTTTGCCTTAAGCCATGTAACTTTTAGATTATCTTGTAAGTGCCTGTTACAAGTTATGCTATTTACATAGCTCTAGGCATCTTACAGTATAAGCCACACACAGTACCAGCGTCTCAAGTGGAGGAAATTTGCTTTTAGCAGCTGGTTAATCACACAAGGTCATCCCTGTTTCCAGAGTTCAGATCTTGTTAAGGTCATGACTTGCAGCAGATCAACAGTGAATTTGGTTTCATGGGCAGATGACCAAAATTGATGAGTAATTCAAGGATGTCGACCATAGCCTTATAGCAGGTAGTATGACCTTTAAATTGGTCCTCTGTTAATCAGAATGAGTATTTTATTATATAATTTATATTACTGAATAGTGAACCATACATGTACATCAGAAAAATGCAGCATTTTCTAAAAAGCAGCATCAACCATTTTGTATCAAGGGCATTGTCTCCAGTTAGTTACTATGTCTGGAATAGCTACATGATGAATTGATTTAAGGATGTTACACTACCAATTGTATATTGAGAGATGCACTCCTCCAGAACAGAACGAGTGAGACGCAGTTTTCTGGTCTCGTTATGTTCATCACACTGCCATTTAATTTTCAACCATGCCACTAGAAAAGTCACTGAATGTCATTGATGTTTTTGCCAATATTGGCCCAATGCACAGTGAAGAGGAGAGCACGAAAGACACACTTGATGCCAAGACTGCACAAGACATGGAACATCAAATAGCCATCCTGCTAATGGACATTTTGCACTCCACTATCCTACTGTCACTGGAAATAACCATCCCAACAGGCAGGTAGCCCACTTCTGCCAGTCTGAATTCTCATGGCTACAGCCACAGAAAACAACCTTTTCATTAAATTTGCCTTGCTTTGGCAGAGGAAGTTGCTTGATCGGGAATGAATGGAGTTATCTAAAGTGCGTTTGGAAGATTACCTATCGCTGATTTAAAAAAAAACATTATCATTGTGTGACAGTCAATATAAAGGATATTTAAAGACAACAATAAGTTCATTAAACCATGAGATTAATCCAGAATACATGCCAAACCAGCAAACAAATAAACACGGAGTGGTAATTGGAACTTGTAAAGGTTGCCTGATCTATTAGACTGCCTCCTGGTCCTGGGCAACATGTTGTAATTCAGGACACCTGTTCTGGTGACTTTCTTCCTCATCAAAGGCAATTTATTGTCTCTTTTCACCCCAAAGGTACTTGCTGAACCTTAGAGCAACTTGCAGGGAACCTGTGAAGCAGCAGACTTTCTTCATTAACTGGTAATTTCTCATATGGTTTATACTCCACTTGCAGCATGTACACTGCATATGCCTTCAGGTTGACTGTCTTGTTCTGTTACATTTGAAGACTAATGATAAATGATGAGGATTATTTTTCACTCCATAAGCCATGTTTGGTGGTACTCAATGTCTTGTAGATTGTAATATTTTATGTAGGCCTATGCAAGTGCTTAGCAGAACTATAAAACTATACTCTGGACGATTATCTGCATAGATACTTGCTGAGACCGAATGGTACGTGTCTTTCATATTCTGGTTACAACCTTGAAATCCAATCATTGCAACTGTCAGAGATTCCTGATAAATTGTATCAGAATTCAGATATTGCTGTCAGACAGTCTTGATAAATTGATATACACCACAACCATGAAACAATTATTCATGTGATAAGACAAATGTACAGATGTTCATGTTCAGAGTACTCTATCTTGTAATGGGTTGGTCCATTTTGATACTCAAATGAGGTGGATTGGTTTGCGTCACTGGTATTGAAACATCTGAGCCTATGTGTTGGAATCTTCTGTCATGATGTGTCGATGTTTGTGCCTTGATCAAAATAAATTAATAACTGTTGAATTCCGCTCACTTCAAATCTATAATTTATGCTCAGCTGTTGTGATTGACCGACTTTCCACTGTGCTCGCCACACATTTTAAAACCACATGGCATTGGTGACTGAATGCCCAACAGAAGAATCTATCATATGAAAGATACCTAACAATGATCATTACGTTCTTTGTTCTAACAGACAGATCTGACCACAAAGACTCTCTTTCCAATTGAATAACCATTCGCCAATTTCAAGAAAGTCCCGGGGTAATCCGATGATCCTGGTTGGAAGATGGAGAAATTTTATCTTGACAAAGCAGCTTCTGGCGGGAAACCTACCTCTCTGATGGAAGCAATCAAAGACGGGCAAGTGGAAGTTGTGTTTATTTGTTCACAGAGATAAACACAGAAACCAAAGATTAAGTACGGTATTCAAGCATAAAGCCTCTTGCAGAAATAATGTATGAAAGTTTAGATATGAATTGTGTAATGCCAACATTATATTACACAAGATATGCAGTAGATGCCATGAGCTTGGTATATTATTCAGTCCTCCCCATGCATTTCGTTGCTGCTGAGTCCCAACTGTGTCATTTAAGTGACAGATACCACAGTTCCTCTAGAATATCATATGAAAAGACATTGGGCCATAAGAAATGCATGCCGAAGCAGCTATTTCTGCTGTGGCATCAGCCTCAAGTGAATACGATTTACAAAGCTTTGTCATATCTTATACCATGTATTATTAGTCTTTATGAGTTGCAAAAATTCACACTAAAAATTCACACTAAAATTTTGTTTCAGCAGCAGAAAGTTTAGAGTTTAAATTTGAGTCACTATTGAATTGGAAGTATATATGTGTTCTCAAATCTACAAAATGTTGCATTCTAATCACTTTCAAAAATGAATATACCATGGCAAATATAATCCATTCCTAAAGGTTAGGGTGCACAGTGAATGCTATCATTGCAGGATAGTCAGTTCTTCCAGATATATAGCCAGAATATGTTGAGGATATTGGCTGGTTGAGTGATGCAATTGACTTTGCAAGGACAAATTACTGAAGTGAAGATGGCTTTAAGCAAGTTTTAATGGCATGGCTATATACTATATATCAGAGACTTTTAAGAAACCTGCCTTACAGTTTGAAATTATAGGATGCTAAGAGCTTTAAGTAACTCTCGTCAGCTTCGCCTTAAGCCATGCAACTTTTATATTACTTCAAGTTGTGTTATTCAAACAGGGTCAATTTACAGCAAAAGCTACGCATAGGCTAGATAGCTTTCACATAGCATCAAGCAAACCACATTTTCCTGAATCAGAGCATGGAATGCTTTTTTTTTTACAAATAAAAGAACTTTCCATTAGTCTCTTAGTTGCAAGTTAATCACACACTGTCATCACTGATCCTAGGCATATGGTCTTGTTGGAGAACATTTTTTCTCTGCCTCAATGTCTTGACTTACTACAGATTAGCAAGAAATTTGGTTAAGTCTCCAGATAGCCCAACTTGATGAGGAATTCCAGGGTATCACTCCATGACTCCATGAATTTTTTTTTAATATTCTATTCAAAATTGGATATATGACTACCTAGGAAACTGGCTACCAGAGTCATTGAATTGTTATGACAAAGCAACTATTTACTTGCAGCATCAGTTACAGTGAATATATAATAAAGCTTAAGGTGTGACACAGTGCCACTGTTTTTAGAACCAGGTAAAATTGTCATTGAAAACAAAAGTCAATGGCAGGCAATGCCAGGCATCATTGCAGCAGCTGCTAACGTCATAGATGTCTGAACACCATTTATGGACCTACGAGGAGTGAAGCAATGAGTGGGGAGGACACACACTTGACGCCATGACTGCACAAGACATGGAATGTCAAATAGCCATCCTGCTAATGCACATTTTACACTCCGCTATGCTCCTGTCACCAGGAATAACTATCTCAACAGACAGGTAGTCCACTTCTGCCAATTTGAATTCGCATGGCCTTTGGCATGGAATAAAAGCTTTTCACTTTAATCACCTTGGTTTTGGCAAATGAAATTTCATCGCAAGAGTTAGTAGCGATAATGGCATTCCTGATTTCCCCCTCATCGGTGGGACTGATTTTATCTTTAATTAATTAAAGCAGAATCTGAATTGTTAATTTTTATCATATTTATGGTACCGTTCAACAGAGATATTTCTTCCCTGTTGCGAAGCATTTTATTCATCATCGTGTGATTAGTTCCTGCAGAAAAATTTTTAGAAGTTTATATGCATGAAAATGTATAGCGATTTCTAGATTTATTTGATTGCTAGTTGGACTTGGACCTAGGCAACATTTTATCAATGACACCTGTTCTACTGACTTTCACTCCTCACCACAGGTAGTTTATTGCATCTTTTTACCCCCAAGGTACTAAACTGAAGAGTTATTGCTGAACTGTTGCGATACGTTTAGGGATACTTGTGAAGTAGCAGAATTTATTCGAAAACTCATAATTGCTCAGTGACAGTGTAATACTTATGACACATCTTCGAAGACACTTTTGTATTCTAAAAAGTATGTTTATTGATACTCAGTACAATCAAATTCAGTTTTATTGACTTGACCACAAAGAAAGAATCAATTTTGAAACCTGTTCTACTGACTTTCTCTCCTCATCAAAGGCAATATATACACTTTCACCTCAAATGTAGTCCAAGGCACTAAACTGAAAAGTACTTGCTAGACTACAGAGCAAGGGAGTAGACATCTTGTGCATGAAACAGGTGAGGTGGCAAGCTTTTTTCATTAGTGGGTAATTGCTCCAATGGTTTATACTTCCTGGATACATGCTGTTTGCTGGTGGTCGATCTTTTTGTGTGACATTTTAATACTAACGATAAAAGACAATGATACTTTTCACTCCATGAACCATGTTTATCGAATTGCAATGTCCTGTTGATTTAACTGCCACATTGTCACGTATGCTATTTCCTAGCAGTACTATAGAACTTTATACAACACAATTATTTAAACATATTTTGATGAGTTCAAATGGCTTGTGTTTTTCATGTTATGGTTATAACCTTGAAATCCAATCATTGCAACTGTCAAAGATTCCTGATAAATTGTATTAGAATTCAGACATCTCTATCAGATAGGCTTGATAAATTGGTATTCACCAATACCATGAAATAATTATTCATTTGATTTGACAGATGTGTACACGTTTAGAGTACTCCATGTGGAAAAGGGTTGGTCTGTTCGGTTACTAAAATGGGATTAATTGACATGAATTTTTCATGGAAGTACCTGAAAATGAGGAGTCTAACTGATTTAGATTTCGTATGCTTCCTTAGCTATACCTTTTAAGTTGAAATATTTGCAAACTATCCTTAGCAGGGTTTCAACATGTCATCAGTTGGATCCCAGCTTTATTAGGCTACCTCAGAGAAAGTGACTGATAAGACTAACATATTATATCTGAAAAAATTGTACTATTACTAAATTTATAGTCGAAATCACAGGCAGCAGCAAAAATCGTGTCCCTTCAATTAATGAGCTCTTTTCAATTCTAAAAACGCTATGAAGATTATTTTATGACTTGGAATGAGACAACTTTATCTTTTTTCAAGATGACAACATGTGATTGCTCTGAAGTGAGCTGTGATAATTAGGCAATTTGTGGATCACTCCTGAGACGAGGCATTCAGTCATTCCATTATCTTTTAGCATCTTGGGCTAATTGTAAACATATCAGGCGTGAGAAATGCCTGCCCGCTTTCTGCTTGCTTAGAACAGTACAAAGACTTCATTATATGGTCAATTTTCCTGCAAACTGTCTCCAGTTTCACACTTTCGATGAAATACTAAACTAAAGCATAAGTGATGCAAGACCATCACAAGGGACAAGCAGTTCACAAGTATCACCGAACAATGGACTGGCCAGTGTCTTATCACTGCTAATCATAAGGGTTAATAACTGAATGTATAAAGTATGATACATGTATAGCAGTGCCGGTATATTTACTGTCTGGTATCTCACCAAATTGTATTGCTCGAGCATCTTTAGACCATGTGTCTTTTCATGATGATAGTCTTGAGGCACACAGTGGTGTTTATCGTTTAAATGACACAGTTGGAACTATGTAGCAAATAAATGCATGGGGAGAGGTCTGAATAATACACCAAGATGGTGGCATCCACTGCATGTCTCCAGCACTACATCACCAACATTGCATCATTCTCATCTGCTGTTTCATACATTATGAGAATATTGATAATACAATGATTTGTCTCCAGTTTATAACTTTCTCCACTGTCTCTATCATCAGCTAAACAAAACTTCCACTCGCCCTGTCTTTGATCATTGTCTTTAAAAGACTCGCAACTGACATCAGAGAGTCGGTCCCTCTATCCAAAGCTGCTCTATCAAGCCAGAGAGTGTCCCTCTTCCAACGAGGATTATCTGATAACTGTGAGCCTTTTGGCAGATTGCTGAATGGTTATTCAATTGAGAAGTCTTTGTGGTCAGATGAATGTAAGAGAACAGACAACAAAATAAGAAAGTTGATTCGTTTTTCAGTATCTATTGATATTAATTCTTTCTCTAAACCCAATTCTATCCATGGTTTAGAACAAAGACTGAAATATTTCAAATGGAATGACCAGATAGTAATCTGACAACTGACCCAGACACTTGAGTCACACAGTGGTCGGATAATCCAGATTGGAAGAGGGGAAAGCCTTATCTAGTCAGACCAGCCCTAGATAAAAGAACTAGCTCATGCAAATGTTTGGCTCAAAAAAATATATTAAGTCTGGTAAAAAGATACAGACAGCAAGTTTAGGGATACACTGTCCAATAGAGATAGAGAGGACAGAAGCGAAAGCGTGTCCATAACGATCTCAATGAATGTAGATCAATCATATCAGCGTATCACAAGTTACAACAAATGAACCTGCTGGAGTTGTTGTACCGATGGGGAAAAGATCAAAAGCTATGTCGTTTGCCTTTTGGTTTTAAAATGGGTCCACTTACAAAGCAAAATAATTTAAGTTCTATAATCATGGAGCCACTGAAAGCCTTTAGAAAGCATTTTTGATAAGCTATATGTTAACCTTTGTCCAGTTACGAACACACGCGCAAGTGCCATTATTGTTTAGTTCCCACTCTATGAAACCCAATGACACTGGCAATCAAATTTACACATAACCATCTTGGGTTGTGCTGACCAGCTGCTTTTCGAGACAATTAATCCCAGTGACAGGACTCACAGGAGCAGATGAGAGTGTAAAATGTCCCATTAACAGAATGACTATTCGGTGTTATGTGCCTTACACAGTCATGACACCAAGTATTTGGCTTACCCACATCCTGTTCTCTGTGAGATCGGAAGAAATGGGAAGTACAGCTCTCTTGGACATTCCTGGCTCCTCGTGAGGGTTGTGATGATATGAAAGCGCCAGATTAAGTGACTTGTTACCTATTTTATCTGTCATTTTTGGCCAATCAACAGACACATTTTCAATGGGTCAGTAATCAATGCATCTTCTAAATGTTTTCACGAAAGTCCAAAGGTTAAGGAATATATGCATTCACAGTGGCAGGTTGCACAAGCTGCACTTAGTTACATGTACCTCAACTTAAAATGCTGATACTGGCTGTGTTAAGTATAGGGTGATAAGATGTTGATTGACAACTTCATGCTATGGCTAGAGGTCCAGTACATGTTATCAGAGAACAGTGGATAATGTCAAGTGGAGCCATTGTACGATATGTACCTCCACTTCAAATGTGTATAAGCTTTTAGTTAACTTAATCCTTGGTCCGATTTGGCCACAATGGTTATTTCTAAAACCAAATCTTATTCTATGGTATGTTACGGTGGCTCACTCAAGTCATTTGCTCATAGTTTAAGATTCAAGCTCTCTTCATTGGCCACTAAGAACATCCTTAATTCCCAATTTACTCTTAGAAGGGTCACTGACACTAAACCAGAGCTAATTGCCTTGAGGCTTCGTGGTGTAACCAATCTCTACTCTCAAGGAGGGGTCTTAATTGTCCCACTAAGAAGTCTCAAATGTCTCCTCTAGCTGACTATGGATGATCCTTGCTGACCAATCGCAGATAAAGCAAGTGCATTTGCCTGAATTAATTGGCCTGTTCTGTTGGAATTCCTGTTATATTGACAGAATGAGTTAAATATAAAGAAGGATATAGCAGTTATGTTCCCATTGACGCAAAGGATTGACTGGTTGTTTGAGGTGTTTGACTGACTAATACCCGATATCTGGCTGTTGTCAGTTGCTCGTTCAAACATTGGAAATCACTACAAGTAAGCGACTATAACATTCCAATCAGAGACTTACCCTATAAAAGGAAGGACTTTGGATATTTCAAGGAATTCATTAGTGATATCAATATTATAATATTGTATAAAAATATTACTTTGACATACTGCCTCATCTCTAGCTTACAGCTCTTAGATTTGCTTTTAGAATTACATTTTTAAGAAAACTAATCCACTTTGGCACAAAAACAATTTTTGGCATGAAGACGCCCACACAATAATAAACTATACCTGTAAGTTCTCCGTCACGACAACATATTCTTCAAAAATAAGACTTAGATATGACAAGACTATATTCGATGTGATTGCGTGATAATTTGGCAGTTTCCTCCCTTCATTGGAGACTTGGTTTCCAATCATGTTCATAGTTCATGGCATCTTGCCTAATTGTTAAAAATATAAGCAGACAAAACATTCACAGTCTCAAAGCATATCAGTTTGCATGTTATAAAATAATAAAGATTATTTTAGCGAATAGTAAACATATAGCAAACAAGTGCCATTCCTTTAGCTCAGATAAACCAAAAACAAGAAGGGATAAAAGCAATAGTAAAACCTCCCATTGGGAGCAATCTGGTTGCAGGAGTTTGCGAGCACCCTCGAGAGATGGACTGGCCAATGTCTCACCACCAATTCCAAATCCTGATAGATGCTTGGCCATGCTTAAGCTGTGGTTTGCAAGGCCAATTGATGATAAGTGTAGGTAAATAAGCAGATGAGACATTATTTAAGAGAACATACCAAATGCCAATGCATGTCAGAGAGGCAAGGTTGCTGTTTGTTAGTCCTCACAAAGCATCTAAGTGAGCATCTTCCCTATTTCTCAGTATGTCTGAGCAATTTTCACCGAGTGAAGGCTTATTTCATGTCTTTTTATATCTATAAATATATGTGCATAGAGGAATATATCATCTGGGCCTAAATCATGTCCAAAAATGGGAAGACTGACAACCAATAAACACATAATGGAGATGTAACTGGTCTACTTTGCAGTAAAATCCACGTTCAAGCAATGTTCATGCAGAAATATTTTTGCTATTGAAAAGTTGAGTGCTATTGCTTTCCCATTCAAGATCAGAGAAACGAATACATAATAAGATGCAGCAGGTTCTATATGCAAGTTATGATAGGAATTGGATCTGTTGCACTGTATCATACACCACCCACAAGTACAAAGGGCATGTTGATATAACTTGCCTTACTCAAACATCAATGTCAACAATGCTTTTTGCATAACATTTTCATTAGAAATATGATATGGAATATGATGTGGATGAAGGTGATCTGACATTCTCATATGGACAACTTGAGTATACATGTTGTTGATATTATATTGGAATGTCAAAATGTTACTCAATTATTTTTTAGCCGCTGCTTCAACATGACAATATTTGGTATAAGTTGAGTTTTGTTATTCTGAAGGGTCTTTAATGTTCAAAAATCACGAACACGTTGCATGGAATTATACCATATGTATATCAAACTTGTGGAAGAAAGGTGATACAATTGAAATTTATAGTCACAAGTTTCGGTGAAATCAGAAAAATATACACTAAAATTTCTATTTATCCAAAGTATTTCTTATGAAAAGAGAGATACTATATTTTACTGGAGAGATAGACGTCTCTTGCTTCCTGTTTTTGCCCATTTTAAACCTCTGAACCTGAAGGCTTTTTTGTTCTTTCTCCATATTTCTTTTTATTGGTCAGTGCTACTTCAAAACAAATTCAAGATCGTCAAGCTGGTTCCTCTGTGCACTTCCATTTCAGCAAGCAAACATTATCCTAAATCTTAAGAAGAAACATTATCAAGAAATATAGAACTGCAGACTTTGTAACCTTTAGGTCATTGACTTAACGTTGGCTAGCCATTGGTTTATCAAAACTCTGTCAACAGCAACACCACATTGAAATCTTGTGTAAGATAACTTAACCCCTATTGGTTGATAAATTGTTCACATGTACAGGAACTATCTCCTGTTACTAAATTACAAATTACTCACTTGATCTAAAAACATCAGACTGTGATATTGAACTGCCTCAGGAATTAAACTTTGTCTTCTGTCATCTGATTATATAATTTGTGGTGGATATTTATTAGGAGTGTGTGTCTGTACTGGTTTTCCTTTTTGTTTGAATAGATACTGAAGTCCTGTGTGTACTGGGTTAATGGGGTTATTAAATATATTTTTAAAATCAGTATACATCGTTTTCCGTCCAGAGTTAACTTGTGCATCGAATATTGTAGTTATATACAAAACCAAATTTACATTTTGACTGACATTAACTAAGAATAGCGAATATGACTCCCTGCAGTGCACAAGCCTGTTTAACTCCTTATCAGTGTTTCCATGCAGTTCACTAATTACTCCAATTGGGGTTCTAGCAGCTAATTGAACAACTGTGACACTTCCTGTATTGGCCTGGGTGTTGTCTTTTAGATTTCAGGGATGGAGAGATCAGTGCCATTTTTATTATTTAAATATACTTTTGATATGCATTTCATAGAAAAGCATGTAAGATTAAGTGATGTGAACATGCAAGCAAAAACGCTTCAGCAGTGACGACTAAGTTACATTTTATTACTGAAGAGTAATATTAATGGAAATATATCTACTTCCCTTTTGAAAAGCAGAGACAATGTCATCGTCTAATACTTTGGTTATCTCCCATCATTACTATCTGAGGTGTCCTTGATCATCTTCTGCATCGGATTTCGTAGATCTCCTCTTTGTCTCGTATACCAACCTGAATATAGTTTTTATCCCAAACATTGGTCTTTTGATCATTCATCCCAACACTTAGATCAACCCTTTCAACTTGAGTTGCTCTCTCTACAAAGCACTTGTCAGGCCTCCAATCAGAAATTCCCAGCCTTTGCGGAACACCCACCAGATCGGTGCTTTGTTATTCAATCAAAATAATATCATCTGATATCATTTAAAAGATAAAGATACCTAATGATATGAGTCTCCCTTTTGATATTGACATCGATGCAATGTCTAAAGAAGAAATGGATGGACTACAATCTGTCCGACTAATAACACGCAGTGCGTCATATCTTTCATTAAATTGATGAACATCGATGACTGATCAACATTTCATGATCCACTCATGTTTACTTTATTATATTGTTGATACCCCAATCCCCTATACATTCACTGTTTTCAGGCAACATTCTGCTGCTTCCATCTATTACAATCTAGACGAAGGCGAGCTCACTTCACTTGCCAGTTGGGGTGTAATTTTCCAAGAAGACTTCTATAAGTTTCGCTATTGTTAATTAAGGGTGATATTCTTCAATACAGAAAAAAAACCCAGCGTACCTGCAAAATTTCCATCAGAACTGCATGTTCACCAGCTAGTCTGACTTGGATGAAACCTTTTATTTTGTATTAATAAAAATGATACAAATTCTAAGATAGCTTTTGTTCACTGTACAGGCCCTATACATATCCTCAGTTGTGGACACTTCCAATCCCATGTATCCCAATCAATCAGTTGAGCATCGACGCTTATCAGTGTTTTAAACTTATATAGTACAAACATTTCGAGAGGAAGAAATTGCATTAGCTGCTGATAAATCACACATTGTCATCACTGATCTTAGGCTTTAGATCTTGTAGATGATAATTAGGCCTAAGTCTCTTGTTCATTACTCAGAGCTGATTAGCAGGAAATTTGGTTTACTCCCTGGATTAACAGCATAATCTAAGGGTGCTGTCAGTCTGCCAGAATTTGGTGGTAAGTTGCATGATCCTAGAAAGGTTAATTTGACTTCCTTTGATAAAGGTGAGGAGGTTAATTGTATGTTACACCAGGCAGCCACCCGGCAAAGAAGACAAGAGAGTTAGAGCCTTAGTTAGAGCTCTACAGTAACAACAGTGACAAAAACAGGATGGCTCTTATGCATGTCAGGGAGTTAGAACAGTTAGAATTTGAAAGTAACAGTAATGCAAGTGTTACAATTTTGTTGAATGACTTCCAACTTCAATCTCAAATGTCATTAATTTAATTGGCAAGAAGTCACAGCTGTCACACTGACATTGCACAGTGAAGCATGGCAGATACTATTCAACATTGATGGAGTAATGACAGAACATTGAATGGCTTTGCACATCCCCCCTGCGTCTGCCAATCTCTAAAGTACCAATCTCCAAATATCAAAAAGACTGAAAAAGACTTGATTTAGATATTGGCAAAGAAAAAACCATGCCCATTTCTCTAATTATCGCTCACTATGTGTCTTTTCGGACCACTTAGAACATTCACAAATAGTTAATGCCCATCTCTGCAATTATCGCCCATATGTCTTTTCTGAAATTCGGAACGCGGTTGCGGGAAGCGGGACCGCGGGATTTGCCGATTTTTCTATAGAAATAAGTGAGTTAGGCTGGTTTTTATTTGAAGGAATTCTAATAATGATAGAAGCGCAATTTTTGCAGCAATAGATGCGTCTTGGAGAGTCTAGTTCATTCGGCTATATTACAGGTTCATAGCTTGGAAAGTGTCCAAATATTTGTTATAAGTAAAATTGAAATTTAATAATCTGATCCTTAAATTTCGCATCTATCATTTTTAGAAGTTCTTAATTAGAATTAAGGACTTCTAATAATGATAGATGCGAAATTTTTGCACCAATAGATGCGTCTTGGAGAGACTTGTTCATTCAGCTAGATTAGAAGCTCATAGCTTGGAAAATGTTCAAATATTCGTTAAAATTGAAAATTAATAAATCTTTGAAATTTTGATCAAATCCCCTGAACTGCTTGAAACTAAGAATCCGTGCTAGGTAGTCATCTGTGGTATATGAGGGTGATGATTTTTTTTTGATTTTTTTTATATTTAGTTTATTTTCCAAAGGCCTAGGCCTATAGGTGGGAGGGTTAGCTCAGTTGGTAGCACATTGGTTATTAAATTGGCCGGTCAAATGTTTATAAATCAGTGATCCATGCCAGGTCCTTTAACATAATTGTACAAGAGCATAGGCCTGTATGGATTCTCAAATTCAGACTTTTTCAAACAAGTAATTAAATGCATTAACCATGAATATAGGTCTTTTCAATCAGTCAGTCAGTCAATTTTGAATTTGGTGAAGAATTTATATTTTTATTCCAACTTTTGGAGATTTTCTGCAACAGAACTTTATGACACTAACTGCAAAAATTCTCGAAAATGTTCCAATCTAGCTATGGCAATGAAACTGACCTCTAAAAATAGCTATTTTCAAGCCGCATTTAATGGTGAAATAATCAAGTTTGTATCTTTAGTAGTAGTCACGCAAATCGCAAAAATCCGAATCCCGCATTTTCGGGATTTCCGCTACTGTGCCCCGCCTTTTAATATCGAAAGTGAGCGATAATTGCAGGAATGGGCACGTTTTACCTATTTGTTAATGTTCTAAGTGGCCCGAAAAGACATTTAGAGATTGGCAAATTTTGCCAATAGTTAGAATAGTGTGCCAATAGTTAGAATAACAATGTTCTTAGTTTGAAAAGATAATTGTGGAGATTGGCAAAGTTTGCCAATAGTTAGAATAGTTGGCCAAAAGGAGAAATAGGAAATTGTGCCTTTGGGAAAGATGGCAAGATTTTGCCGAAAGGAGAAATAATTTGCCAGTAGTCGCAATAGTTTGCCAATAGGAGAAATAGTCATGCCCGATTGTAAAATTGGGCACAATTTAGAGATTGTCTGCAACACCCCCCCCCCCCCAATTATCTGCCTGCATGTAGCAATCTTCAAGGCAGATCAAATCGCATTTTGCTTTCTGAATTTGTCAAATTTCATTCAGTTTTATTCGGCATATCAAAATTGTATATATATGTCTTCTGCCTGGTTGGTTTGTCGCCTAGTTGACTGTACACCCTTCTGCCGGAGTGCCAACAATAAGTAATTTTAATTGGTATACCATAGTATCAAACTTTAAGGCAGAACATTGCAGAACAACAATTTACTGAAACGAGAAAAGCAATACCATTTTGTCGTGTTTTCTTCACACTGATGCGATAGAAAAACTGCAATAAAAACCATTATGTGTGTTTTATGTGTCAGGAACAGATTTGGATAAAGACCTTAGAGAATCAGAGACTGGTAAAAGCTGCATTGATTAACCTTGTCTGACAAATGGAGTTTTTATTCTTTTGCATCTGTTTTAGGTTCTCCCAAGATAGGAAGCATGGGCTTAAAAGTCGGATTTGCTTTTGTTGCAAATTTGAGAGTTATGGCAAATTCAGAGAAGTTTATTTTGAAAGTGGTGTCCAAGTTAACATTAACATAAGTGTTAGATGTTAGCTTTAAATTCTAAAAATGCATAATTATCAAATAGGCTGTAGTACTCTCTGATCTACTTTTATATGTCAAATAATTCAATTTGGCATCGCAGAACCCTGAAAGCACCCTTGACAGTGTATAAATGCATTTTCCATAATGCATGATTAATCGCAAAGGATATCTAATGGCACCATCGACAAATTGAATTTGGTTCACCTGGCGATTTCATGATATGACTTAGTGTTATATGTGCTCCACATTTCCAGATTTTAGAGACTCATGCAGAAGCATTCTATATTCTTTTAGCCAAATGATGTCTCTTGGTGCATGTGGCAGGCCACAGAACTGTAAGGCGATGAAAGACCAGAATGTGAATGTCCATTTTACCAGCCAAAGGCATAAATGTGCAGTGACCACTGACCATTCAGCATGAGTCCCTGTGTATTCAAGTAATGTGCCACCCTGTGTGCATTGGGAGCTTTATTCAGCGTCAGTTTTTAACAGCAAGTTCTCTGTACAGGGATGCCAGATAAGCCATGCAGAGGAACACATTTGTTTTAAATTTATAATGACTCTTCACTCTTTAACCATGTTGACTGATTTACCTTTTTCAGATAAAACGTATCACATATTATTAATTTATTTTAATGGGCTACTTAGGTCATCTTAACTCCAAATTGTTAATTCACAGTCATATTTCACTTAAAAAAACTAACCCATTGTAAACTATGACATATCAATATTTCCATAATTTTGCTGCACCAAGAAGGCAATGGTTATATGACATTTTTGCCTTGCATTATCGGTGTGTCTAATCAAAAAAGAGACAAAAGAAACACCAATCCTTGCATATTGCAAATTGGAGACCTGAAAAGGCAAAGCATAATTAATTTTGATCTTCTTACTTAGATCGGCCAACTGAAAATACATTCTGCCCATTAAAAAAGTTAGTGTTCCACGATTTAAATAACATTGACATTTTGTGAATTATAAAAAAAAGAGTTTTTCCTAATACTGACTGACTTAGGTACCCATGATCACTACACTAGAAACAGAAACAATCCTAGAGCCCCTCATCACACCACAGATTTATATAACAAAAGCTATTTGGGCCGAGCTCCACATTTGTGGCTTCATCTCTCTGAAGTTATTAAAAATAAAAATAATCTAAAGAATTTTAGAAAATCATTTACTAAGATGAAAACAGATTTTTATTAAAGTTATTAAAAAATTAGAAAGGGTTTGATGTACATTGTTTTGATATGTATGTTATGTTCGATTTTGTTGTTCCGTCTTTAATTATACTTTTTATTATTAATATTATCATTATAAAGTCGACCGAATCAATAATATAGATAGAGAGAATCAGACTTGGTGATGGAAAACGGAGCATATCTCAGCTTCTGTTCAACCAATCTTTATGATCTAAACGCCGTTGGAATCTGCATGAAAGACCCAATTATAAAAAATAAGCACAAATCGATTATCTGAAGTAAAAAATTTGACAAATTGTAGCTAGATTATAGCACTAAGGTCAAAATTTAGCACCCTGAAAAGCTTTACGGATTGAACTGACGGCTCATCATAGGGAGGCCTCATGACAGGATACACCCCCCGCTCCCTTTTCTTATTCCCGTAATATCAGCTACCCCCCGACTTTACCCCCTCTTTGCCCCCTGCTTCCCCCCACTTGCCACCAGCTAGCCCCCACTTGCCCCCACTTGCACCCCACTTGCCCCCGCTTATCCCAGCCTTGTCCCACTTGCCTGCGGCTAGCCCCCGCTAACCCCCACTTGCCTCCTGCTAACCCCCGCTTACCCCTCACTTACCCCACTTACCCCACTTACCCCCACTTGCCTCTCGCTAGCCCCTGCTTACCCCCACTTACCCCCTCTTGCCCTCCGCTTCCCCCAACTTGCCCCACATAACCTCCTACATTCCCCCAATTACCCCATCTTTCCCCTCAGTCACCCCCAAATAACATTTTCTTATGTTAGTTTTACCCCGTGGGGTTGGGGGTGTATCTTGTCATGAGGCCTTTTTGGTAAAAAAAAAGTGCTATCTAGTTCCAAGTGTCGACAAAAAAAAAAAATTTGGTTGAGCCCGGTCCAGGCACTGTGACACATCTTTCACTCAGGGCATGAAATTCACACAAAAGTTATTCAAAGGCCTAAAATGGCATGAAAATTTGACCATCAAACCTCAATAATTCACAATTAAGAAATGGATGGATTATTGGCGCTTTACGTCCGGTATTTGTGCACTTGGTAGCATAATTAGAACAGGAGTAGGACACAGCAATGAGGCGACGGACGATTGACAAACGCGCCCAGCAATAATCCGGTTGACCCTGCAAGAGCTGGTTTCGAACCCTGGACCCAGCGATAGGCATCCCCAGCATGCAACCACTGAGCTAGACCCCCCCCCCATCAAAACTAACATACCTTGAAGGTGACATTGTTGCGGCTGCCAAAAGAGATTAATTCTAAGTACAATGCAAGCTAAATGTCACGGATGCAAAGAAAGGAGGCAAAAAAAAAAAGTTTACATGGAATTACTTTGATTGAAAAAAGATGGTGAGATGATTGCTGGTTACAAAGAGTGAGAGTAATTGGGGGGGGGGGTAACATAACACAGCAATATATGGAATTATCTTTTTGTTTCAAAAAAAAAAAAAAAAAAAAAAATAGAGTCCAACACTTTTTGCAAAAATTTTGCGCGAAAACGCAAATATCTCATAAAGTAGAAGAGATATCAGCATCCAGTTTTAACCACTCCTATGACACTTTGTTTCTTCATCTTTTTGTGCCATAAATTTTGCAAATTTCTCAAAGAGCAATACATGCCAATGACTTAAAAAAGTTTTTTCAAAAAAATTTATTGGAAAAAGTTTTGAAGAAAACCCTTTGATATTGCATAAACCTGGTCCCAGAACAAAACGACTGGGTGAAAAAAAATATGGTTTGTGAAACTTGAACGATTCCCCTACTTATGCATTTTGCCACCCAAAAAATGTCAAAAATGAGGGGTAAAAAAATTTTAAACTTTCTTTGGAATTTAAAATGTACCTGAACATGAAAGTTCATTACAAACGAAGCATAGCTGCACTTTTTCCACGCCGGTACTATAATCGACTGCGACGCTATGAGGAAAAGAGTGAAAAACGTGCTTTTCGCTAATTCTTCAATAACTTAAAAACCGCAACGGGGATTTTGACGAAAATTTGTCAGAAAAGACTTCAAATGTGTCATGTTGCCTCTGTCAGATTTGGAAATTTTAGCTTTAATAGTTACCGAGTTACTGATTTTTAAATATGGTATGTTGAAGAGCCCCCTAGTGGCCAAAATCTACATGGAGATTCCGAGGTAAAATGTTTCACTACATTAGTAATGAGGACCAACAGAACAATCACTCACAAGAAGAACAGCTAAGTCAATGCATTTTGTAATTCCAAAAATAGATAAAACCTCCTTTTTTGAATTTTCTATGAAATATTCTAAAATCTTTAGGAAACTGGTTAGAAGCCTAGAAATGGCAGCAAAAGATGCATTGTAGTTGGGTTCATATGTCTATCAAAAAACATTCATACCCTAAGAGGGAAAGATTTTGAATTGTGACCATTTTTCCAAAAGTAGCGTTTTACAAAGCCCCATCTAAGCGTGCAACTCCTGGTACTTGTTACATGTTATAGGTGGCGCTGTGGCATGGTTGGTAAATTTTATGCCCCCCCCCCCCAAATTTCTGCATAGATGGACAGAGCAATTTCCCTTCTTCATGTTACTGTCATTTTTAAACAATTCAAACATTTTCAATTGTCACAATTCAAAATCTTTCCCTCTTAGGGTATGAATGTTTTTTGATAGACATATGAACCCAACTACAATGCATCTTTTGCTGCCATTTCTAGGCTTCTAACCAGTTTCCTAAAGATTTTAGAATATTTCATAGAAAATTCAAAAAAGGAGGTTTTATCTATTTTTGGAATTACAAAATGCATTGACTTAGCTGTTCTTCTTGTGAGTGATTGTTCTGTTGGTCCTCATTACTAATGTAGTGAAACATTTTACCTCGGAATCTCCATGTAGATTTTGGCCACTAGGGGGCTCTTCAACATACCATATTTAAAAATCAGTAACTCGGTAACTATTAAAGCTAAAATTTCCAAATCTGACAGAGGCAACATGACACATTTGAAGTCTTTTCTGACAAATTTTCGTCAAAATCCCCGTTGCGGTTTTTAAGTTATTGAAGAAATTGCGAAAAGCACGTTTTTCACTCTTTTCCTCATAGCGTCGCAGTCGATTATAGTACCGGCGTGAAAAAAGTGCAGCTATGCTTCGTTTGTAATGAACTTTCATGTTCAGGTACATTTTAAATTCCAAAGAAAGTTTAAAATTTTTTTACCCCTCATTTTTGACATTTTTTGGGTGGCAAAATGCATAAGTAAGGGAATCGTTCAAGTTTCACAAACCATATTTTTTTTCACCTAGTCGTTTTGTTCTGGGACCAGGTTTATGCAATATCAAAGGGTTTACTTCAAAACTTTTTCCAATACATTTTTTTTGAAAAAACTTTTTTAAGTCATTGGCATGTATTGCTCTTTGAGAAATTTGCAAAATTTATGGCACAAAAAGATGAAGAAACAAAGTGTCATAGGAGTGGTTAAAACTGGATGCTGATATCTCTTCTACTTTATGAGATATTTGCGTTTTCGCGCAAAATTTTTGCAAAAAGTGTTGGACTCTATTTTTTTTTTTTTTTTTTTTTTGAAACAAAAAGATAATTCCATATATTGCTGTGTTATGTTACCCCCCCCCCAATTACTCTCACTCTTTGTAACCAGCAATCATCTCACCATCTTTTTTCAATCAAAGTAATTCCATGTAAACTTTTTTTTTTTGCCTCCTTTCTTTGCATCCGTGACATTTAGCTTGCATTGTACTTAGAATTAATCTCTTTTGGCAGCCGCAACAATGTCACCTTCAAGGTATGTTAGTTTTGATGGGGGGGGGGGTCTAGCTCAGTGGTTGCATGCTGGGGATGCCTATCGCTGGGTCCAGGGTTCGAAACCAGCTCTTGCAGGGTCAACCGGATTATTGCTGGGCGCGTTTGTCAATCGTCCGTCGCCTCATTGCTGTGTCCTACTCCTGTTCTAATTATGCTACCAAGTGCACAAATACCGGACGTAAAGCGCCAATAATCCATCCATTTCTTAATTGTGAATTATTGAGGTTTGATGGTCAAATTTTCATGCCATTTTAGGCCTTTGAATAACTTTTGTGTGAATTTCATGCCCTGAGTGAAAGATGTGTCACAGTGCCTGGACCGGGCTCAACCAAATTTTTTTTTTTGTCGACACTTGGAACTAGATAGCACTTTTTTTTTACCAAAAAGGCCTCATGACAAGATACACCCCCAACCCCACGGGGTAAAACTAACATAAGAAAATGTTATTTGGGGGTGACTGAGGGGAAAGATGGGGTAATTGGGGGAATGTAGGAGGTTATGTGGGGCAAGTTGGGGGAAGCGGAGGGCAAGAGGGGGTAAGTGGGGGTAAGCAGGGGCTAGCGAGAGGCAAGTGGGGGTAAGTGGGGTAAGTGGGGTAAGTGAGGGGTAAGCGGGGGTTAGCAGGAGGCAAGTGGGGGTTAGCGGGGGCTAGCCGCAGGCAAGTGGGACAAGGCTGGGATAAGCGGGGCAAGTGGGGTGCAAGTGGGGGCAAGTGGGGGCTAGCTGGTGGCAAGTGGGGGGAAGCAGGGGGCAAAGAGGGGGTAAAGTCGGGGGGTAGCTGATATTACGGGAATAAGAAAAGGGAGCGGGGGGTGTATCCTGTCATGAGGCCTCCCTATGATGAGCCGTCAGTTCAATCCGTAAAGCTTTTCAGGGTGCTAAATTTTGACCTTAGTGCTATAATCTAGCTACAATTTGTCAAATTTTTTACTTCAGATAATCGATTTGTGCTTATTTTTTATAATTGGGTCTTTCATGCAGATTCCAACGGCGTTTAGATCATAAAGATTGGTTGAACAGAAGCTGAGATATGCTCCGTTTTCCATCACCAAGTCTGATTCTCTCTATCTATATTATTGATTCGGTCGACTTTATAATGATAATATTAATAATAAAAAGTATAATTAAAGACGGAACAACAAAATCGAACATAACATACATATCAAAACAATGTACATCAAACCCTTTCTAATTTTTTAATAACTTTAATAAAAATCTGTTTTCATCTTAGTAAATGATTTTCTAAAATTCTTTAGATTATTTTTATTTTTAATAACTTCAGAGAGATGAAGCCACAAATGTGGAGCTCGGCCCAAATAGCTTTTGTTATATAAATCTGTGGTGTGATGAGGGGCTCTAGGATTGTTTCTGTTTCTAGTGTAGTGATCATGGGTACCTAAGTCAGTCAGTATTAGGAAAAACTCTTTTTTTTATAATTCACAAAATGTCAATGTTATTTAAATCGTGGAACACTAACTTTTTTAATGGGCAGAATGTATTTTCAGTTGGCCGATCTAAGTAAGAAGATCAAAATTAATTATGCTTTGCCTTTTCAGGTCTCCAATTTGCAATATGCAAGGATTGGTGTTTCTTTTGTCTCTTTTTTGATTAGACACACCGATAATGCAAGGCAAAAATGTCATATAACCATTGCCTTCTTGGTGCAGCAAAATTATGGAAATATTGATATGTCATAGTTTACAATGGGTTAGTTTTTTTAAGTGAAATATGACTGTGAATTAACAATTTGGAGTTAAGATGACCTAAGTAGCCCATTAAAATAAATTAATAATATGTGATACGTTTTATCTGAAAAAGGTAAATCAGTCAACATGGTTAAAGAGTGAAGAGTCATTATAAATTTAAAACAAATGTGTTCCTCTGCATGGCTTATCTGGCATCCCTGTACAGAGAACTTGCTGTTAAAAACTGACGCTGAATAAAGCTCCCAATGCACACAGGGTGGCACATTACTTGAATACACAGGGACTCATGCTGAATGGTCAGTGGTCACTGCACATTTATGCCTTTGGCTGGTAAAATGGACATTCACATTCTGGTCTTTCATCGCCTTACAGTTCTGTGGCCTGCCACATGCACCAAGAGACATCATTTGGCTAAAAGAATATAGAATGCTTCTGCATGAGTCTCTAAAATCTGGAAATGTGGAGCACATATAACACTAAGTCATATCATGAAATCGCCAGGTGAACCAAATTCAATTTGTCGATGGTGCCATTAGATATCCTTTGCGATTAATCATGCATTATGGAAAATGCATTTATACACTGTCAAGGGTGCTTTCAGGGTTCTGCGATGCCAAATTGAATTATTTGACATATAAAAGTAGATCAGAGAGTACTACAGCCTATTTGATAATTATGCATTTTTAGAATTTAAAGCTAACATCTAACACTTATGTTAATGTTAACTTGGACACCACTTTCAAAATAAACTTCTCTGAATTTGCCATAACTCTCAAATTTGCAACAAAAGCAAATCCGACTTTTAAGCCCATGCTTCCTATCTTGGGAGAACCTAAAACAGATGCAAAAGAATAAAAACTCCATTTGTCAGACAAGGTTAATCAATGCAGCTTTTACCAGTCTCTGATTCTCTAAGGTCTTTATCCAAATCTGTTCCTGACACATAAAACACACATAATGGTTTTTATTGCAGTTTTTCTATCGCATCAGTGTGAAGAAAACACGACAAAATGGTATTGCTTTTCTCGTTTCAGTAAATTGTTGTTCTGCAATGTTCTGCCTTAAAGTTTGATACTATGGTATACCAATTAAAATTACTTATTGTTGGCACTCCGGCAGAAGGGTGTACAGTCAACTAGGCGACAAACCAACCAGGCAGAAGACATATATATACAATTTTGATATGCCGAATAAAACTGAATGAAATTTGACAAATTCAGAAAGCAAAATGCGATTTGATCTGCCTTGAAGATTGCTACATGCAGGCAGATAATTGGGGGGGGGGGGGGTGTTGCAGACAATCTCTAAATTGTGCCCAATTTTACAATCGGGCATGACTATTTCTCCTATTGGCAAACTATTGCGACTACTGGCAAATTATTTCTCCTTTCGGCAAAATCTTGCCATCTTTCCCAAAGGCACAATTTCCTATTTCTCCTTTTGGCCAACTATTCTAACTATTGGCAAACTTTGCCAATCTCCACAATTATCTTTTCAAACTAAGAACATTGTTATTCTAACTATTGGCACACTATTCTAACTATTGGCAAAATTTGCCAATCTCTAAATGTCTTTTCGGGCCACTTAGAACATTAACAAATAGGTAAAACGTGCCCATTCCTGCAATTATCGCTCACTTTCGATATTAAAAGGCGGGGCACAGTAGCGGAAATCCCGAAAATGCGGGATTCGGATTTTTGCGATTTGCGTGACTACTACTAAAGATACAAACTTGATTATTTCACCATTAAATGCGGCTTGAAAATAGCTATTTTTAGAGGTCAGTTTCATTGCCATAGCTAGATTGGAACATTTTCGAGAATTTTTGCAGTTAGTGTCATAAAGTTCTGTTGCAGAAAATCTCCAAAAGTTGGAATAAAAATATAAATTCTTCACCAAATTCAAAATTGACTGACTGACTGATTGAAAAGACCTATATTCATGGTTAATGCATTTAATTACTTGTTTGAAAAAGTCTGAATTTGAGAATCCATACAGGCCTATGCTCTTGTACAATTATGTTAAAGGACCTGGCATGGATCACTGATTTATAAACATTTGACCGGCCAATTTAATAACCAATGTGCTACCAACTGAGCTAACCCTCCCACCTATAGGCCTAGGCCTTTGGAAAATAAACTAAATATAAAAAAAATCAAAAAAAAATCATCACCCTCATATACCACAGATGACTACCTAGCACGGATTCTTAGTTTCAAGCAGTTCAGGGGATTTGATCAAAATTTCAAAGATTTATTAATTTTCAATTTTAACGAATATTTGAACATTTTCCAAGCTATGAGCTTCTAATCTAGCTGAATGAACAAGTCTCTCCAAGACGCATCTATTGGTGCAAAAATTTCGCATCTATCATTATTAGAAGTCCTTAATTCTAATTAAGAACTTCTAAAAATGATAGATGCGAAATTTAAGGATCAGATTATTAAATTTCAATTTTACTTATAACAAATATTTGGACACTTTCCAAGCTATGAACCTGTAATATAGCCGAATGAACTAGACTCTCCAAGACGCATCTATTGCTGCAAAAATTGCGCTTCTATCATTATTAGAATTCCTTCAAATAAAAACCAGCCTAACTCACTTATTTCTATAGAAAAATCGGCAAATCCCGCGGTCCCGCTTCCCGCAACCGCGTTCCGAATTTCAGAAAAGACATATGGGCGATAATTGCAGAGATGGGCATTAACTATTTGTGAATGTTCTAAGTGGTCCGAAAAGACACATAGTGAGCGATAATTAGAGAAATGGGCATGGTTTTTTCTTTGCCAATATCTAAATCAAGTCTTTTTCAGTCTTTTTGATATTTGGAGATTGGTACTTTAGAGATTGGCAGACGCAGGGGGGATGTGCAAAGCCATTCAATGTTCTGTCATTACTCCATCAATGTTGAATAGTATCTGCCATGCTTCACTGTGCAATGTCAGTGTGACAGCTGTGACTTCTTGCCAATTAAATTAATGACATTTGAGATTGAAGTTGGAAGTCATTCAACAAAATTGTAACACTTGCATTACTGTTACTTTCAAATTCTAACTGTTCTAACTCCCTGACATGCATAAGAGCCATCCTGTTTTTGTCACTGTTGTTACTGTAGAGCTCTAACTAAGGCTCTAACTCTCTTGTCTTCTTTGCCGGGTGGCTGCCTGGTGTAACATACAATTAACCTCCTCACCTTTATCAAAGGAAGTCAAATTAACCTTTCTAGGATCATGCAACTTACCACCAAATTCTGGCAGACTGACAGCACCCTTAGATTATGCTGTTAATCCAGGGAGTAAACCAAATTTCCTGCTAATCAGCTCTGAGTAATGAACAAGAGACTTAGGCCTAATTATCATCTACAAGATCTAAAGCCTAAGATCAGTGATGACAATGTGTGATTTATCAGCAGCTAATGCAATTTCTTCCTCTCGAAATGTTTGTACTATATAAGTTTAAAACACTGATAAGCGTCGATGCTCAACTGATTGATTGGGATACATGGGATTGGAAGTGTCCACAACTGAGGATATGTATAGGGCCTGTACAGTGAACAAAAGCTATCTTAGAATTTGTATCATTTTTATTAATACAAAATAAAAGGTTTCATCCAAGTCAGACTAGCTGGTGAACATGCAGTTCTGATGGAAATTTTGCAGGTACGCTGGGTTTTTTTTCTGTATTGAAGAATATCACCCTTAATTAACAATAGCGAAACTTATAGAAGTCTTCTTGGAAAATTACACCCCAACTGGCAAGTGAAGTGAGCTCGCCTTCGTCTAGATTGTAATAGATGGAAGCAGCAGAATGTTGCCTGAAAACAGTGAATGTATAGGGGATTGGGGTATCAACAATATAATAAAGTAAACATGAGTGGATCATGAAATGTTGATCAGTCATCGATGTTCATCAATTTAATGAAAGATATGACGCACTGCGTGTTATTAGTCGGACAGATTGTAGTCCATCCATTTCTTCTTTAGACATTGCATCGATGTCAATATCAAAAGGGAGACTCATATCATTAGGTATCTTTATCTTTTAAATGATATCAGATGATATTATTTTGATTGAATAACAAAGCACCGATCTGGTGGGTGTTCCGCAAAGGCTGGGAATTTCTGATTGGAGGCCTGACAAGTGCTTTGTAGAGAGAGCAACTCAAGTTGAAAGGGTTGATCTAAGTGTTGGGATGAATGATCAAAAGACCAATGTTTGGGATAAAAACTATATTCAGGTTGGTATACGAGACAAAGAGGAGATCTACGAAATCCGATGCAGAAGATGATCAAGGACACCTCAGATAGTAATGATGGGAGATAACCAAAGTATTAGACGATGACATTGTCTCTGCTTTTCAAAAGGGAAGTAGATATATTTCCATTAATATTACTCTTCAGTAATAAAATGTAACTTAGTCGTCACTGCTGAAGCGTTTTTGCTTGCATGTTCACATCACTTAATCTTACATGCTTTTCTATGAAATGCATATCAAAAGTATATTTAAATAATAAAAATGGCACTGATCTCTCCATCCCTGAAATCTAAAAGACAACACCCAGGCCAATACAGGAAGTGTCACAGTTGTTCAATTAGCTGCTAGAACCCCAATTGGAGTAATTAGTGAACTGCATGGAAACACTGATAAGGAGTTAAACAGGCTTGTGCACTGCAGGGAGTCATATTCGCTATTCTTAGTTAATGTCAGTCAAAATGTAAATTTGGTTTTGTATATAACTACAATATTCGATGCACAAGTTAACTCTGGACGGAAAACGATGTATACTGATTTTAAAAATATATTTAATAACCCCATTAACCCAGTACACACAGGACTTCAGTATCTATTCAAACAAAAAGGAAAACCAGTACAGACACACACTCCTAATAAATATCCACCACAAATTATATAATCAGATGACAGAAGACAAAGTTTAATTCCTGAGGCAGTTCAATATCACAGTCTGATGTTTTTAGATCAAGTGAGTAATTTGTAATTTAGTAACAGGAGATAGTTCCTGTACATGTGAACAATTTATCAACCAATAGGGGTTAAGTTATCTTACACAAGATTTCAATGTGGTGTTGCTGTTGACAGAGTTTTGATAAACCAATGGCTAGCCAACGTTAAGTCAATGACCTAAAGGTTACAAAGTCTGCAGTTCTATATTTCTTGATAATGTTTCTTCTTAAGATTTAGGATAATGTTTGCTTGCTGAAATGGAAGTGCACAGAGGAACCAGCTTGACGATCTTGAATTTGTTTTGAAGTAGCACTGACCAATAAAAAGAAATATGGAGAAAGAACAAAAAAGCCTTCAGGTTCAGAGGTTTAAAATGGGCAAAAACAGGAAGCAAGAGACGTCTATCTCTCCAGTAAAATATAGTATCTCTCTTTTCATAAGAAATACTTTGGATAAATAGAAATTTTAGTGTATATTTTTCTGATTTCACCGAAACTTGTGACTATAAATTTCAATTGTATCACCTTTCTTCCACAAGTTTGATATACATATGGTATAATTCCATGCAACGTGTTCGTGATTTTTGAACATTAAAGACCCTTCAGAATAACAAAACTCAACTTATACCAAATATTGTCATGTTGAAGCAGCGGCTAAAAAATAATTGAGTAACATTTTGACATTCCAATATAATATCAACAACATGTATACTCAAGTTGTCCATATGAGAATGTCAGATCACCTTCATCCACATCATATTCCATATCATATTTCTAATGAAAATGTTATGCAAAAAGCATTGTTGACATTGATGTTTGAGTAAGGCAAGTTATATCAACATGCCCTTTGTACTTGTGGGTGGTGTATGATACAGTGCAACAGATCCAATTCCTATCATAACTTGCATATAGAACCTGCTGCATCTTATTATGTATTCGTTTCTCTGATCTTGAATGGGAAAGCAATAGCACTCAACTTTTCAATAGCAAAAATATTTCTGCATGAACATTGCTTGAACGTGGATTTTACTGCAAAGTAGACCAGTTACATCTCCATTATGTGTTTATTGGTTGTCAGTCTTCCCATTTTTGGACATGATTTAGGCCCAGATGATATATTCCTCTATGCACATATATTTATAGATATAAAAAGACATGAAATAAGCCTTCACTCGGTGAAAATTGCTCAGACATACTGAGAAATAGGGAAGATGCTCACTTAGATGCTTTGTGAGGACTAACAAACAGCAACCTTGCCTCTCTGACATGCATTGGCATTTGGTATGTTCTCTTAAATAATGTCTCATCTGCTTATTTACCTACACTTATCATCAATTGGCCTTGCAAACCACAGCTTAAGCATGGCCAAGCATCTATCAGGATTTGGAATTGGTGGTGAGACATTGGCCAGTCCATCTCTCGAGGGTGCTCGCAAACTCCTGCAACCAGATTGCTCCCAATGGGAGGTTTTACTATTGCTTTTATCCCTTCTTGTTTTTGGTTTATCTGAGCTAAAGGAATGGCACTTGTTTGCTATATGTTTACTATTCGCTAAAATAATCTTTATTATTTTATAACATGCAAACTGATATGCTTTGAGACTGTGAATGTTTTTGTCTGCTTATATTTTTAACAATTAGGCAAGATGCCATGAACTATGAACATGATTGGAAACCAAGTCTCCAATGAAGGGAGGAAACTGCCAAATTATCACGCAATCACATCGAATATAGTCTTGTCATATCTAAGTCTTATTTTTGAAGAATATGTTGTCGTGACGGAGAACTTACAGGTATAGTTTATTATTGTGTGGGCGTCTTCATGCCAAAAATTGTTTTTGTGCCAAAGTGGATTAGTTTTCTTAAAAATGTAATTCTAAAAGCAAATCTAAGAGCTGTAAGCTAGAGATGAGGCAGTATGTCAAAGTAATATTTTTATACAATATTATAATATTGATATCACTAATGAATTCCTTGAAATATCCAAAGTCCTTCCTTTTATAGGGTAAGTCTCTGATTGGAATGTTATAGTCGCTTACTTGTAGTGATTTCCAATGTTTGAACGAGCAACTGACAACAGCCAGATATCGGGTATTAGTCAGTCAAACACCTCAAACAACCAGTCAATCCTTTGCGTCAATGGGAACATAACTGCTATATCCTTCTTTATATTTAACTCATTCTGTCAATATAACAGGAATTCCAAAAGAACAGGCCAATTAATTCAGGCAAATGCACTTGCTTTATCTGCGATTGGTCAGCAAGGATCATCCATAGTCAGCTAGAAATGAACTTTCATGTTCAGGTACATTTTAAATTCCAAAGAAAGTTTAAAATTTTTTTACCCCTCATTTTTGACATTTTTTGGGTGGCAAAATGCATAAGTAAGGGAATCGTTCAAGTTTCACAAACCATATTTTTTTCACCTAGTCGTTTTGTTCTGGACCAGGTTTATGCAATATCAAAGGGTTTACTTCAAAACTTTTTCCAATACATTTTTTGAAAAAACTTTTTTAAGTCATTGGCATGTATTGCTCTTTGAGAAATTTGCAAAATTTATGGCACAAAAAGATGAAGAAACAAAGTGTCATAGGAGTGGTTAAAACCGGATGCTGATATCTCTTCTACTTTATGAGATATTTGCGTTTTCGCGCAAATTTTTTGCAAAAAGTGTTGGACTCTATTTTTTTTTTTTTTTTTTTTTTTTTAAACAAAAAGATAATTCCATATATTGCTGTGTTATGTTACCCCCCCCCCCCAATTACTCTCACTGTTCACTCTTTGTAACCAGCAATCAACTCACCATCTTTTTTCAATAAAAGTAATTCCATGTAAACTTTTTTTTTGCCTCCTTTCTTTGCATCCGTGACATTTAGCTTGCATTGTACTTAGAATTAATCTCTTTTGGCAGCCGCAACAATGTCACCTTCAAGGTATGTTAGTTTTGATGGGGGGGGGGTCTAGCTCAGTGGTTGCATGCTGGGGATGCCAATCGCTGGGTCCCGGGTTCGAAACCAGCTCTTGCAGGGTCAACCGGACTATTGCTGGGCGGGTCTGTCAATCGTCCGTCGCCTCATTGCTGTGTCCTACTCCTGTTCTAATTAGGCTACCAAGTGCACAAATACCGGACGTAAAGCGCCAATAATCCATCCTTTTCTTAATTGTGAATTATTGAGGTTTGATGGTCAAATTTTCATTCCATTTTAGGCCTTGGAATAACTTTTGTGTGAATTTCATTCCCTGAGTGACAGATGTGTCACAGTGCCTGGACCGGGCTCAACCAAATTTTTTATTTTTTTTGTCGAGACTTGGAACTAGATAGCACTTTTTTTTAACCAAAAAGCTCCCATTGATGAGCTGTCAGTTCAATCCGTAATGCTTTTCCGGGTGCTAAAATTTGACCTTAGTGCTATAATCTAGCTCAAATTTTTCAAATTTTTACTGCAGATAATCGATTTGTGCTTATTTTTTATAATTGGGTCTTTCATGCAGATTCCAACGGCGTTTAGATCATAAAGATTGGTTGAACAGAAGCTGAGATATGCTCCGTTTTCCATCACCAAGTCTGATTCTCTCTATCTATATTATTGATTCGGTCGACTTTATTACCAATAATATAGTTATATTAATAATAATTGCAATAATAAAGGGTGATGCACTGTGTTTATCTTCACAAAATTTTCAGGGAAAATTGAGTGGTGCTCAAAGACAAAAATTCTACAAAAAATTATTACATTGGACTATTATGAATTGTTGAATTCAGGGGTTTTATTTATCAGCCAATCAGATTGCTGCTTTCAAAATTCAAATGTCAATAAACGGGAATTCCCTTGTGATTCCCTAGCAACTGGACCTGTAGAACAAGTTTTATGATGTTGACTGCTTTGAATAATTATTTAGACCTTATTCATAAAGGTAACCAAGGAATTCTGTGGCTCCAAGTCTGGGAAACCCCCCCCCCCC